>WBNH01006501.1:241414-260451 GCA_013401255.1 Urocolius indicus
GTACACTCTGTCCCCTCAGCCAGGTCGTTGATGAAGATGTTGAACAAGACTGGCCCCAGAACCCACCCCTGTGGAACCCCACTGGCCACAGACCTCCAACTCGATTCTGTGCTATTGATCACCACCCTCTGGGCCCTGTCATTCAGCCAGCTCTCGATCCACCTCACTGTCCACTCATCCAAGCCACACTGCCTGAGCTTTCTGATGAGGATATAATGGCAGACAGTATCAAAGGCCTTGCAGAAGTCAAGGTAGAAGACATCCACTGCTCTCCCCTCATCTATCCAGCCAGTCATGAAATCACAGAAAGCTATCAGGTTGGTCAAGCAGGATTTTCTCTCGGTGAATCTATGTTGACTACCTCGATAATCACCTTTTCCTTTATGTGTTTACAAATGACACTCAGGATGACACTGGCCTTCCTCTAGTCCTCAGGCACCTCACCTGTGCTCCACAATCAATCTAAAATGATGGAGAGCAGCTTAGCAATAACATCAGCCAGCTCCCTCAGTACTCTTGGGTGCTTATAGGACTAAGATTTATGAATATCCCAAGCTTGGGTTGCATTAATCTGACAAGTTTATCCATGAGGGTACAACACTTCAGAAATTACTAGGATCTGGAAACAATACTCCTTTTAACTTCTACGGGCTTTAGGCACCATTACATAAAATTCAGGAGTACTTAACAGAACATTACCAAGTTATTGACAATCACGCACTTGTATTACTCCCTGCTTCAGGAATGGCTATGCTGTATGAATCCAGTGTAGTACAATCACCTGACTTATGAACCATGGATGCAAAAGAGGTACAGCAACCTGCCTGAAACAACAAACTCTTGGAGAAGCTGAAGGATTCCCCACCAGGAAAAGGAAACATTTTTTTCCAGTCAGGTAAATGCTCATTACAGTAAATAAAGGAAGCTCATCTCATTGGGATCAATGTCCAAGGCACAGAGGGGACACTCAAGCCAGCTGAATGGAAGTATCTGCAAGAGCTGTTCGGTAGTCTTGCCTCTCAGGCTACCTGCAGGTGTAACATTTAGTTTCACAACCTAAACCTGCTCAATTACTCTGCTGTCTAAACCACCACTTGAAATATGATAGATGACTAGATTAGAGGAATGGGAAACTACGTGCCCATTTTCTGTGTCATACCCTAGTGATGACTACGTATTCTCAGTTGCAGAAATTCAAACCTATCTCCTTCATCTCACGAGCATGCACTGTTCCTCAAGGTACATAGCACAACTTCTCAGCTTGTATTATGTCTTTTAGCTGTGTGGTCAGTTTTATTTGAAATCCCTCTGTTCTGCATTCAGCATGATCACTGTGTATTAAAAATTGTCAAAAGATCCATATCAAGCTCCTCAGAAGGTAAAACCTCTTAAGCACACAGCTACAATGGTTACTGAAGTTTACCTGCACCATTTGAAGTGGGAATAGAAAGGTCAGATATGGAGCAGCAAACCTTTACAAAAAATCCTTTTAGTGTATTAATTTGAGAAGTCTGGGCTTAGATGAACAAAAGCATTTCTCTATTAGTAATATTCTTTATGGTAACAGTTATTCAGTCCAGCACCTCTCTGAGCACTGCTAGTCTAAATTTAAAAGGGTCTGTGCTGTAACAGATTTCAACACCTTTTGGCCTGTCCAATCTTTTTTTTTTCAGTCAGCTTTGAGTATGTTCAAGAGAACTCTGATACCAGAGGTGTTGTACTGAGTTGTGAAATGGACCCTCATCCCACCAAGGCACAGAGGTGGGAGGTTTATTTTCCAAGTCTACCCTATATCTGCTGTACTACACGTTCTACAGAACATACTAGCAGCCAGTTAAACCATAGCAGACTTCAAACAAAACAAGAGATGCAAGATATATGGTGACTTTTCTTACACATGATGCTGCTTTAAAGAGAACTTCAGCTGAAATTAAGGCAATGCTTAGGGTTGCCTTTCTTCAGAACCTGAGTACCTGATCCAACTCAGTACATGGATCTCTCAGTGCTCTCCATAGCACTTTGTATTGGTTTTGTCAGCTGCATCCTTTTCCCTATTCCCCCAGACCTAAAAAAAAATTTTAAAAAATTGGGGCATATTCTTCTCTTCAATGCTTCTACCTTGGAGCTTAACACACTGGTAAGAGATACAGCCTGATTGCATTTCCTCTTATATATGAACTTCGCTGTGAATAATTATTTTCCAATTACAAAGCCTGAAAACCATCCTAATTTGTTCCTCGTGTGACTGGATTTCAAGAGAGGTTCATTAACAGGTTCTTTCTTCCACAAAGATCACAGCACAAGAGGAAACAAACAACTCCACTTGCTGTTCTTGTAATTTCCAGAAGAAAAATAAGATTAAATACTCCATAGAAGACTGTAGAGGTTTGTTGTTATTTTTGTCCTCACTAGGCTACGTTAGCAACAAGAGCCTTAAAACTCGTTTGTTCTTATTGTCCTTAAGTTTGGCTAATGTTTAAATACCAAGATGTTCAAGAAAAGCATTCTGTGCATGCTCTTTTGCTTAAGATTTTTATCTGGCTATAATGGAAAGACTTGTAAACATAAATAAGTAAAAGTTTATTTTTTTTTTCAAACTCCTAAGTAACTATTCAAGAAACTGTTTACTTCCTGCTAAATAGCTGGTCCTGTTGCTACTTCAGAACTGGCAATAGTCGAGCAATGAGTCAAGCAGCTACTACGCACTCAGTTTCATTTCATTCTCAATGTTATGCTTCAATGACGTAAGCTAAATGCCTCGTATCTTTATAAAGAGCTGATGTAGAGTTTCAGATACTAATAGTTCACTGTTACGGTACTGTTTGGTTTCATTAAGGTGGGAACATGGACAATGAATGCCTAGGTTTCACTTGAGTGTTTCTGTCCAAGTAACTTACAGCTGGGCACCAGAAACTGTGGGTTCCATCCCAAATGTATGTACACATGCCACTGTATCTTGTAATTTATAGTAGGCCCACTTTGCCAAGTAACTTGTAGTTGTTAGCAAGCTTTTGAGACCCACAAAGAAATGCATACATGCTAGAACTGCTGAATGGTTATTCATAAGCAGTGTGAGCTGGGTGTGACCTACACATCTGAATGCTCTAGACAATTCAGAACTTTTTTTTTTTTTTNAAAAGTGTTTCTAACTCAAACTTGATCCCAGTGAATACAGATTAGATGGACTTCAAAAGAAAGGTTTTGGTAGGCCATATCTGTTTTGTGACATGGGTTTGTTTTCATCTTCTTATTTGAACTGCATTGGGTTGAAGTCTTTACAGTTTGATTTCTTTCAGTGCCAGTTTAATATGGTAGAGATGAGTTTTAAAACACTGTTTAAAAAACAGTTTTATAAAGAGTTTAAAAAACTCTTTATGGGGGTTAATTGTAAATAATGCAATACTCTATTGCATAAACATCTAAAGAGAGGTTTAGAACAGAAAATTAAGACAAAGCAGCATGATTTAAGATACACAATTGGAAAATTTTATTAATATATAATGGTGCTAAAAGCCATTTGACCCATGTACTTGTCACCTATATAGAGCTAGATATCTCAACACAGCTAACACATGTGACCAAGTACTACAGCAGTTAAGATCACATAGTACTGCCAGACACTTTTTCTGTACCAAAACAACTAATATTTTACTACATTTTTCAACTTGTATGGAAATAAATGTTGTTAACATGTATTATATGGCTCTCTATACTTTTCCACTTACAGTCCATCAGGTATCAAGTACTGTTTTGCCCCACAACACTTCTGTAATATTCCAGCTTTGTGTTGGTTAGACAAATACTCAACTATGATATTAATCTGTAGGGAACTGTGTCATGAGTAGCAGCTAGAATGGAGGCTCTAACTAATCTTAAAAATTATATAAAATATTTTACAGATCTTAATTCTTAAAAGAATGGAAATATTTGTACTGTATCATTGAAGCAGTTATAAAACAAAACCCCGTTAATTTCCCTTGGGTGCTTTGGACTCTAAAATTGTAAAAAGAACTGCAACTCTTCAAAACAATATTACAGTGCCAACTTATGAAGTTCAAAAACATCTGACATATGTTTACTTTCAACAACCAGAAAGTTGGCAAATATCTTTTAGAAGAACTTGCGATGTAGTAACAAGTAATAAACAATTCATAAGAACAGAAAATGGCATTAGCACACAGAAAAATACTGTTTTTTTAAAATCTCAACTTAAAGAATTGTGCAGGAATTTATATTCTCTCCTCCACATTAAAAAAAAAAGTGTTTTAAGTATTACACTCTGAAATGTAAAAGATAATAAATCCCCAAATGTAAGAAATACACCAATGTTTTTACTCTGGTCCTGCTCAGGCTTTTCCCTGTCACTGATAATGCAAATTCAGCTTCTGAATGAGTAAAATGGGCAATGTAACTGTAGCCAATTCTGCAAGTTTCTCAGATTGGGTTGTGGAAGCGAGTTTTTTGTTTCCCTTTTCTCTTAATTAGGTTTTCCTCAGCTGATTTCTGTATATTTTTTTTTTAAATTATAGAAGTAGATTATATAATATATTAATTTCTCAACTAGATTCTAACAAAACATCAGACTCTCTTTAAGCCTATGGAATTACTTTGTGACGTGATAGCCTGGTACAGTAGAAGAGAAGTAACTTAAAATGCTGCCAGGATCATGACACTGTTTGTTTTGATAATATGCTTTGGAATAGGGCAAAACCTTGGGGAAATTAATAAAAAATCTACTCCAATATTTAAAAGAAGAAGAAGAAAATCCAGGACAATCCAGAGCATCTCTCTCAACTGCTAAACTTAAGTGAAGATGCTGATGAGCAAGTTGCAGCAGTTCCTGCATGAGCCACTGAGAGATGGACCTATGCCTCCCAGATCTGGAGTGAGATGACCCCACAGACACAGTCCTTTGCCTGTCCCTCCCAGGGATATTCCCAACCCCTACCCCAGCAAAGGAGTCTTTGCCCATGTGTGCAAATCATATAGGGTCGGCTCTCGGCTGAGCATCTTGCCCGGCAGCAACAGTTCATTTTAACAAGAGACAGGAAGGGAAGAAAAAAGAGATTAAAAAAACCCATCAAGAAGTGCAGCCTTTTCGCTGTTGAGAGTTAGGGATAGGGAGATTATATCCCGGCATATTAACACCTCTCCTAAACGCCCGCCCACTCCCTGACATCAGCCTCAGAGCTCAGCTTTCCCCTCGAGCTGTAACTGCCGGAGCGATGTGAGCGCAGGGGCATGCCGGAGCCACCCCGGCGCTTGTGGGGTGGTGTGAGCACGGGAGGCCCGACAGCCAGCACTCGCCCAAGGGGGAGCTCCAGTCGCGGAGTACCCCGGCCGCGGCACTCACTCAGTCACTCACTCACTCACTCACTCACTCACTCACTCACTCACTCACTCACTCACTCACTCACTCACTCACTCACAACACGCTCCCACACCCGCCCCATCCCCCGCGGCAGTGCCAGCCCGGCCCGGCCGCTGCAGCTGCGGTGAGTCAGGGGGCACCAAGGCAACCGCTCACGCCAGCTGCATCCCGCCTGCCGAAGCATCATCTCCCTCTCCAGCAAAGGCGGGGGAATGCTCCGGCTCCGGCTCCGTCTTCCCCCTTCTGCGGCCCGCGGGAGACCCGCACCAGCCCTACCGGGTACCCCTGTTCGGCGTGGCCGCCGTTTACCTTGCCGTCGGCGTCGCTGGTCTGGGTCTCCGCCTCGACGCCGCAGCAGCGCGATGCCCTGGCCCGGGCCGAGGCGCCGGGCTCTCTGCGCTCCCCGCGCCGGGGACCGGCGGAGGGCGGCAGCGGCCGGCTCCGGTAGGCGAGGACGGAGGGGATGGCGTCGGCCGCGTCTGTCTTGACGAAGAGGCCGTGCAGGGTGGCGGTGCCCTGCGAGATGGTGGTGGTCTGGTGGGGCGAGTTGGACTCCTCCGAGTCCCGGCAGTAAATCACACCGCTCTGCGAGACGTGGATGCTGGGGGCGCAGCCCATCCCTTCCTCGCCTTCCCCACCCAGCCTCCGCTCCGGTCCCACCTGCCGCCCGCCCGCGAGGCCGCCGCCCCTGCGCTGCGCTCCCCGCGCCGCGCTCTCCGCACCGGCACCGGCACCGGCCCCAGACCCGCCACCGGCTGTCCCAGCCGCGCCTCCCCGCACCCCCACCCGGCTCCCCGCGCCGTCTCCGGGGGCCCCCGACCCGCCAAACCCCTTCCCCTCCTCAGCCGCCTCTTACGAAGCGCCTGCGGCCACCGGGTCCTTCAGTCGGAGGGTAGGAGGAGGAAACGGAGGAGGCGGAGGAGGAGGAGAGGCATTATCGGTGGTACAGCCCCCTCCCCAACCCTGGCGGAGGGTCTGCTTTCAAGTCTTCCATATGTACAACACGGCGCAAGACCCCTTCCCCCTTAGTTGTGCCAAATACTTTCTTTTTTTCCTTTTTGAAGCAGTTAAAAATACCAGTCAAAACACACCTACTTTTCCTAGCCATAGGTGAGCAAATCTCAGTTGTTCGAGGGGACTGCAGGGAGGAATTTGGAGCCACGCGGCACCTACTGCAAGTTAGGAAAAAAGGCCAGGATTGTTCTGCAACTTTTAATGTTATTTTTCAAGCAGGCCAATACTCAAAGACACATACTGCTGGTTTAGCGTATACATCTGATAGTTGCTAAACCTAGTTTCCAGTCCCTGGGGAGATAGTGAAGAGAAATGTTGCCCAGATTTACACACCTTCTTAGGTTTCCACAGTGAATAGTTTCATCGACCTCCGTGAAACTACCTATGAGGTATAAAGCTAAACACATGAGTTTAAAGTCTTTGCAAGGTTTTAGTTTAAATCTCTCTGTTTTCAACGGCACATTATAAATCCTTCAAGAATTGGTAATGTCATCTAATGCCTGCCTGATGACACATTTATCTGACACCCAGTTACCAAAAAACACTTATGTATATACCTTTTCTTCTCCTTGGAGTGTTACCTGATGTTTGATCAACCTGGTGTTTCTCCATCTAGATTTTAGTGAAATGTGAAGCACAGTTGGTGCAAGAACTTATGATGCTGGATGATAAAGTGCTCTGAAGACGTTATTTTGGCTCTGAATCCTCCTGGAGTGCTTTCATGGATTACAGACCAAATCATTCTGAAGCGATGTCTCTACAGCTAAAACACTTCAGTTTAGAGACACAGCCATTGTAATTATGGTAATGTTCACTCATATATCAGGAATTGAACTGAGATCACTAAAATATTTGACAAACTATGGTTTTCCAGTTACCAGAGAGCGCCTGTGTTGGCCCTAGTAGCCAAAATTCTCTAGGTATTTTTTCCCCTGCTGGTTCTCAATATTCACAAAGTTGTGGTTCACATAGTGCAGATGCTGCTTGTTTGCATGCTGCCACATCTGTGTCTAAGCACCACCTTGAAGACAGGCTCAATATGAGCAAAATGAAGCAGACTACTCTTAATCACTCTTGCTGCCTGGGTGGCCGTTCTGCTTCCAAAGCACAGTGCGCTTAGTTACAGATAAGCATGTCCCAAAACTGCATTTAGTAACAATGGAACAACCAGTCCTATCTATTCCTTGCAATATTTTCAAGTCTGTCTCTTTTCATTTCTATTTACAATTGGGAAACTAAAACTGGAGATTTGAGTTACCTGCTTTAGACCTGTTGTGGTTTAACCCCAGAGAGCACCTAAGCACCATGCAAGTTGCTCTCTCACTCTGCATACCCACCTCAGTGGGATGGGGAGGAGAATCTGAAAAAAAACCAAACAAACCCAACATTCATGGCTTAAGAGTGATGTAATGAATAGAATGCAATAACAATAATGCTAAGATACAATGACGTTTGTAGTGAAAAAGAAGACAACAAAAAGAGGAACAAAACCCAAGAAGGACAACTGATGTACAATGCAATTACTCACCACCAGCTAACCAATGCCCAGAAGCATCCCTGAGCAGTGATTCGTCCCTCCCAGTCAGCTCTACCCAGTTTATACACTGGCTATGACTTCCCATGGTATGGAACATCCCCTTGGTTAGCTGGGGTCAGCTGTCCTGGCCATACCCCCTCCCAGCTTCTTATGCACCTGCTCACTGGCAGAGCATGAGAAACTGAAATGTTCTTCACTTAGGATACGCCCTACTTAGCAACGATGAAAACATCAGTGTGTTACCAACAGTATGTTTACACTAAAGCCAAATCACAGTCCTGTATCAGCTACTAGGGAGAAAATCAACTCTATCCCAGCTGAAACCAAGACAAGACCACACCTGAGATTTTCAGCAGAGCCAGGTGCTCAGGAACGCCACTCAGAACATGTATTTTGGTGCCAATGACTTTGCTCCAAAGACCTCTAAGAGTTGTGGACTATCTAGTTCGAGACTTTGTTCTAGAATTTTCATAAACTGCATTTTGATTTTGCAGGCTGAATTTGGTGAAAATGCCATGTCACACCCCAAACTGTCATGCTAGATATTCACAGTCCATTTTTCTCAATCACTATCAGTGCTAAGTTACTTCATCAGTCAGTCAATGCTTAGGTTTCCTTAACATCCCAGTACTGGGGTTTCCATTGTGTTCCTACTGAATTCTGTGAGAACTTTGCTATTGATTTCAGACACCATTGTAGGCATCTGCCTGTTGTTACAAAGATTTCCCTTGCTTAGGTGTAATGGTTGGGTTGATGTCAGAGAATAAATTGTAGGAATAAGAAGTCACAGCTGTGGAGAACCTTTGCTAAATGCAGTTCTCCTATATGTCCCCCCGTGCTGTTGATTATGGGATAGTGGGAGAGAATCACCACTGAAGAAGCTGAGCCCAGAGGAGTGAAGGCTGCAGGACTGGGAATTACATGGACTGCTGAAAAGCAACAGGAAAGTGGGGAGAGTAACTTATTGTTTTGTCTATCAGCATAACCACACTATCATACAATGATTGAGGCTGGAGGGGTCATCTGGTCCAATCCTCCCGCTCAGGAAGTGCCAGTTGCTCAGAATGGGTATATCTGGATTGTTTTTTAATATCTCCAAGCACAGAGACTCCTCTGGGCAATGTACTCCACCACCTCTCAGTCACTCTCACAATTCTCTCCCCATGCTCAAAGGAAGCACCCATGTTTCAGTTCGTGTCTGCATCACCTCTGGACCCATTACTAGGCACCACTGTCAAGAGCCTGCCTTTGTCCTCTCTGCATTCTCCATTCAGGTATTTGAATACATTGATGACATCCCCTCTGAGTATTCTCCAGGCTGAACAGTTGCAGCTCCTCAGCCTCCCCTCATATGTGCAGTGCTCAGAAGGAGCTTGGAGAGATGAAACAAGCATGTGATGATTGGCATGAGCAAAGGCTGGAGTGGGGCAGAGTGGGTGGGTGCAGAGGAGAAGGATGACTGTCACTGAAATAGGAAGTGAAGAAATGGAAAGTCAAAGATTCCTTTTCCTAACGTTGGTACTCTTCCCACGTCTTGCCTGTGAGAAGACAACCATGGATCTACTGGGCAAGGTCAAAGAGGGAATATTAAAACACATGCATGCACACTTGGCACCATCTCTTATGGCAAACTCAAGTCATTGTCTTGCAGTCATCTTCCTGCAGTCTGTCCTGACTGCAGTGGAAGGCTTTACTGTGACCAGCACATACTTATATAACCAGGGACTTGAAGGAGGGATAATTAATGTACTGAAGCAGAGTTTGTCCTTAGAACCACGTATTTAGTATGGACTCAGAATTAAGACAGTGCATCTGATCACTGGAAGATATTCTCACACACCAGTTTTTCTGACTAAAGAGCCTTCACTGGCTTCAGTTTGAACTGTATAAATCCTAACAAATTTTATGCTCACAACAAACAGATTTCTTAACATGACTAATTTCAGCGTAATGAATTAAGAGTCTGAGTTATTCTGGAAGCTGTCAATGAAACCACAAAGCATCTTTTGTCTTTTTTCTATTCTTTCCAGTAAAGAGCAGTGGATATACATTCTCTATGGTGTTGACAGCTGGAAATCCCTCCACAATGAGAAAAACACACTCCTCCAAACCCTATATCCCTTTGAAAGCCAGTCAGATGCTTCACTCTGACCTCAATATTAAGACTCTATGCTACGAGTAGATTGGTAAGTTTATGTTGGCATTATTGGAAGTAACATCAGTAAATCCTAGTTCATTGCAATAAGAACATACTACCTCGGAGGTTGCATTTTACAGAGACTTAAAAATCAGGTACTTGACAACCAGCTGCTGAAGGCAGTTACCTCTATTCATGGTTCATTTACTGTAAAATCAGTTTAAGAACATATAAATCAGCCTATACAAGAAAAAGAGAAAGTTTACTAGGCTTTTAGGAGGCTCAACAGTTTCTCAGTTCTTTCATGTTGGTCCAACAGATTTCTAAACTATAGTAAAAACAAACACACTGACACCCGGATTAGAGCAAAGTAAATATCTAAAAATTATTTCAATTATCCAGACTGTGTTTTTTGTTTGTGTTTTTAACTGATTTGAGGAAAGTCATTATCATGGCAGCTAGAATAGAACTCTTCTCTGTATATCTCTATTTTGATTAAAAAAATCTCACCTCTATATTAATTGGATAATCTATAATAGATTATGAAATGTTAACCTCATGCTTTTACTCGCCAGCAATAAATAACAGCACCTGGAAAACAGAAATATATTAAATACAAGAGGTGAAGGTTATTTCCTTTGCCTGAGGAAGAGCAGAACAGTCCACAAATCTGATGACTCTCCCAACATTATAATCAAAAAGTAATTTCACTGAAAGCAATCAGCTTTCCTGAGCTCAACTAAAAAGGAAAATCATGTCATTTTTTCCCCCTGACTCAAGCTCCTTTAATTTAATAAATTTGAAAAATCATTTATTACAGTAAAACCCTCTTTTAATTTACTGTGGGTTTGCTACACTGTGTTTGCAGACTAAATTCTGAGTGGAGTAAATAATAGTCTTCCAATAGCAACATCCTACAATAAGATGCCCTCAGGTAGGTATTGCTCAGACAGAATGGGTTTGAAGGGATTCCTTGTTAATCACACAATAAAACCTGACTTTGGCTTTCTTTTACAGTCAGATTTTTACCGTTTGGGACAATGACAGCTAATCTCAGTTTTGCCTGGAAGTTCATAAAATACATTGCACTATGGATATTTTGCAAGTGGGGAAACTGAGTCAGAGAGACACCTGTTTCCAAGCTCATAAAAGGGAGCAGAGCTGAAGAGGGAACTCCACCTGGTCCCCCTTCTGCTAGCAGTCTGCTATGCTCTAAATGCCACAAGACACAACTTATGCCGAGAGTGCATGGAGGGGCAATGGCCTTCCTCCTCTCCTCTCTACCTTCTCCACTCCTTCATGTGTGAACAAGGAAGACATGCAGTTCCTGTCCTCCTTTCTCCACAGCTGTTTCTCTGATCCCAAGGGCAGGAGACAAATGCAGCCCTGGGCTTTTGCTTCCTACTGCTGACAGCTGATGAGCTGCGTCGGGGATGCAGATTTCCTCCTGTGGACAGACACCTGCAGTTGCTTTCCCTAGAATGGTCCCAACTGGCACGGTCCTCTGTATCAGCATATTCCTGAGAGACACAGTAACCTTTTACTACAGCACTCTGAGGAAGAGTAATGACTAGAAATGCACAGTAAATACAAGCTTCAGCCACCAGCATAGTGTTATGTGCTAGCATCATTGCCCTAGAAAGCTCAACTTTTGACAGGACGGTGTCCAGACTCTTTCAGTTGTAAGTAAATTTTCTAGGACAACAGTGATTGTATCCCATTTAAAAGGCTTAGACTTCTGCTCTCCACCAAACCTTTCAGTTTGCCTTCGGGACAGGACCGAATCAAGCACTTTCAAGCACTCAAAGCTACTGCGGCTCTCCTGTCAGCACTAAAAAGTCCCCCAGCAAGGCTTCAGTGGTCGTTCCCTCAGAAGAAACACACGTGTTCCTTGCTCGTTATTACTTTGCCAACACAACTGCTCGCAGCTCTCGGCGCCCGCGGCGGAGCCGTGCAGGAGGGCTGAGCCGTGCAGGAGGGCTGAGCCGTGCAGGAGGGCTCACCCGCACGCTGCCGCAGCACCGCCGGCTAGGCTGGGATGCCGGCGACGCGGGGGATCGCCCGGGGACTGTCCGCACCCGCCGCCGCCGTGCCCCGGAGGGGAGTCGGGGGTTGCCCCTCGGGATCGCCCAGCTGCCGCCCTCCCCGCCCCGCCCGGCCTCCCCTTACCTTCGCCCCCGTCCCGTTCATCCTGCGAGGCGCGGCAGGGCCGGAGCTCCGCGCGGTGCTCGCTCAGGTGAGCGGGGCGGGTCCCGCCGCCGCCGCCGCCGCCGCCTCCCCCAGGGCTGGCCCGACCCCCGCCGCGCCCCCGGGGCCGGGCTGGAAGCGCGGCGTGAAGACGAGTTTCTCCTCAAGGGGCTCTGCTGGGGGAGGGCGGGGGGCGAAACGGCTTCCCCGAGCAGTCCCAGGGCCCCGCGCTTTCCCTCCGCCTCTGCCCCGGTTGGGAACATTTGGGACTGGGGAAAACTGCTTGGGGAAAGCGAGGCGAACCAAGTTCTCTGAGCTTGGCTTGGTCCAGCATGCCAACAGCCTTTGGATAAAAGGCAAACCCCTACATCGCCTGGAGAGAGTGGTAAATCCACTCAAGGAGCTGGCAGCTCGTTGCAGGTGCGTTTTTCAGGCTACTCGGGTAAGATTCAGCTTCCCAGTTGAGGAGAGCTGGGTTTGAGAGAGATCAGCATGACTCTGATCTGGAGTAAATCTCGACTGTCAGGGTGGGACCAGAGACATACTTCAAACAGCCTGCTTTCATCTTTGAGATATTCTAGTTTGCAGCAAGTACCAGACAGGTGGAATGCGTCATCTTGGGTATGACACCTCTGGGCCTGACTGGACTTGACTCTGCCTTTGCTGCTCTCTCCGTCATGCTTGAAGAACAGCTTATTGCTGTTTTTCCTTTTGGAGTATTGCTATTTCTTAAGAGTTCACTAATACTGTCAAGACAATCACTGTTCCATAGTGGTACACAAAGCTTCGGTGAGGGAGCTGTACAAGATATTCAGCAGACATAGTAATAAACAATCCCTACCTCAGAAAAAAAGCCAAAGGCTTGCACACAGGACAGTGAAGGGTATATAAAAATCACAAAAGCAGAGCAACATTAAAGACAACTGGGAGCTGTGGAACGAGTAGTGACCAAGTCACAGCAGCCGTCTAGCCAAAACCTCACAAATCCACAGCACACAACGCAAAATAAACCCAAAGCACTGAATCTGCACAGAAAATCAGTTCTAGAGAAGAAGAACCTGCCTGCATCAGCAAGTTCTGTCAGATTGATGCTAGGGACTGTGAAGAGCTGCCCTGCTTCTAGGGGAGAAGACACACAGTCAGCAAACACAGTCCTCCTTGAGCTGCCCAAGAACCCTAGACAACACAGCCATTGAATTCTTCTCAGCTGCAGGTTAGAACAGTCCTCCTTTTGCAGGCATACATCTGCAAAGAGCTGTTGCCTGGGAGTTCATGTCACTCTCAAAGGTCCTGGTCCTGAATAGATGAAGTGGACAGGCCTCAGCTGCACACAGCTATGTTCATGAATACCTAGGATACCTGCAGCCCTGGTATGGTCCCAGAGGAGATATAACCTTTCCTCTTCTATACCTGTGTACAAGTGCCAGGTGTCAACCAGCCAACTGCAAACTTCGGAATCACCTTTGCCGAGTTATTCCAAAGGACAGGCGAGCAAGCATCACAGCCTGCTCTGAGAGCCCACTTTCAGCTTTTCAGGCTGCCTTCCCAACAAAAGCTCGGGAGACAGAAGAAGGATCTCACCCAGACATGACATCATGGTCAGGGCAAGGTTTTCATCCAGGCACAAGGACTCCGAAGTGCTCACAGCACTAAGACTTGGATGCAGACACACAGACTTTTGCTGTTCACACACAGGCCTTTCCATGCACTTCGCACTGTCCCCTTCGAGCTGGTGTAGCCTCTGAAGGCTCATTAAAGGAATATTGAACCCAGCCAGAGCATCTGTTCTTTGCAAGCACTGAGAAGCTGACATGAGAAGAGCAGAAGGCTGTGTGCACTCTGAAAGGATGACATCATCCAGCTGTGACAGTACTGTCAGCAAGGATTTCCTTGAGGAAAGCACACAGGCACAGGTCCCCTCACTTTTTGCTCACCTGTGGCTTGGGACTGTGCTGCTGACATTAACTGCAGCACTTTAAAAGATAAAAAGTAACTTAGTCTTTGTTTCCGGGTACAGCCCAAATTTAAGGGATTATTCTGCTTACTCTTACTTTAGATGTAGAAGTAAAATAAAAAGTGAGTTGCTTGCTCTTTTTTTAGTAGATTTTGCATGCATGTACATTTTAGCTGGCACTAAGGACCCTACTTCAGGCTTGGTATACTGCTCCCACTGAACTTTAATGGGAATGTGTTTGTTTATATTTCAATAGGGGTGGAATTAGACCCTACTTTTGAACTCTATGGCTTTTAAATTTGCTTTTAAAAAAGTCAATCTATTTCATAACCTAAAATTTTCTTTTGCTGTGTTCTGAGAACATCGTAAGTATGCTCCAGCATCCTAAGTAACTTCTCTAAAGTCTAGCAGGCAAACACTGTGTCTCCTAGTGGGTAATGTATATGGACTTCAAATCTCCTTCAGGTTGCATTTTCACGCTAATTTCTTGGAACTTTGTTCTGTTAGTATCTAAGTACTTTTAAACTTTTTTTTTTCACCCTGGAACTCCTCCATTTCTTTCCTATGCTGTTCACTTGGTTCTTTCTTTCACACAGACAGTTACGTTCCTGAACATTAGGCTTTCGGAATTTTCTTTACTGTGCATGAATCTGCCATTAAAATTCTTCTCATCCCGTTTGTGAGGACCCCATTCCTGGGATGTTACTGTGATCATAGGAATAGTAAGGTGTTTTTTCGCGTATCTCCCCAAGTGGATTTCCCTTAGTGCATCATCTGTGCCTGAATTGTACTGTGACAGCAGTAGAGCTAATGTTCCTTATGCAAGAAAATTGTCCACTCCACAGGTTCTGGGACTTTTGAAAGATAAATGAAAGACATGTCACAGATAAGACCCAGGATACTGCTTTTAGTGGGTGAATTCCACAGTCTATAGAGACTCAACAGCAGACCAGTAAGTCTAGGTACAACAAGGTCCCTAATCCATTTCTGCATCCTTAGCAGCCTGTCTGTAGCTTCAGGTTAAAGCATCCACATGCAGTTTATGAAGAGACAGGCTGGAGGTACCTGCTGGTGGCCAAGCATGCTGAGATACACCTTTCTGCCCCAGCTGCAAGGACCAGAGCTTGGTCCTGCTAGGCTCAGGCAGACTCAAAAGCTTACATTAGGTAGGCACTTGGTCATTTCTTTGGCATTAGCTAAGAACGTGATAAAACTTTCCTGGTCTTGCAGACAGACCTAGTCCCATTAATGGCATCCTCACTCACGTCTCTGCCATCATAATTTCTTCCTCCGATGTCTGAATATGTGGGAGTATGACAGCTTTGCCACTCAGGCAGAACGTTTTTTTCTTTTTCATTTCCATTTGACCAGCATTGAAAATGCTGCTATGCCCCGATAAGAAATGATCTAACATTAGCTGTGCTTAAAATGAACTAGCAATTTTTGTCTCTGAACGTACATAACCTATGTATAGGTTAGAATATTAGTCCTGAAAAGGCCATAATTTGCCAGATTGCAAGCCAAATTAGAGCACAGAGCATGGCTACATTATTTTTTAATCCAGTCCTTATACACTAGCCTGAGTTTAATCTCTCCTCAGGTTTTCAGGTCATCACAAGGCCAAACAGAAAAAAAAAATCATTAAAGGTTGACGTTAGAAGCTGATGCAAATAGATATCTAACAATACTCTCTGGCAGAATGCAGCTGCATGAATAGGACACTGTCTGACGGAGATTTGTCATGTGATGTGCACTCAAAAAAGCATTGCTTTTGTCACTGGCTAAGAAAGAACCATTCTTCAGAGAGGAAGCATTATTCAATAGTAATAACAATAATGATAATAAATTATGGTAACAATAGTAATAGATAGATAGATTTGCAGTTCTGAACAATTCACTGACATTTTATATAAAAGATAAAGCTGATAAAGCTGTGCACTTGATGCTGCATTTTAGGTGTCTGGTTCTTGGATACACATTATATTTCCAAGCTCTTCACCTACTTGATGCTTTCTCAAAAGTCTCTGGCAGAAGTGAAGGGCTAATTCTGTTCCACGCTGACACATACCTCCATGGAGTTTTTGACCAGGAAAAAAAGAAGTACAAAGAGTTGAGTCACTCCCAGTCCCTCTTCTTGAGACTGGCCAGCAGAAACATGGAGATGGCATGAGAAGGTCACTGGTCACTTGAGAATGAGAGGTCTTAGGAGACCTCAGTTGAACCAGTTTCCAGCAGGCTTCAGATAGTCTTGATAGCCTTTGATCCTTTGACTTTTCTGGGAATGATAGCACGAGAAAAAAAGGCTGCAGGATCCTTCATTAATCCTGTTATCTATAGGCTTCAGAGTATATTGATATTTAATTGGCCTGAGTTAGCTTTTACAGTCTAATCTTTGTATGCAGTCAACATCATAGTATTCTAAATACATGTCTGTGATACTATTGCCTAAGTTGATATGTGCAGTATCTTCTTATCTTGCTTTGGAGTGGTTCATTTTGTTGATAGACAATCAGTTTATTTTTAAATATGTCCTCAACTGATAGTCTCATTGGACTCTTTTATGTTCTTACAAAGTAAATAAAAAAGTATAAAAGTAGCACTGGAAAATTTGTAAATGACAAGCCAGATAACCACAAACATCATACAAAGAAAACTCTCATGAGGGTTATAACTTCTCTCTGGACTCATTGCAAGCCAGAAGAGAACACTATGCTATGCTGTGAAGAACTAAAAATACTTAAACACTCAACTGTGTTAAGAGCCAGTCTAACAGAATTAAGCAGCGCTAAGCCATTTCTATCTAGAACATGGAATGTACATGTCACCACATTCTTCAGACTAGATTTCCTCTCCCTCAAGTAGGATACATAAGGACAGATCCTTTAGTCAGTGAAGTTCATATGAAGATGTTTTGTTCTCTTGTCGTTAGGCAACACAAGGCTTTGATGGATCATATGCTCTTCACATGACTTTGGAATAAACTGTGAAACATAAAATCAGATGAAGGAGGTGTTCTCTAATCTGAAAATAGTTTTAAGGAACCCAGTCATTCCTGACTTGTACTGCTATGTCTTCAAAAAACAAGGCACTGATGAGCAAACTTGTTTTAAAAGCAGCGTGGAATAAAAATCTTCCCTAGCTCAAGCAAAGTTCTCTAACCTTTTTTACTGTCTCCCACAAACATAACTAATAGCATTGAGGATTTTCTGTTGAGCATTCATTGACATAAAAGTTGCTATAAAATAGTGTTAGAAGTTTTTATCTTAGCCATCGCAGGGAAATTCCTCTTGTACTCATTTTGACAGGCTATGTACTTATTGAAGGTATCTTCCCTCCTGGAAAGACATGAGCACGGCTTTCAAGAGCTACAGTACTTGGCAGAACATTATTACTTGTCCAGGACACAAAAGAGGGAAGCAACATGAATCATTTTGTGCCTGTAAACCCTCAGGGTAATGCTTCAAACACGAAAACATAAAATCTGCTATTTTAGAGCACTCCACAGCAGGACTGTGTTGTAAGCAATCCTTTGTCAAAGACAATGATTACATCACAGATTGCATACTTGTGTGACACTCATGCATGGATGGACAGGCACAGGGCTAACACCAAAGCAGCTGCGATGAGTACAAACTTCACATGAGTCAATAACATTTGTAAAACTCGTTGAGGTTATGGGACAAAAACCAATATGCCTGTGCAAAACATGCTAATATGATGTTTACAAATGAATGCTTCTGCACCTGCTAGAATACAAATATTTTAACAGGTGCATTTGAAACCTCTCCAGTGTTATAGTTCTGACAAACCACTATCCAGATCATCGTATAAAAATAATGCTGATTTTTCATTTTCTGCACTAATGCAATGAGCCTGCACAAACACTATAATTCATGAACCACTAAGGAGATAGACACAGTAGAAGAATCTTTTTCTGATCCAGTGAAATTGCATCAAAATATTAGCACTCTGATTTGCAAGTCATAGCTACCTACAAACCGTCTCAGTTTAGAAAACTTGACCCTCTTCTTGGCCCTTTTGGTTTCTGTTATACACTTGGATGAATGACTGTAAATGCAAACAAGAGTAACATTACATTACTCTAGGAATGACTAGAGCAGTGCAATTTCAGAAAACTTATAATGAAGATCTGCTGCATCCAGCAGTTGATAGAAAAAACCCCACTTATTTGTATTTTTCCTACTTTGTGTCACTATACAATTGTACTCTTTATAATAATACCTATGTACGTCTTATGTTAGCTGTAGTTATGGAAGGCTTGGAGAAAAACAATTTCCAGAGCACAAATAGAAATGCAGAGACACTTTAAAAAACAAAATCATAATAGGACGCGTACATTTGTGAAAGAATATGGTGTCAGAATGATATACTTTTCTCTAAGCTCCACAGTCCTGTCTGAGGCACAACAACTGCCATCTGCTCATTTCAACAAGAAATGAAGATGACTTATGTTGCCCCCCCAAAAAGTATCCGAGAGTCTTCACTACAGCTTTGCCTCTCTTCCCTGCTGTGGTGTTAGGGGTGTTAAAATGACATCTACACAATAGGCAGAGAGGTATTTTGCAAAGGGCAAAGGAGAGTTATGTGAGGGTTTAACCCTGGCTGGATGCCAAGTGCCCAGTTACACTACCTCTCCTAAACTGGACAGGGGACAGAACAATCATGAGAAGTTTGTAAGTCGAGATAAGGACAGGGACATTAGCATTACAGCAATTAGCATTACAGGCAAAACAACCTGGGGAGAATTGGTTTGCTTTGTTAATGAACCATGAGAACATGGAGATGAGAAATAAAAATGAATCTCAGAATTCTCCCC
>WBNH01006502.1:904-43319 GCA_013401255.1 Urocolius indicus
GGCGGCACTGGGGAGCAGTGGGGCCGCGTGGGCCGGGCACGAGGGGAGCAGGGGGACAGGGCTGCAGCCGTCCCCCAGCGCCACGGCAAAAGCAGCCCCTGCGATTTTCAGGGACTTGTTGGCAACTCGGCGAGGGTTGCCATAGCTTTTTATGTAGGGTGACCAGAACCGGCTGGAACTGGTTTGAGGCAGATCAGCTCCTGAACACAATGCAGTCACTGAGCTACTACAGTGGGATAGCTTCCTCCCTTCATGGCAGCCAAAAGCAGAGGAGCTTGCAGAAAGATACCATCCCAAAACAGTATGTGAATGCACACTTTAGACACACAGCACTGGTATGTGGCTAATGTGGTCATAAAGGGTTCTGTATGTGGATGTACATATTTGCAGTAGCTGCGATGGCTTTGGCTTTTCGTGCCTTTTTGTGCTTAAGGAACGGGCAGGAGCTGAGATTTATGACCCTTATTAAAATATTTTTGCTTTGCAAGGGTGGGACACTGGTTATGCAGCCTATTTTAAAGCCGAACTGAATAAAACTGATGGAATGATTTGTAATTGTAGCTGTGCTTGTGACTGAAGAATGCTGCTTTGCATGCTGTTTTATTTGCAGGGTGCTGTCTTGTGGTTTTCTTCTTCAGGGGGTGGTGGTGGGGGGGGTGGTGCGGTGCCTGTCTGTAGGGCCAGGAGCAAACAGGATCGTTGCGGGATTGTGCGTGAAAGCATTGGGAAGATGCTGTAAGGCATACTCGGTCTCCGTTTTTTCTCCCTTTTCCTTTCTCCTTGTAGGCCTGTTGATTGGGGCTGCCTTTAACCCTTTCCTATTCGCAGAGGTAACGCACCCGCGGCAGTAACTGAGCATTGGCTAGAAAATAAAACCTTTCAAAGGTCAAGGTTCACAAGGTGAGACGTGGTGTTTTGGGCATGAACGTGACAGTAGCGCGAAGATACATGTCTGTGAAAAGTGAGTCTGGCTCCTGTTTGCACACTTGGCGCTCGAGTAAGGAGGCAGCTCTGCCGGAGAAGCTACTGAAGAAGCGCTGCTAACGTCCTCCAGTTTTAACGGGATTAAAGCTGTTATTTGCCAAGGCTTTGCTGGTACCTTGCTGAAATACCGAGTTCTCGTTGCGGTACCTTGTGTCCAGACGTGTGTTTGTTTCACAGGGTGGTGAATGGGAGCAGGCCTCTGGAGCGCCAGGCGTAAATCCTGGAGCGCATACACGGCAGTGCACTGTTCTGTCTTGTGTTACGGCGTTGCACACTCGAAAGAGTTTGCTCTCGGGTGATTTAAGTGTTGCTCGTTTGGCTGTGTCTGAGGAACCCCATACTCGCTGCTTGTTAAACACCACGTCCTTGGTGCAGCCTGCACAGAAAAGCCTCATAGGGGCAGCTATGGATGGTGTTTCTGCAACTGTTGCGACCCGGGGGGGGCTTTTTCAGCAGCTGAGGGGAAGGATGCGTTTCAGAGACGTGATGGAGCTCCAGTGTGTTGTTAGTGGCGTGAATTGCAATGTGCAGTGATGAAATCAGAGCAGGCAGCCGGATGGGCAGCGCGCTGCTCTGAGGGACGGCCGCCTCGAGCTCACGGCCGTGGAAAATGGAGAGCAGGGGTGGTTTCTTTTAACCTCCTCTCGTCTGAACAATGAACGTTGTGCTTGGATTTGAGCTGGCATGTGTGTCTCACGGTGGAGGCTGAAGGACTCGGGGAGAGGCAGAGGCAGAGAGAGAAGAAAGGAGTAATGAACGTAGCAAAGGGAAGAACAAAGGCTGTTAGAGCTTACACATTGGAACACTCAACGTTTAGCCTTGGGGATTCTTTCGCTGGGACTGCTGCTTCCTCTGACAGGAAATCAGCGGCTCCAGGCTCTCAACCAGCGTGATTTTGCTTTAAAGTCTGACCAGTCCTGGCTGTGCTAGCTGGTGTGGTAACCTGCACTCCAGACAAACATGGAGGCAAAGCGCTGAGGGTGTTCTTTCTGTTCTGGTGTGAAATGAGAGTCTTTTCCCCAGCTCAGCAGAACAGAGTGGACTGTTTTAAAAGCCTTGAGAGGTTGTGGGTGTTGGGTAAGTTGCAATGGTGGCTGGTGCCAGGCAGGGAGTCTGCCTCAGAGAGCGACAAGACAAGGGAACCTTCTCGTTTCCGACTGCAGTAGGTTACGTAAGGTATTAATTAGGTACTAATTGTGCACAAGTGAGAGCAGTGCACTAATGTTCAGCCTAATGTCACGGTTTTTGTGAGTTTTGATGCAGCTGCAATGTGTAGTTTCTCACATTTGAAAGGGCAGCAAATAGCTTGCGTGGTGGGAGCAAAATGCCTGGCAGATCCCTGTGCTAATCCCGTACTTGTCATAGTTTGGGTGCAGAGGTTCTGCATTTGACTGTAGGCATCTGTAGCAAAGCTATGCTTGCAAACAGGGGTTCTCCTTGCATGGTAGGCACAGTGGCTGCTGCTGCTGCTGCGTGTCGTTTTCCATGTGTCAGCTAAAATTCATGTCTTACGTGAGAGCACCTTTTAGACCCTGTTTTTCCTTCCTTTCTACCAGAATGGTAGGCAGCGTCACAGCGATGAATTCTGGGGCTGTCACAACGTTCGGCATCTCTGTTTCGTTTGGGTTTGTGAACGTGATCCATGCTATGGATTTTTGGTGTTAGAAAAAGAGGGTTTTGAGCCCTCGGGGGTTTCTGTAGGCTCCAAGATGAGACTCCTGGATAGATGGTGGAGGCAGCAGTGTTCTTGGTGAGTTGGTTGGGTTTCTGTTTAGGCTAATACTGCTTGTAAATGCTTTTCACCTGGAGGTTTTGGCTCTGCACGGAGGGAGGCCAGCCTTCCAGCAGAAAATGCTGCGTGGTGCTGGAGGGCTGGTGCTCTGTGCCAGCACTCCTGATCTCGTGTTGCACTGGGGCTTGTCACAGGTATTCCATCTTGAGAATGAGGGTAACGATTTATCAAGTTCCAGGCCTCTTTTGAATGAATTAAGTGACTTTGGTTTTCTTGGAAGCGTGAATGTGTGTGGAAGCACAAACACACATACAGGTTGCTGAGAGTGTGTGTGTGTGTGTGTGTAAAACAGGGCAAAACTTGACCCTAATGGTTTAGGGCCTGCTGGTTGCCAGTGTTGCACGGGCAGGCCCTTCCTGACTTGAAGTGCTCTCACAGAGGTTGTCTGCAGCTGCTTCACGCTGGTTTTGAGCAAAGTTTGCCACCCACTAAAAGAAAGTACGTTAAAGGAAATAGACAGGAAGCAAGTGCCATTGGGAATGTGATTCNTCAACGTTTAGCCTTGGGGATTCTTTCGCTGGGACTGCTGCTTCCTCTGACAGGAAATCAGCGGCTCCAGGCTCTCAACCAGCGTGATTTTGCTTTAAAGTCTGACCAGTCCTGGCTGTGCTAGCTGGTGTGGTAACCTGCACTCCAGACAAACATGGAGGCAAAGCGCTGAGGGTGTTCTTTCTGTTCTGGTGTGAAATGAGAGTCTTTTCCCCAGCTCAGCAGAACAGAGTGGACTGTTTTAAAAGCCTTGAGAGGTTGTGGGTGTTGGGTAAGTTGCAATGGTGGCTGGTGCCAGGCAGGGAGTCTGCCTCAGAGAGCGACAAGACAAGGGAACCTTCTCGTTTCCGACTGCAGTAGGTTACGTAAGGTATTAATTAGGTACTAATTGTGCACAAGTGAGAGCAGTGCACTAATGTTCAGCCTAATGTCACGGTTTTTGTGAGTTTTGATGCAGCTGCAATGTGTAGTTTCTCACATTTGAAAGGGCAGCAAATAGCTTGCGTGGTGGGAGCAAAATGCCTGGCAGATCCCTGTGCTAATCCCGTACTTGTCATAGTTTGGGTGCAGAGGTTCTGCATTTGACTGTAGGCATCTGTAGCAAAGCTATGCTTGCAAACAGGGGTTCTCCTTGCATGGTAGGCACAGTGGCTGCTGCTGCTGCTGCGTGTCGTTTTCCATGTGTCAGCTAAAATTCATGTCTTACGTGAGAGCACCTTTTAGACCCTGTTTTTCCTTCCTTTCTACCAGAATGGTAGGCAGCGTCACAGCGATGAATTCTGGGGCTGTCACAACGTTCGGCATCTCTGTTTCGTTTGGGTTTGTGAACGTGATCCATGCTATGGATTTTTGGTGTTAGAAAAAGAGGGTTTTGAGCCCTCGGGGGTTTCTGTAGGCTCCAAGATGAGACTCCTGGATAGATGGTGGAGGCAGCAGTGTTCTTGGTGAGTTGGTTGGGTTTCTGTTTAGGCTAATACTGCTTGTAAATGCTTTTCACCTGGAGGTTTTGGCTCTGCACGGAGGGAGGCCAGCCTTCCAGCAGAAAATGCTGCGTGGTGCTGGAGGGCTGGTGCTCTGTGCCAGCACTCCTGATCTCGTGTTGCACTGGGGCTTGTCACAGGTATTCCATCTTGAGAATGAGGGTAACGATTTATCAAGTTCCAGGCCTCTTTTGAATGAATTAAGTGACTTTGGTTTTCTTGGAAGCGTGAATGTGTGTGGAAGCACAAACACACATACAGGTTGCTGAGAGTGTGTGTGTGTGTGTGTGTAAAACAGGGCAAAACTTGACCCTAATGGTTTAGGGCCTGCTGGTTGCCAGTGTTGCACGGGCAGGCCCTTCCTGACTTGAAGTGCTCTCACAGAGGTTGTCTGCAGCTGCTTCACGCTGGTTTTGAGCAAAGTTTGCCACCCACTAAAAGAAAGTACGTTAAAGGAAATAGACAGGAAGCAAGTGCCATTGGGAATGTGATTCACATTTGCATTAGATTGGGAATCTCAGAGCTCTGCTCCTAATGGCTGCACATCTGAATTATTCACACGCTGCCAGCCCAGCCCATTGTACATATGGAAGTACAAAATTAAGCCGTTTTAAATAATTCCCTGTTAACTGGAGTGCAAAAAGAACCGTGTGGGCATTCACCAGCCCTTCATGAGTTCAGCTCCATCGTAGGAGCAATCTGGGAGCTTTTGGGCCCCAAACCTGAGCTGGATCTCTGGGTAGATACAGGCAGTTGTAGATGGAAACAGTCTGTTCGACTCCTTGTGATGTAGGGAAGAAGATGCCTTGCTCATGTGTTGAAATAGCCCTGTTCTCTTTTGCCAGCAAAAGGCTGGTCATGGTGAACTTTGAACCGCTCACGTGCGGTTCTCTGAACTGTGCTACAGCTGGTTCAGTGGTGGTATGAGAAGAAGTGGACAGGCTTCAGAAGATACCCCTTCTCTTTCCCTTCCTGTTTTCTCCCTCCCAAAGGGAGATACCCATAGGAAGTTCAGGACTGGAGGAGTCAGACTACAAGATGGGGAAACTGCTTGGAAAGAGTCTTGCCTGTGTGAATTAACAGCAAACGAGGCAACGTGAACTCTCAGGCTTTAGTCTGGCTGCAGCTTTGTCCGTGCAAGGAGACGAGGGTCACGCTCCCAGACTGTTTGTTCACCAGGAGCAGTCAGTGTGCACACACACGGGCCTGTCTCTGCGCCAGGTGGTAGTGACACACCTCAGACATGCACATGCCATTCGTTGTGTCTGTGATTCTTCTCCATCACTTCCATCTGCTGCCATCCCAAGTATTGGTTTGTTACCGTCGCTTTCGCTCCTGGGGTGTGTGATGCTGAACCTCTGAAATCCGTGTGGAAGGAACTACTGAGCTTCCAGCTGAGTAGAAATACTGTCAACAAATACAATCAGAGGGCACTTCTGCTCAAGTCAGCACAGTGCACTTGGTAATGCTTTGACGGCAGTGGGGTTGTTGCTTGTTTTCAGCATTTGCTAATTTAAAACAACTTGTGTAGCCATGACAAGAGGAAACAGGCTGGAGTTGCCCCAGGGGAGGTTGAGGTTGGAGCTGGGGCAGAACTGTTTCCCTGAGAGGGGTGTCAGCCCCTGTGCCAGGCTGCCCAGGGAGCTGGGGCAGTGCCCAGCCCTGGAGGGATCCCAAAGCCATGGGGCCGAGGTGCTGAGGGCTGTGGGTCAGTGCTGGGCTGAGCAGGGTGAGGGCAGGGCTGGACTCCAGGAGCTTCAGGGGCTTTTCCAGCTGTGATGACTGTGACTGACAGACTTCAGTGGTATTCTAGAGCTGGATAAAGTAGAATGAGTGGAGACATGGGTTTGTTTTCTATCATAGAATCACAGAATGGTGGCGATTGGAAGAGACCTTGTCTAGTCCAAGTCACACAGGAACGTGTCCAGGTGGGGTTGGAAACCTCTCGAGAAGGAGCCTCCACACCCTCCCTGGGCAGCCTGGGCCTGGGCTCCCTCAGCTCAGCACCAAAGGACTTTCTTCTCCTGTTTCAGTGGAACTCGCCGTGTTCCAGCCTTTGTCCTGTCACGGGAGATGACAGGAAAAGAAGTGTTGCCTCATCCCTCTGACACCCACGCTTTAGGTGCAAGTGTTCATGAGATCCCTCCTCAGCCTTTTCTAGGCTGAAGCGTGTTAATTGTACGGCAGATCAAAGTCAAGTGTGACCTGGTGCCATCTGTTGTGGAAACAGGCCGCAGATGTATGGCCCAGGAGCAGTAGCTGAGCTGTGTGTAGCTCCTCGCCCCATCCCAGCTGCAGGGTGTTTGTGCCGCCCGTGACGTGAGCTGGGGCCGTGCTCGGGATCCGCAGCCAGGCTGCCGCAGCTCGTGTCCTGGGATGGTGCCATGACAGTGTGTGTGGATGCTGAGGCAGGTGACTGGGTAGCTCCGAGTGCTGATTAATGGCTTGAAGCTTTTTGTACTGTGGGGGCTGTGAAACGCTGGAACCTATTGCTTTGAGAGGTTTTGGGGTGTCCGTCTTTGGACCCTGCTGAGGGTGCCCTTGTAGCTGATGCTCCTTTGAGGAAAGGAGCTGGAAAGCCAGAAATCCCTTTCGGCCTCAGCTGCTCTCAAGCTTCTGTGACTTGCCAGTTGGAGTCTTTTTGTGGCTAGTAAAGGATAGATCTTGAAAGTCTTGTGAGATTGTAATCTGCCAGGTTACTGTGGTGAGTTAGAACAAACCCAGGCTAGAGATTCTAACACTTGCAGTGCTGGGTGATACCCTCTGAAGTGTTTTCATGGGAGGGAAGGGAGGAAAAAACTTGGTAGAATCCCGGCTTAGCCTGAAGTGCAAATCCAGATTCCTCTTTACTCGCTGGGAGGCTCAGCTTGCTCGGTGAAGGTTGTAGCTGTAAACCGCTCCATACTTCACACAGAGGCTGGCATGACCCTGCTCACAGTGTGCGTGGTGAATGGTGAATGCCCTTGGCCTCAGAAGTCAGTGCTGCCTGGTACAAAAGCTGCGCTTCTGAAAGCAGGGATCTGCCCAAGTCTTGGCACAGGAAGGGGCCTGGGACCTTTGACAGGCAGAAAGGAACCCGTGTATTGTGTGACTGTGGCAGACATTGCTGGCTGTGGTTAAAGTGGCCTCTCACGTATCCGACTTGCCTGAGTGTTTCAAACCACACCAGGTTCTGGTTTGAGATGTGGTTCTCGTTTCCTGAGGATTTGGTGGTTGAACGAGCATATTGCTTTTTTCTTTCAGATACTTGCCTTTCAAAGTGAATAATCAGAAGCTAATCAGTCTTAATTACTAATACATGTTGAATAGCTCATGGTTTGTGTATTAGGTTGATGTTTTCCTAATGTGAGAACAGCAAATAAACATGAGCAGCAACGTGGCCTCGTGGGCAAGAAGCCAATGGCAGCCTGGGGGCAGCAAGCAGAGTGTGGGCAGCAGGGCCAGAGAGGTTCTGCTCCTCCTCTGCTCTGCCAGAGCTGCTGAGGCCTCATCTGGAGTCCTGTGGCCAGTGCTGGGCTCCCCAGCTGCAGAGGGACAGGGAACTGCTGCAGAGAGGCCAGTGCAGGGCCAGCAAGATGATCAGGGCACTGGAGCATCTTCCTGCTGAGGAAAGGCTGCGGGACCTGGGGCTGTTTAGTCTGGAGGAGACTGAGGGGGGAGCTCATTAATAGTGACAAATATCTCACTGGTGGGTGTCAGGAGGTTGGGGCAGCACTTTTTTTCTGTTGTCTCCAGTGCCAGGACAAGGGGTGATGGGATGAAGCTGCAACACAAACAGTTCCATTGAAACATCAGGACAAACTGTTTGAGTGTTTGAGTGAGGGAGCCCTGGCCCAGGCTGCCCAGGGAGGGTGTGGAGGCTCCTTCCTTGGGGGGCTTCAAGACCCCCCTGGACACGTTCCTGTGTGACCTGATCTAGGTGGGAGCTTTGGCAGAGGGTTGGGCTGGATGATCTTTAGAGGTCTCTTCCAACCCCACCATGCTGTGATTCTGTGAAGACTCTCTGGTTCTTTTTGTAAATGGACACTTGTGGACACAGGTACAATGGGGGTGCAAATCCCATGTGTCATGAAAAACTGTCAGTTACAGCTGTTTTAGCATTTGGTTTTAGATGGATGTGATGTGCTTTGGTCTTGGGAATATTTTCTATTTAAGCCTTTGCAGTCTTGACATGAGATATGTGTGTGTGTGTGTGTGTGTACTCTTGTATTTATTAGATAACCCCGTTTGTAGTTGTGGCCCTTTCACAGGAGCTTGAAATCATTCCGGCAGGGAGTAGTCTAAACTCCAGGTCTGCAACACTGTGCATAACTGTGATGATCACCTTGCTTTGGTTTCACAAGGTGTCTACTTCCATGTGTGCTGAACACGATGCGTTAGCTTGTGATGATGCTGCAAGAGACTTGAGTGTGCTGGTCACCTGCCTGCCCTCTGTTCCTTCTATCCCAGTTACCAGCTGTAGATGCCTGTGAGCCAGAAACCTGCTGGTGCATAAATGGATGTTTGAGTTTTGTAATTAAACAAATACACAATAACTTCAGAGCTTCCAGCATCATGGAACAATCTCATGTGCAATAGGTATGAATCACAACCGTGTGCCTTACAGAAGAGGTGATGGTAGCATTTACAGTAACAGGCTACTGGGTGCTGTTGTTAAGTAAAGGAATCATGAGTTATATCAGAAAGTGACGTCCTCATTTGCATCTTTCTCAGGAGCAGTTAGAGTGACACGCACAAAAATATCCGTTTAAGCACGTATGCTTTGTGGTTAGCTTTCCTGAGCATTGTTACCTCTCATTTCAACACTCAGCAAGCAGTTACACTCCAGAGCTCAAGGTAATGATCTAGGAGGAGAGGGACTTCAGCTCCTGAAGTGGTAGGAAAACATATCCACTGGCAGGTGGCTTCCGACAGACCTTGTGCTGTGGGGCATGTAGCTTCTTGCTTACCTGAGCTCATGCAAGGAGCCTGGGGAGCACTCGTGCAGCCAGGCACACCGCAGGTCCCTACTGGCCGGTGTTAACCGATACTGGAGGCAGAACACTGAGATAACACCAATGACATCTTCCAGTCCTTCAGTGAAGAGGACAGGCGGGATGCTTCCTAAATGGGCACTTTCTGACAAGAACACTTACTTGGTAAAGCACCTTTTCACTTTGGACTCATAATTACTGAACCATGAAGGTGCATTGAAAGCAGCTCTGTCCCAGCAATAGAAGTCATACCTGTGCGTGGCTACGGGAGAGGATGGAAAGCGTCCTTCTCTGCTTTCTGCAGCGGGTTTTTCTGCAGGCAACCCCCTGCACATCACTGCCTGTTGTTGAAACGTCCGTAGGAGATGGCAAATGCCCCAGTGGAATGTAAACCTGAGTACACTGGGATGCCAGGGGGTCTGGTTTTGTCACACGGTGTTTGGAAAGTTTTGGGTTGGAGTTACTCACCTGGTCTGGGAATTGGAAGGAAAAAAAAAACCCAACAACGGATGCAAGCGATACATCAAATAAACAGAATCTGGAGGATGTTATCTGTGAGGGGAAAGGGAACGCCAGAGGTCTGTTCTTGTCTGAGAAGGGAAAGTTTGAAGGGAGAGAGTGGTCTCAGAGTAAAGCGCGGCTGCAGGGAGGATGGGTGTGTGTGTTGTGACTGCGTGTTGGGACCAGGCAGCAGGGAACAGGTAACGGCAAAAGTTGTGAATGGCTGGGATAAACGACAGTGGAGACTGGAGAGTCCTCTGTTATGCAGGTGAGGCACCTGTCAGGATTAGTGTATATACAGCAGGCCCTTGTTAGAGCTGCTGGAGAGGAGCAGTGTGAGCACCGGGAGGCACTTGTTCCATCATCCTTATAAAGCAATTTGATGTATGTTGCTGTAAATCGGCGCAGCAGTCTTAACCTGCTGGCAGAAACAGGTTGGTGGTGCAAATGTCAAGGCAAACCTGGACTCGGCAGGAATTGCAGTTGCCCCACGTTATTTGCATGAAGGCCTGGGCTATTTTGGTGTAACCGTAGTGTATGTGACAGAGAGGACTGAGGAGAGGGGACAGGGAGAAAGCGACTGGAGAGAAATCGGTGCTAGAACGAAGTGACTAGGTTACGGTCGGCGAGGCTGGTGGGTTGCTGCAGCTCCTGGTGTTGCACTGTGACTGCACACTAGGGACACTGTTCTGTGATGTGTCCTTGCTGACAGTGTTACTTCAGAAGTGCAGTGACACCCTTTTGCACGGTACATGTCAGCAAACACTTGTTTGGTGTAAGACTCTGCTAGCAGAGGCTGAAACACTGAGGTGATGACTTTCTGCTTGTCCCACAGATTTGCTCACCACCGAACACGTGACCATGGGGGATATGAAGACCCCGGATTTCGACGACCTCCTTGCAGCCTTTGACATACCAGACATGGTCGATCCGAAAGCAGCCATTGAGTCTGGGCACGACGAGCACGAGAGCCACATAAAGCAGAGCACTCACACGGATGAGGACGCTCACGCGCCGTCGTCCTCTGACGTCGGGGTGAGCGTCATCGTGAAGCACGTGCGCACGATCGACGCCTCGGAGGGAGGGGACAAGGACGGGCACCACTCCGCAGGCAACGGCCTGCACAACGGCTTCCTCGCCTCGTCAGCCCTGGACAGCTACGGTAAGGACGACGGGAAGCTGCTGAAGGACGATGGGTCGGCTTCTGAGGCTGCATTGAAGGATTCGGCTTTCAACCAGTTCAGCCCCATATCGAGCGCCGAGGAGTTTGATGACGATGAGAAGATCGAGGTGGATGACCCCCCGGATAAAGAGGAGATGCGTGCGAGTTTCAGAGCTAATGTCCTGGCAGGGTCTGTGTCTCAGCAGGAGTACGACAAGCTAAAGGCCCTCGGTGGGGAGAAACTGATTAAATCTGGAATCCCGGTTGCAAGCAGTATAGATAAAAATAAGGCTGCCAAAAGAGAGACGGAGACGAACTCCATGAATCTGAGCGTCTACGAGCCTTTTAAAGCTCGGAAAGTGGAGGACAAGTTGCTGAAAGACAGTTCTGAGAAGCTGCTTGAGAACAGGGCGCTGGATGGAAAGCTGAGTGCTGAAAAAGGCGAAACGAACCTCGCCAGCGTTTCACAGTCCAAAGCCAAGTCGTCAGCCAAGCTCTCCTCGTGCATTGCTGCGATTGCAGCGCTGAGTGCTAAAAAGGCAGCTACAGATACCAGTAGAGATTTACAGTCTAATTCAGGAGAATCCTCCCCGTTACCCAAAGAGATGAGCGGAAGCCCTCGGGCTGCTGAGAAGTCACCCGAGTCTCAGAGCCTCATTGACGGTGCTAAGAAGCCATCTGTCAGATCACCCGATAGTCCCAGGAGCGTCTCAAGTGAGAACAGCAGCAAAGGCTCTCCGTCTTCCCCCGCGGGGTCCACACCAGCAATCCCTAAAGTTCGCATCAAAACCATCAAGACTTCTTCTGGGGAGATCAAGAGAACCGTCACGAGAGTGTTGCCAGAAGTTGACGTGGACCCGGGCAAGAAGCTGGAGCAGACCGCTTCCATGGTGACTTCCATGGCATCCCTCCTGACCTCCCCGGCTTCCGCTGCTGTTCTTTCCTCTCCCCCCAGAGCTCCTCTCCAGTCCACCGTCGTCACCAACACGGTCGGGTCTGCAGAGCTTGCACCCAAACAGGTCACCATCAAGCCTGTGGCTACAGCCTTTCTCCCCGTGTCAGCGGTTAAAACGGCGGGTTCACAGGTGATTAACCTGAAGCTGGCGAACAACACCACGGTGAAGGCCACCGTCATCTCTGCCGCCTCGGTGCAGAGCGCCAGCAGCGCCATCATCAAAGCTGCCAACGCCATACAGCAGCAGACCGTCGTGGTGCCAGCCTCCAGCCTTGCCAGTGCTAAACTCGTGCCAAAGACTGTCCATCTTGCCAACCTTAATCTCCTGCCTCAAGGTGCTCAAACCACCTCTGAACTCCGCCAAGTGCTAACGAAACCTCAGCAGCAGATAAAGCAGGCAATAATCTCTGCAGCGGCCTCGCAGCCGTCCAAGAAGGTGTCCCGAGTGCAGGTGGTGTCGTCCCTGCAGAGTTCTGTGGTGGAAGCGTTCAACAAGGTGCTGAGCAGCGTCAATCCCGTGCCAGTTTACATCCCGAACCTCAGTCCCCCTGCCAGCGCCGGGATAACGCTGCCGACGCGGGGCTACAAGTGCTTGGAGTGCGGCGACTCGTTCGCTCTGGAGAAGAGCCTGAGCCAGCACTACGACCGCAGGAGCGTGCGCATTGAAGTGACGTGTAACCACTGCACCAAGAACCTGGTTTTCTACAACAAATGCAGCCTCCTTTCCCACGCCCGTGGACACAAGGAGAAGGGGGTTGTGATGCAGTGTTCGCACTTGATCCTAAAGCCGGTCCCAGCAGATCAGATGATAGCGGCTCCCCCCGGCAGCACCCCGGCCGCGCTGCAGAGCCCCGCGGGAGCCGGCACGCACGCCCTCGCCAAGACGCAGCCTGGCGGAACCGGGGCCGTGATCTCGGCCCCGGCCAGCACGCCTGTCATCCCAGCTATGCCCCTCGACGAGGACCCGTCCAAACTCTGTAGACATAGTCTAAAGTGTCTGGAGTGTAACGAAGTTTTCCAAGACGAGACATCTCTCGCCACTCATTTCCAACAGGCTGCAGACACGAGTGGACAAGTAGAGTATCATATGTTTACATTCCCATGCCCCACCTATAAGCCTAGGAGACTTTGGATATGTCTTTGCTTTCGTTTAGCTGTTAATTATCTGAACCTCCGTGATTAAAAGTACAAACGAGAACCACAAACACAGTCCCGCAAGCACTTAGTGAATGTCAACACCTCTTAAGTAAGAATCTTCTTAGAACTTCTTTAGGCCCCGAGGTCTACAGTTCACACTATTGCTGCTGAAGTTCGGCACCAGCTTTCTTACAGCTGAACACCGTTGACGCCGAAATCAGTCACGGTCTCTGCCAAGAGTTTCTAGCCGTTCTCTCTGTGCGTGGGTGGAACTTGAGTGTCCTGTGGAACCCACTTAATTGGCACCCTCGTTGAGCTAGGCACCCCTCTCACCTGCAGGGACCCCAGCCAGCGGACAAATGGCACGTGTGCTGGCTGTGTTGGAAGGAAGGCAGTGCATGCTGTTTACTTCAGGCCTGTCTGGAGCAGAGGTGCCCTGTGGTCACTAGCATGCGTTCCTTGCTGTGTGACCCTTTGTTTGTTTGTGTTGGTTTGTCCGTGAGTCAGACTTAGAAGCCGTTACCAAATTCTTTACCAACGCGTGTGGCCCAGCCTGACACACGCGGTTCAGTAAAAGCCAATGTCGATGGCTGTTCAATGCGTGTTCTAGTCCTGTGTGAGTTAAGATGGTTAGTTAAATGATGCGGTTGGATTTCTGTTGGGGTGTGCCAATTAAAAGGGATTCTGGTGTGTTTCAAAGCACTCAGTTGAGCTTTGTGTCGTGGCTTCTTGCTGTGTGGGGAGCTGGACGCCTGCAGACATGACGAGACAGGAATGCCCCGGGAGTGTTCCCAGCAGCCACACAGCGATGGACAGGATAAAGGGGGTTGAGTCCTGCAGGTAGGAGAAGAATCCATTCGTGGTAGAAGCACGGACAGGGTCCTGTCGGAATCTGTCTGCCAGAGTTAAGACCCATTCTGTGGCCGCTGCGCCCACCACTACAGCCAGCAGCGTAGAGAGGTCGGGACGTGGAAGTCATCCTGCCTGTGTGGATTATGTGGCTCTGCCCCAGCTCCGGCCTGTCTGACTGGCAAGTGGGCTTAGGCTGGGGTTGCCTGGATTCACAGTGAAGTGCCACGAGAGTGAGTCCCTGTGCCTAAGAGGCTGCTGATGGACCTGCCCAAAGCAAGTTTGTTTCAGCGTTTTGTTAGCAGATGGTGTTCCATCCTTAGGCCTTGCTGCAGTTTTGAACAGTATCTGGTGCCTGGCCTGGAGTGTTTCCCACACCAGCTCTGGAGTGAGCTAACAGTCAGTGACTGGGTTCCTGCTAACTGCATTACTGCTGCTGCTTGGTGTGAGATTCACCTCTGGTTTTTTTTTCCCCGTGCCAGGTCCATTAGGGATCGTTTGGGTTGATAAGATCCAACAGTCCTTGTGCAAAACCTGTTGGTGTTGGTACTAGGAAATCCAAGCTGTTAAAGAAGGCACTGAGGTAAAGCAAGTGAGTGAGAGATAGACAAATACACTGAGAGTAGGCTGGGAGGAAGAGGTAAGGCTGAAGTGAGAAAAGGAACAGCAAAGATGAAGACGTGCTGCGCTGGGCTGCGCTGGGCTGGTCTCACTTTCTGTGGGGGCCTTTCTTTGTACAGACAGATACACAGTGGTAGGTTTACCTTTTGCCCTTTCCTGCTGTCTCTGTCTGGTGCTTTTGCCACGCTTGCTCTCTGTGAGTGTCCCGTGAGATGCCGTTTTACCCTGGTGATGCACTGCAGGAAGGCAGCTGGAGGTCCTCGTGGAGTACCAAAACGTAACTGCAGCCAGGTGGAGACACGGCAGACAGTGCTGTCCAGGGAGGGAAGCTCAGGAAGGCACCGAGAGCAGTCAGCATGGTCTGCTGCCTGTCAGTGTGTTTGTGTCTCTTGTTGGACGTTGGAAGAGCTGACGTGTGGACAAGGCCTTGACCCCTGCTCATTAGGCCACGCATCTCCAGCTTTAGGAGCCCCTTGTTGCACGGCGCTGAAGGAAAAGCAGCCATGGGCGTGTTGTTCCAGTTTAAAAGAGCACTCTTCAGAAACACAGCTTAAATGTTCTTTGCTGAAGTACCCTCCTAAAAAGAATTAAATCTTCTTCTTAGTCCTCTCCATAGGTCAAGCAGCAGCGTCCAGTTGTGGTTCCTCACGTTGTGTTTCACCACCTGCGCTAGTGCTGTAGCTTTACTGAGGTGCCCAGCGTAGAAGGGAGAGCAGTGCATCCTGCTTTGTCCATTTTGTGTCCCAAGCATTGCTGCAAGTGCAGTGTTTGCTGAAGAAGGGCTCTTCCTAGGTGTCCATTGTCTACTTCGGTGCCTTTTCACTGTGTGTTACCCCTTGAAAGCTTGGATGAGAGGTGCTCTGACTTCTCTTTCCCTTCTTCGTGCTTGGGACGGTGTTTTTTGTTGGAATCTGCCATTGTGATGGGGGAAGAAGCCAGGAAATTCAGATTAAATTGATATTTTAACTTTGGAAGGAAGGAAAAAAGAATAAAAATAAACATTTGGATTTGGAGAAGAAAAACGGAGTGGGAGGGAAGTTACAGTTGGCAGGTTACTGACCTCTCTAGTGCCGCCCTGATTGCTCTGGAAGTTACACACTCCTTCATGCTTTCAGTGAGCCTAAGCAGTAAGTAGCTGTTTCTTCTTGTTCTCCTTTAGCTCCTGCTATGCAGGCAGAGTGTTTCTTGTAAAATAAACGATAACAAAACAGCCCTAGTGATGGAAAGGTGTTCCCTGTAAAGTTGTCACCTTCCTGCGGTGTTCCTGTTAAAGGGAACGAGACCACCCCGACAGGTTTCCTGGCTGAATGAAACCCTCATCTCGTAGAATCATAGAACGGTAGGGTTGGAAGGGACCTCCAGAGATCATCGAGTCTAGTTAACCAGGGGGAAAAAAAAAAAACAAGTATNAAGAAGGCACTGAGGTAAAGCAAGTGAGTGAGAGATAGACAAATACACTGAGAGTAGGCTGGGAGGAAGAGGTAAGGCTGAAGTGAGAAAAGGAACAGCAAAGATGAAGACGTGCTGCGCTGGGCTGCGCTGGGCTGGTCTCACTTTCTGTGGGGGCCTTTCTTTGTACAGACAGATACACAGTGGTAGGTTTACCTTTTGCCCTTTCCTGCTGTCTCTGTCTGGTGCTTTTGCCACGCTTGCTCTCTGTGAGTGTCCCGTGAGATGCCGTTTTACCCTGGTGATGCACTGCAGGAAGGCAGCTGGAGGTCCTCGTGGAGTACCAAAACGTAACTGCAGCCAGGTGGAGACACGGCAGACAGTGCTGTCCAGGGAGGGAAGCTCAGGAAGGCACCGAGAGCAGTCAGCATGGTCTGCTGCCTGTCAGTGTGTTTGTGTCTCTTGTTGGACGTTGGAAGAGCTGACGTGTGGACAAGGCCTTGACCCCTGCTCATTAGGCCACGCATCTCCAGCTTTAGGAGCCCCTTGTTGCACGGCGCTGAAGGAAAAGCAGCCATGGGCGTGTTGTTCCAGTTTAAAAGAGCACTCTTCAGAAACACAGCTTAAATGTTCTTTGCTGAAGTACCCTCCTAAAAAGAATTAAATCTTCTTCTTAGTCCTCTCCATAGGTCAAGCAGCAGCGTCCAGTTGTGGTTCCTCACGTTGTGTTTCACCACCTGCGCTAGTGCTGTAGCTTTACTGAGGTGCCCAGCGTAGAAGGGAGAGCAGTGCATCCTGCTTTGTCCATTTTGTGTCCCAAGCATTGCTGCAAGTGCAGTGTTTGCTGAAGAAGGGCTCTTCCTAGGTGTCCATTGTCTACTTCGGTGCCTTTTCACTGTGTGTTACCCCTTGAAAGCTTGGATGAGAGGTGCTCTGACTTCTCTTTCCCTTCTTCGTGCTTGGGACGGTGTTTTTTGTTGGAATCTGCCATTGTGATGGGGGAAGAAGCCAGGAAATTCAGATTAAATTGATATTTTAACTTTGGAAGGAAGGAAAAAAGAATAAAAATAAACATTTGGATTTGGAGAAGAAAAACGGAGTGGGAGGGAAGTTACAGTTGGCAGGTTACTGACCTCTCTAGTGCCGCCCTGATTGCTCTGGAAGTTACACACTCCTTCATGCTTTCAGTGAGCCTAAGCAGTAAGTAGCTGTTTCTTCTTGTTCTCCTTTAGCTCCTGCTATGCAGGCAGAGTGTTTCTTGTAAAATAAACGATAACAAAACAGCCCTAGTGATGGAAAGGTGTTCCCTGTAAAGTTGTCACCTTCCTGCGGTGTTCCTGTTAAAGGGAACGAGACCACCCCGACAGGTTTCCTGGCTGAATGAAACCCTCATCTCGTAGAATCATAGAACGGTAGGGTTGGAAGGGACCTCCAGAGATCATCGAGTCTAGTTAACCAGGGGGAAAAAAAAAAAACAAGTATCAGGCCTGGGCTAAGTAATGTTTTCCTTATTCACAGGCACGGGTGTGTGGCTCCGGTGGAAGCCACGGAGCTCGTTTCCCTTTGTGCTCATGGTTCTGGTTCCTTTTCCTCCTACACCGTTTTTTTCTTCTAACCCTTTGTTTTTTTTTCTGAAGCTTTGACTTCGAGTGCAGGCAGGTGGTGGTTTTCACAAACTGTGGTTTGTTTTGGTGTGGGTTGGAACGGGAGGACTGGAAGTTAACGCCACCTGAAGCCCAAGATGAGACGCCAAGCAGAGGTGCCGAATTCCAGAATGCCGCGGTGGGTTCTCCTGGTTCTGCTGCATTCAGCTGCAGCCAGACACTGCTCCCATGGAGAGAGACAGTCAGATGCATTGCTGGCATCTTCTGTCAGTCTGAGGCACCAGTGTTACGGGTGGACCTGCTGGCAGCCACAGCAGGGAGGGAGGCTTAGCTGAGGCTGCAGTGTTGCGAGGCACAGCATCCTGATCTGCTTTGGTAGTGCTGCAGACAAACAGCTCTGGAGGGACTGGAGCCCCCAGTGCCTCTGCTACTGGTGTAAGGAGTTCTGTTTCGTTCTTTTCTTACCTAATTCAGTTCTCCACATAGCTCCAGCATCGAACTGCTGCTTGTTAGTACCTGACTGTCAGCAGATGGGCTTCAGAAAGCCAGGGAAATGTGGCTCAGTTGGTCAGGGGTTTGCCCTTAAGCCTGAGCTGAAGACAAAATTAACATCCCAAACCAGTCCTGCTGAGTTTGAGGGGTGTGAGCTGGTGTTTGTTCAATTGAGGACAAACATTTGGCATTTGGAAGTGAATGTTTGTCGTGTCTGGAGGGAATTCTGCACCTTGAGTGTCACCAAGGGTCTCTCCAGGGTGATAGTTCAGCATCCCCACAGACAGTTAACCTCGGGCAGAGCATTCCTCAGGGGCAGTAAATGCCTCTGTGCTCCCTGCTAAGCTTTTAAGGCTGGCAGAAATGCTAATGCAGAACATGAATTTGGGTAGTGGTACATTTTCTTTGCTTAACTTCTTCTATTGTCATGCTTTGCCTCCTGCTGTCGTGAGAACGTTTGAGAGCTGTGGATGGAGACCGTGTTCACAAAGTGAACCTCAGCAGCGCACTCCTTGCTTCCGTGTGTCTGGCCACAAGATGTTTTGTCTTAATGTTTCTACTTAAAATTACTGGCTTAAAAAAAAAAAGAACCAAAAGTATTTGCTTTCACCCTCAAAAGAAAGCCTTTGGATTAGGCTGTAGTAAGGAATGAGAGGAGTGGACAGGTTGTCATGCAGGAGTACACTTGTTGTTGGAGAGTCGGTGCTATGGTAGAAGTAGTAAGGCAGTTACGAAGTTACTTTAGACTTTGTTATTGAACAGGGTTCCGTTAGGAAAAACAAGAGTTTGTTTTTTTCAGTGACTAGAAAGGCATTTCCCTCCTGTCTCCTGTTGATTACAGGGGAGAAGGGTTGTCTTGCTGGCATAGCTGCTAACCCCAGTCAGTGAGACTCCTGCGAAAGCTGTTGGCTACACTACTGTTTCTTCTACAGTGGCAGCTTGTGATGTAGTCTTGATCTTACTGGTTTTTTTAAAGCAGGTGTAAAGAAGAGTTCCCTAAATCGGAAGAAAGGGTGGCTTTTTGCAAAGCAGCTGTTCTTCAGTAGGAGGACAGGGACTGCTTGCAATTATTCGTTTGAAGATAGGCTAGTGACTAATGTGCAGCTCCAGAGGTCTGGCTCTTTGTTCTGTGCTGCTGCAGCGTGCACGCACACGTGGCTGCATCTGCAAGACCCTCACCAAGAGCATTCCTAGAAATGCACAGATACGTTTGGAAGATACCCATGCCCTGGATGAGTCTTGGGTTTGTCTTTATAATAGTCACTGATGAGGTCCTGAAGTCCCAAGCCATGGGAAACAAACAGTAACGGTTTGAAACACCTTACAAAGCCAAGCCTTAGAACTGCAGCTGAGGTTAAGTCTTACTCTACAAGGACTTGTGTTTGCACTCGACTTTGAGACCACGAGTGTTTCTGTCGAAGTCAGTGAAGCAGCTTTCGCCACCACAGTTACACAGATGCGTAGCTCCGTGTAGGATGTCAGCTCTCTGCTTGGAGGCTTTAGAGGAGCGTTATGGTAAACAAAACGTCTTCTGGAATGCTTTTACAGGTCTGGCTCTTTGTGCCCTCCACTGATGGAAAAGCAACTGTGAGCAAAAGCAAAGCCTCTTCGCAGCTGGGTTGTATCATTTGGGTTTCATCCCCAAAACGACACGGAGCACCCCAAGAGTGTCAGTGTTTCTGGTCTGGCCCATAGGCAACGTGCAGTTGCAGACTTTGTCAAGCTGGACAAGAGTTAGTTCAGTGAGTTCTTGCTGCATGCAGAAAGTGCCCTGCAGAGTAAAGCTTTGTGAGTACTGTACGTGTCCCCAGCCTCTGCTCAGGTGCACAGTATGATGCTGGAATGCAGATGTTGTGTTCCAGCCTGAGAAACTGCCTTTGCACTTGCTGGCTGGCAATGCCCCGTTGTACTGGTATTACAGACATTACCGTGAGCATCAAAGAAAGCGAAGAGGGTTTGCTTGGGGGGGGTCCATTCTTTCACTTTAATGTGGTGCACTGAACTAAAACCATCAGGTCTGACTCTCGGGCTGTGCTGAGGCCCCTTGCACTGCTAAGGTAATTTTGTGAGGCACCTAAGTAAGACTTATACAGACCGACGTGCCTCTGCCACCGTCAGTGGTCTAGGGAAGAGCTTTGCTGTGCCAGAGTGGCCCAGAGTGTCAGCGTGTCTGGTTGCCAGCGTCCTGCCAGCTCTGCCCTACAAAGATTTGTCTGTAGGGCCAGCATTTAGTACTTGCCTAGTTCTGTGGGTTCACAGTCATAACGTGTAACCTTTTGTTCGATATATTACAGTGTTTAACACCAGACGTTACGTGTACCTGAACCAAACCTTTTGTTTCATCTATTTTGGTTTATCGTTTAGAAGACATGCAATATCTGCCAGATGCTGCTTCCTAACCAGTGCAGCTTTGCATCACACCAGAGAATCCATCAGCATAAATCTCCATACACGTGTCCTGAATGTGGAGCAATCTGCAGATCTGTCCACTTCCAGACCCATGTCACTAAGAACTGCCTGCATTATACCCGAAGAGTTGGTTTTCGGTCAGTATAATGATTACTTTCGTTGTCAATTGATGTATAATTTATGCTTTTTAAAGTTGTTTTCCATTTTCATAAGCATTGTTTGTAGAGTACAGCTTCGTGGGTTTAAGGTTGTCATGGCAGCAGTGCTATATTACGCTCCAAATTCTGGAATAAATACATTAGGCCTCTGCTTTGGTTTGGGCATCGACTTCACTGTGTAATGCAATGACAGTGTTAGCTAAACCCAACCAGCCATCAAGTGTCAGCCCAGGGCTCGGTAGTTTATAAGGTCTAGAGAGTTCAGATGCATTGTCATACCTTCAGATTCTTAAAGAAAACCCCACTTTTGAGTTTGTTTGAAAGGAAATGCTTGTTCTGTCTGGCAGAACAGCTGACAATCTGCTCGCGTGGAACGGGCTGCCCAGGGAGGTGGGGAAGTCCTCAGCCATGGACATGCCTAAAACACGCACAGATGAGGTGCTGAGGGACAGGGTTTAGCTCAGTGCTGGGCCTGGCAGTGTGAGGTGAGGGGTTGGACTCGATCTTAAAGGTCTTTTCCAACCATAAAGACTCTGTGATTCTGCTGCCAGAATTCATTGCTGAGATGCTGATGGGTGCGCTGCACTTGTCTGGTTTGCTCTCTTTTCATTGAGAACTGGAGATTCCTCAGCCTTACATCACCCGAAACTTCCCTTAATCCAACAGCCAGGTCTTTTGGTTCTTTGTTACTCTTCAGTTTCACTGTAGTTCCTGCGTTTCCCTGCAGTGTCAACGCGCTGAGGAAATGGGCATCAGAGGCATTTCGTGGGAATGTCAAGTTTTAAAAGGCTTGGAAGATTGCTTTGTCTTTGAATTTCACCTGCACTGGGTGGCAGGCAGCACAGCAAGAGCTCAGAAGAGCAACCTGTGCGGTCCTAAACCATTTCCACCTCACCCTGTCTGGCTGGAGAGGGTGATTTAAAGTCTTACCAGTAGGCAGCTTCTTGCCCCCTCAGGTGACACTAGTTCATTTACTAGGATGCCTGTGAAATCTTCCCCTAAGGGAAGAAAGCCTCTTTGCTTCACTGAGCCAGCTGCAGTGGCAGCCTGTTTTCAGATGTACCCAAGGCCTGACACAACGCTCAGCTCTTCAGGTTCTCCTGTTCCTTGCTCCCAAGCAGTAGCCGTCTTGTCCTGCATTTCTGGCACCCTGCCTCCCTTCCCTCTAGTCTGTGTCCCCGGGGTTTGTACAGAGTCGTCATCTCCAGGGGCTCAGGCCTGTACTAGAAACACCAGAAGACTCACGAGTCCTTCAGTGTGTGTCTAAGCTGAGGCTGCTAAACTTCTCATCATAAACATCTCACATCAGGTCAGAGTTCCTGTACGTGGTGAGGCTACACCAAAAATGCCCAGCGAAAAGCAGCAGTGTCTGGGCAAGGGAATTCCTGCCTTCCTTGGCTTCTTTGCTTGAGGAACAGCATAACCTGTCTGGCCTTTCCAAAGCAGCTCTGTGGGGAATTCAGCTTGATTCCAGCAACCTAGGCTAGTTGTCTGGACTAAACCAGCTGAAGACTGCAACCTGAGGTTTAACTGCATCCTTCCGAGTTTAAGAAAGGAAAGCAATCCAAACCAGGGAGGTTTGATCCTTCAGCTCTGCTGTGATGCACAGCGGTGAATGCTGAGGTTCATGTGTTATCCTGCATCGATAGAGGATAAAGTCCAGGCAGGAGGGGACGGGGAGGTGAGAAATGCATCCCAGCTCTCTCCAGTGGCAGCCTGAGGTGAGATCTGTTCAATGAGAGCCTCGTGCTTGGTGCCACTGTGAGGAAGTATTCACCTCTCTGTTAGCAGAGAGGCTCCTAGCAGGCACGAGAAAGGCAAGGGCCACTTACCTCAAAGGTGTGCTGGTGAGCAGGGACTGGATAGGTACAAACTTCAGTAATAGTGTGAGGGATGTAAATTAAGGCTCCAAAAAGGAAGGGTGCTGTGTGATGAGTTTTCACAGGTGATGTGTTCTGAAGGGAGAGCAGGATTCTGCAGTGCAGTGGGTACCTGTCTCCTGCTTTGTTGCTGTCACCAGAGCATCAAACAGCACGACAGAACCATTTGCTGTGTACGTGACAGCACTGACTCAGCTCTGGCAGTGTGGGAAGGGAGAGAGAGGCCTCTGGGCTTAAGCTCACTGCAAAACGCTGCTCCTTGAGGAGCGCATTCGTTTGGCAGGTTATTTGCAGTTGCTCAGTGCAGTGTGTTCCTGGGCTTACTTGGTGGCCTTCAGTGCTGGAGGCGTGTGGCGCTGGAGAAGCCCACAGTGTGCAGCAGTGTTTGTGTACTGACATTAACTCCATTTCTCAATCGTTTCCTTTATAGAATAGAGGCGGGAAGCTCCCAAATTACCGGCTCAGCAGAAGTATGTGTCTGAAAAGCCTCTCAGAGTCCCAGTCTGACCGATCTGGCTGCAGAGATTCGATTTTACTTGTCCCAAGTTCAAATTGCTCCCTCTCTGTTTTTTTTTTTTTCTTATTTTTGGTTTATTTGTTTGCTTTTCTGAAATCCAAGTGCTGATTTGATTTACTTGTGCAGAAAATCATTGCCAGTGTGTCCTGGTTAAATCTGAGACGCGGTGAGGAGCATTTCTGTGCTGATTTCCCGTCGGGGTGGTACTTTCTGAGCTGCTGTGGCATACCTTACACAATCCACTGCATGTGATTAAAGCAGCTTGTGAAACCCCCGTGCAAACCTGCAGAGGGTTTAAGCACTGTCTTTGCAATCAGTAGCATATTCCTCTGGTGGCCCTTCTGCCTGTTTTGTTGTGGCGCCAGGAACAGCCCGTTCTGGCTTCACGTCTCTCACCTTTCCAAATCAGGTTTGGGGGATGTCTGGTTTCCTTGCTTTCTGATACGCAAACCCCTGTTGATGCTGATTCTCACTGAGCTGTTGGAAATGACGTCGTTTTATGCAGTGATGTATATGTGTATGTGTGTGTTTCTCTCTCCCCCTTGCCTGAAGACGCGCGCTGGCGGTGGCGTGGCGCGGGCGCCGCTGCGGGCGAGGCTGACGTGACTCTTCTCCGCTCTCTTGCAGCTGCGTGCATTGCAATGTTGTGTACTCTGATGTGGCGGCGCTCAAGTCTCACATTCAAGGTTGTCACTGTGAAGTCTTTTACAAGTGTCCTATCTGTCCCATGGCATTTAAATCTGCTCCCAGCACACACTCCCATGCCTACACACAGCACCCCGGTATCAAGATAGGCGAACCAAAGTAAGCAAAACCAATCTTCTACTGCACTTGCCTGCCTTTTGATAACCTGTGCCATTGCTTTCTGTCCTGTGCTCGTGATGCCACCAGCAGCTTGTCAGCCCGTTGCTGACGTTGGGATGGGGTTGGGGTGGTGGTTTGCTGAGCTCCTGGCTGGCTGTTGATCTGGCAGCGCTGAAGTGGCAGCCGCGGTCCTTCAGACACCGCGTGCTGCAGGAGGGGGAACCAGCGCTGACAGAAGGGGTTTGGACGGGCTGCCGGTGTGTTGCTCCTCTTGGTGTTTAATTGGCTTAGCTCAGCTGTGTTCCTCCTGTGAGCCACGGTAGCCCCTGGTTCTCCAGCGAGCTGCCGGGACGCACCAGGGCTTACGCGGTGCTTTCTGCCACGGCTGCGTGAGGAGGTGGGAAAATGCCATTTCATCTGCTCACAGGTGGTACTGGAGTGAAAGCAGAGGCTCTGCGTGTGCAGTGCCAGCCCTGCACAGGGGCTCGGGTGCGTGGCTGTGAGAGGTGGTTCTGGAGGAGGCTGCTGTCTCCAGGCTGCAGCTGCCTGCGGGGCCCTGTTCTCTCCATCAAGCCTCCGGGGCAGTGCTCTTCCTGCAGACTCTGTTCTCCTCATTCTCTCTACTGCGATTTCCTTCAGGAAAGCTGTAGCTTTCAGGAGTGGTGAGCTAGGTTTTCCCTTCCCTGAGAGTGTCACACCTCAAGCAGAGCAATGGCAGTGTGCTCCTAAGCGAGAGACGAGCCTTCGAGCCTTTCCCAGCCTTGCCCCTCCGAGCCAGCACAGCTGCCTTTGTGCTGATGGTTAACATAAACTTTCTCCCCCCAGTAATCTTTTTCTGGGTTAAAGCAGAACTGACTCCATTCTGTATCTAGGAAAGTGGTGCCTGAGCATGCTGGGTTGCTGGAGATGGTAACACAGGGCGTGAGGAGCAACTCAACTTCGGGGTCTTTGTTCTAAGGGCATTGAAGGCGTTGGGAGTCTCAGCTGAAGCAGTGGAGGCTGCAGGTGCCAATGTCTGTGGAAGTCAGGCTTCAGAGCTGAATCCTGGCCTTGTCCCTTCCCATTGCAGACGTTTTTCCTCAGTCTTCTTCTTCCTCTGTTGGTACAAGTCCAGCGTTGAGAGTAAATATGACAGCATTTAGCTCCACGTGGTTCCTCTTGGAGTGCACAGAGCACACTTGTGCATCTTGTCAGCTTGCAGACTCAGGACAGATGTGAGGAAGAAGGTACCACGTAGTGTGATCATCAGGTCTCAGAAGGTTTGGGTTTATTACTGTTTCCTGTAACACGTTAAGGTGAGATTGATTCCTCTGGGTGTTTGACCCTCAGTGAAAGCAAAATGCCAACAAACTCACTGTGTCTGATACCAAGCAAAGACACTTCAGGCAGTGACAAATGGTACCTTGTTTTGACGCAGGAGGGTGTCTGCAGTCACAGCCTTTGGAACACCAACATTTGATCTAAAACGCATTTCAGATCCCCATAATTTTCACTAGAGACAAGCAGAAGTTTGAGGTGGTTGGCTGGGCAGGACACCACGCAGAACGGTGCAGAAGGTGCCTTGAGTGGTGCTGGGAGCTGCTGCACTGTTGGGAAGTATTCTGCGTTAGTTTTCTTTCCATGTAGCTGTAACTGTGCTCTTTCATCAATTCATTTCGATCATAAACAGATTGAAATGTCATTTTTACCAAGGGCTGTTGCATTGCAACAAACCCACAGCCGAGGGCTTGTCGAGAGAAGTGATGCTTTCCTTAAATCTGCCAGCGCTAGTCAGCGTGCTGCCTGAAAGCGTGCAGGGTGACCAGCAGGATGTTCCCAGCCTCCACAGGGTCTGGAGTTCCTGGATTCCCTGTCACCAGCATCTGCAGGTGGTGCAGGGTTGCCACAGCTAGTCAAGTTGCTCACGTCCACTGCTCTTCCAGCATTTGATGAGGCCTGTTTCCAGATGTCGGGATCAGGGGTTTTCCTCAGAGCTCACTTTCCCCCTGCTTTTTAGTGATTTGCAAAGGAAATGGTTTTGCTGTTGGAGTGAGTTGAGGATACCTTCTCACCTGTCTTGGTCACACTGACCTCTGAGTGCTCCTGGCGTTGCTCAGGTCCTGGTTTGTCTGTGTTAAAACCACAGAGCAGCCCAAGTTGGAAGGGACCTCGACAGATAATCAGGCCCAGCCCTGCGTGGGAAAGGGAGCCAAGGTGGGATCCATCACCCTGTCTAGCTGCATCTTGAAAGCCTCCAGTCATGGGGGCTCCATCACATCCCTGCAGAGGTTCCCATGGATGATTGTTCTCACTGTAAAAAGCTGCTTTCTTGAATCAAGATGAAATCTGTCCATGGGGCAGCTTGTGCCCGCTGCCCTTTGTCTTCTGCATGTGACTTCTTGTGAAGAGAGAGCACCCTTCATCTTTGTAGCTGCAGTTTAAGTACTGGAGCACTGCAGCGAGGGTCCCCTGAGCCTTCTCTAGGGAGAAGAGGCCCAGCTCCTTCAATCTTTCCTTGTAGAGCAGGTTCTCCAGCCACTTGGTCACCTTTGGGGTCCTCCTTTGGACCCTCTCCAGTCTGACCATGTCTGTCTTGGGTTGTGGGGCCAGAACAGTGGTCCGGGTGTGGTGTGACCAGCACTGAGTAGAGCTGATGAGTGCTGTGGAGGTAACACGTGCATGTTTGGCCACTGGCCTGCTGCTGGTTTCATCTGCATTGCATTACCCCTCATCTGCACTGTGTGTGCCTGGTGTATGTTTGCAAACCTTGGACAGATTCGTTGTTGGAAGGAAGGGGTGCGATGTAGCCATGGAGAGTCCTGTAGATGTGGCCACATCAACTCAGTTAAATCTGTGTTCTTCTGAAGTAAAAATCTTCAAACAAGTGAAAAGAAGAGTAGAACAGCCTTCTGCACTTGGCAGTGAGGGACTCCTCACTGCTCCTTCCAGCCCCTGCCAGGTCACCAAGGCTGCATCCAGCCTGGAGACTCCTCACTGCTCCTTCCAGCCCCTGCCAGGTCACCAAGGCTGCAGCCAGCCTGGAGACTCCTCACTGCTCCTTCCAGCCCCTGCCAGGACACCAAGGCTGCATCCAGCCTGGAGACTCCTCACTGCTCCTTCCAGCCCCTGCCAGGTCACCAAGGCTGCATCCAGCCTGGAGACTCCTCACTGCTCCTTCCAGCCCCTGCCAGGTCACCAAGGCTGCATCCAGCCTGGAGACTCCTCACTGCTCCTTCCAGCCCCTGCCAGGTCACCAAGGCTGCATCCAGCCTGGAGACTCCTCACTGCTCCTTCCAGCCCCTGCCAGGTCACCAAGGCTGCATCCAGCCTGGAGACTCCTCACTGCTCCTTCCAGCCCCTGCCAGGTCACCAAGGCTGCATCCAGCCTGGAGACTCCTCACTGCTCCTTCCAGCCCCTGCCAGGTCACCAAGGCTGCATCCAGCCTGGAGACTCCTCACTGCTCCTTCCAGCCCCTGCCAGGTCACCAAGGCTGCATCCAGCCTGGAGACTCCTCACTGCTCCTTCCAGCCCCTGCCAGGTCACCAAGGCTGCATCCAGCCTGGAGACTCCTCACTGCTCCTTCCAGCCCCTGCCAGGTCACCAAGGCTGCATCCAGCCTGGAGACTCCTCACTGCTCCTTCCAGCCCCTGCCAGGTCACCAAGGCTGCATCCAGCCTGGAGACTCCTCACTGCTCCTTCCAGCCCCTGCCAGGTCACCAAGGCTGCATCCAGCCTGGAGACTCCTCACTGCTCCTTCCAGCCCCTGCCAGGGCACTGGGGCTGCATCCAGCCTGGGGACTCCTCACTGCTCCTTCCAACCCCTGCCAGGGCACTGGGGCTGTATCCAGCCTGGGGACTCCTCCCTGCTTCACACTCTTTGTTTAAGGGAACTGGGCTCCATGGGTAAATGCCTGTGTGCCTCTGGCATTTGCTGGAACCGTGATTCCCAATTGCATTACAGAAGGTTGCTTCAGAGCAGGCAGAGTAAGCTGTGTGGTGTATGAAAAATGACGTTTGTGTGCAGCGATTCTCAGTGGGATGGAATGAGATTATTGTAATGGGGGGAAATGGATGGCCACGGTCCTGAGGCTCTCCTCTAGCCTGCCTGCGTGGGCTTTGTAGGGAACCAAAGCTTGATTGGGATTTGTCTTTTTCAGTAAACAGTGCAACTCCACAGGAACAGCACGAAGACGTTTTTCATGGCTGATCTTGTTTAGGGTACTGGAGAAGTGCTGGTTTATGGACATGGATGTGCCCTGTGCTGTTGGTACAAAGGGTGTTATCCACAAGTACCATCTTTCAGGCAACAGACACCTGGGAAGGGGAAATACCCTACTGTGGTGCAGAAGCTTCCAGAGCAATAACAGCTTTCGTGTGCTATGGAGGTGTTTTCCTGTGAGGTAACATCAGCGTTTAAGGTAGTGTCTGGGAGGTGCAGCAGGTTGTGCAGCTGGTGTGCAGCGTGCTGTGGGGCAGCAGCCACCCAGGCTGTGTGTGTGGAACCACTCCAGCTGCCCTGTTGAGCCGAGGTGATTGTAAATCACAGCCAGGCTAAGCACAGCTGCCTTGAAGCTTCAGACCAGGGTTTAAGCTGTAACATGTGAAGTGCTGCTTCAGTTACAGAGCAAACCAGTGTGCTCAGCATTGAAAAGGAATGCTTGGATGTGACTGAAAGACAGTGTGTGTAGTCACTGCTCATACTATTGAGGATGTTGGTGTGAGTTTAACGGGGTGCAGTCTGCCACAGACCTGTCTGAGATCTCTGCTCTTCTACTAGACAGCTCTTGTACTTCTGTGTAAATGGTGAAGATTTTCAGCTTACACAGACAATACATCTCTTCAGCTCTTAGTGGATTTAGAGGCTTTTTTATGTTATGAATTCAGAAAGATGTCAGATGTGTGGGTAGCTGATTCTGCTGTCAGTGCTCAGGAGTGCTGTGTCACTGAGGGATGCAGTCCCCGAGGGCTTGGGAAGAGCAGGGCCAGCAGGTCAAAGGAGGTGGTCCTGTCCCTCTGCAATCCTGGACACAGAGCTGATCCTTTGTGCAAGAGAGACGTGGACATACTGGAGCCAGTCTCATTTGGAATGGAACTAATGCACTAGGTCAGCAGTTCTTTGCTTGTCTTGGGTGCTGCTTCTAGTTCACAGAATCACAGAATGGGGGGGAGGTTGGAAGGGGCCCCTAAAGATCAGCCAGTCCAACCTCTGCTGAAGCAGCTCCCACCTAGATCAGGTCACACAGGAACGTGTCCAGAGGTGTCTTGGAGCCCCCCAAGGAAGGAGCCTCCACACCCTCCCTGGGCAGCCTGGGCCAGGGCTCCCTCACTCAAACACTCAAACAGTTTGTCCTGATGTTTCAATGGAACTGTTTGTGTTGCAGCTTCATCCCATCACCCCTTGTCCTGGCACTGGAGACAACAGGAAAAAAGTGCTGCCCCAACCTCCTGACACCCACCAGTGAAATATTTGTCACTGTTAATGAGCTTCCCCCTCAGTCTTCTCTTCTCCAGACTGAACAGCCCCAGGTCCCGCAGCCTTTCCTCAGCAGGAAGATGCTCCAGTGCCCTGAGCATCTTGCTGGCCCTGCACTGGCCTCTCTGCAGCAGTTCCCTGTCCCTCTGCAGCTGGGGAGCCCAGCACTGGCCACAGGACTCCAGATGAGGCCTCAGCAGCTCTGGCAGAGCAGAGGGGGAGCAGAACCTCCCTGGCCCTGCTGCCCACACTCTGCTTGCTGCCCCCAGGCTGCCATTGGCTTCTTGCCCACGAGGCCACGTTGCTGCTCATGGTCAGTTGATGATCAGCCAGCACTGCCAGGTCTGTCTGTGCAGAGCTGCTCTCCAGCAGGTCACCCCCAGCCTGTGCTGGGGCAGGGGGTTGTTCCTCCCCAGCTGCAGGACTCTGCCCTTGTCCTTGTTGAACCTCAGCAGGTTCCTCTGTGCCCAACTCTCAGCCTGCCCAGCTCTCACTGACTGGCAGCTCAGCCTCTGGTACATCAGCCAGTGCTCCCAGTTTGGTGCCAGCAGGGAACTTGCTGAGGGTCCCTCTGTCCCCTCACCCAGGTGCTTGATGAAGATGTTGAACCAAACTGGCCCCAGAACCCATCCCTGTGGAACTCCACTGGCCACAGGCCTCCAGCTCCATTCTGTGCCATCGATCCCCACCCTCTGGGCTCTGTCACTCAGCAGCTCTCCATCCACCTCACCTCCACTCATCCCAGCCACACTGCCTGAGCTTTCTGATGAGGATGTTGTGGGACACAGTGTCCAAAGCCTTGCTGAAGTCAGGGCAGGTGACATCCACAGTCCAGCAAAAGGACACTGAGATGAGTAAGGGACTGGAGCGTATCTCGAGTGGAGAGGCTGAGGGAGCTGGGGCTGGTCAGCCTGGAGAGGGGAAAGCTCAGGAGAATGTGTATAAATACCTTATGGGAAGGCACAAAGAGAAGGGAGACAGACTGTTGTGTGTAGTGCCCAAAGGACAAGATGCATCAGGCATTGGGACAGGCTGCCAAGAGGCTGGAGTCTCAGCCCATGGAGACATTCAAAGCTGGACTGCACAAAGTCCTGGGCAGCCTGCTCTGGCTGACCCTGCTGAGCAGTGGTGGGACCTCGCCATGACCTCCAGGCCTCCCCTCCAGCCTCAGTGCTTCTGTAGTCTCCTGTGACTCACTTCAGATACAGAGAGAGTCTGAAGTGTGTTCAGATCTTAGCTTATTTGATTAGATTAAGTAACCCCACAGTGTTAAATTTACCCACCAGAGCTGTGAATCATTGAGCTCACTGTCTAGTTCCACCACGGATGATAAAGCAGATCCTCTGATTGGTGTCTAATTTTACTTGCAAGGCACAGTTCTGATAGAAATAACACTTAATGCAATAATCAGAGGGTTACTTTTTGTTCTGCCAGCCTGCATTTACCTTTTGCTGGCTTGGAGCACTGTGAGCTTACTCCTGTCTCTTTAGCACCCAGCCGTGGGACCAGCTGCTTGGCCAGGGGCACCGAGGTGCTGGGGCTCTGATGTCAGCAGTGAACCAGGAGGTGACAGTTGCCCTGCCTGGGACGGGCTGCGGTACATTCTTGTGCCTCAGGTTGTTTGCCTGTGTAGTAACCAGGCTCAGTGCTTCCTGGCTCTTGGACAACGTTGCTGGTTGAGATGTGAGACAGTGTTGTAAGAGACAGGACGTAATGGGTGGAAGAGAAATCTTTGGTGGCCCAAGTTTAGGGACTGTGTGTGGTTAGTGAATCCTGTGGCTTTTTGTAGCCTGAGAGCTTGAGCAGGCATCCCTCAGCATGTGCCTGTGGTAGCTCTGTGCCCCAGGAAGGGTCATTCCATGCTCCTGTGCTGGATTCAGCTGACCCTGATCACCCTGGCTGGTGATCCATTGGCTTTTTTCCCCAGTTGTGTCTTTCAGCCTCAGTTAAAGCTACCAGCACGGTGCTTGGCTTTATGGTAGTGTGAGGGGCTCGAGGCAAAGCTTGGCTTTAGGCACTGGGCATTCCTTTCTTACCAGTTGAGACTAGGAAGCTTTTCCTATCTCTGACCAGCTCTGCAACTGCTTTCCTACAGGAGTTCTCCAAGGGGGTAGGGGTCTGGAGGGGTCTGGTCAGTCAGAGTGTGGCAAACCACAGGACTCGTTCTCAATGATGGTTAATAAACTGGGGAGGGAAGGGAAGGGAAGGGAAGGGAAGGGAAGGGAAGGGAAGGGAAACCCCCTCTTTCCGTGTGCTGATGAGGTGGAGCTAACCCATGTGTTCTGCTGTGCCTCTGCAGAGTGTGTCCCACACAGGGGATCGCCACAGAGAGCAGGGCAGTAGCACACAGGCTGTCAGAGGCTGTGTGAAGGGTACATCCACGTTAGCACGTGTGAGAAGCTGGAACCATTTGTTCCAGATTCAGACCACAGTGCTTTTCGCAGTCAGTGTGATTAACTGTGTTATTTTTCAGTGAGTATAAACATGTGGAATCATGTCCCTGTTCTTGTCACCTCAAAGCACAGTGAAGCAATGTCCAGAGCTTCTGAACCACGTGCTGGGGATGGTCATTGCCTAGAGGCATCGAGGAGGCACTCGGGACACTGGGGGGGATAATGAGAGAATTCAGCAAGCAGGGTTGGTGTGTGTAATGGAAAGTGGTTCTTTAGGACAGAGATCAGCCTCTGAGGGACAAGAGTGAGGGGGATTCCTTTCACAGGGGACACGCCTGGCCCTGCTCTGAGCACGGTTGTTGGGTTTCTTCTGTTGCAGCTGAACCTTCTCTGAGGTACAACCAGTGCTGGTGGCTGAGGGATTAGCTTCCTCTCTCATCTGGTGATCTGAGGCTAATGTGTTTGTTCCTTTTCTTTCCTGTGTCATTTCATTCGCTTTCCAAGTTCAAAACAAAAATTAGTGTGATGTTTCTGAAAGAACTGGATGGTTTCCAGTTCATGGGCAAATAGAGTCAGGGGCTGCAGTTTGAGCCTGGGCACTGCACCCGTTACTCACCTCCAGCTGCCTGGGACATCACCCCGATAGCAGCACACGTACAGAGAAACGAGAACAAGCAGCAGAGCACTGAGTCAATAAGTACCTAGGATGCAATTTTAGACGTACTTTTCATGATAAAGTCATCAGCAGAACAGAACACGCTCGAGATTCCCACCCGGTAGCAGCTGCTGCAGCACCTCTGTCCGGGCATCGTCTGGTGTCTGTCTGATGGAAAGCCCTCGGCAGAGGTCTGATGCAAACACCGTTATTTGTGTCACAGAATCCTGTCACGTTCACTTCCAGGGGCTGTGCTGCCAGCACTTGACCTGCTGCTGTGCTTGTGCATGCTTTGAAGCGCTCTGGGATGGCGGCAGTGGGTGTGTTGCTGCCGCAGCTGCACGGCTGCTGGGGCACACGCAGCTTGCGCTGCCGTTCTGGCCGGAGTGCAGCCCGTGCAGGCGGGACGTGGGGACAGCAGGCTGCAGCAGCCAGGCACTCGTGCTGTGGGAAGCAGTGGTGGCCTCGGCCCTGTCTCCAGCTTGCTTCCAGAGGCAGATCCTCAGCGGCTTGTAGCTGCCAGCCAGGGAAACACCATCCTGTGACACTGCGGCGTCAGGGCACTGGAGAGTCCAGGCTTGGTGTTCACAAGGTTCAAAGCCACAGGCGTTGCCAAAAGTGAATTTATCTTGAGCTGTGTCACCAGCTACTATCCAATCAATCCCTCCTTTGAAACGTGTTGCCTCTGCAACCCAGAGCAGGTGCATTGGCCTTCAGCTGTAACGTGTGCGTGCAGAAACTGAACTCCCAGGGTACCCTCAGCAGATGCTGGTGTTGCGATACATAACTGGCACATGCTCTCCTTCTCTGGCTTTTTGGTTGCACTTCATGGTGGGGGTTTTTGTCCTGTTTTTGTGGGGGTTTTGCTGCTCCCGTACTTAGACGTGGGAGGGTGTTTTAATCAGTGTAATGTGAACCTTTTCCAGGCAGTGTGAAATGATTGCTTGAACGTGTCAGATCTTACCTCTGCTGAGAAAAATAAGTAAAGTTAACATCATGCTTCTTGCAAACAGATCATCGACGTGACTGACATTGTTTATTGTACTTCTGTTTTTAGAATAATATATAAATGCTCTATGTGTGACACTGTGTTTACTCTACAACCTTTGCTCTATCGCCACTTTGATCAGCATATTGAAAACCAGAAGGTGTCTGTTTTCAAGTGTCCAGACTGTTCTCTTCTATATGCACAGAAACAGCTTATGATGGATCACATCAAGGTGTGTAGGCATCTTCTCTTGTTTCGTTCATAGATACCGTTTGTCATGCAATGTATGCTGTGAGAAAATGCTGTAAGGGGCACAGAACAACAGGGCAGCTGCTGACAGACAGAGATGTTAATAACGCCCAGGGAGTAACCTGTGAATAATGTTCTCAGATGTTAAAATGTTGTTATTTCCTGGGGCGTCCAGCACACCTGTGTGTAACCACTGGCTCGGTTTTGCTTTGCGCATGTTGCTTTCAGTGTAACAGCAGCATCCACTGCACCACATCCCACTTTACCACAGTGACCATGGCCATAGTGAAGCAGCTTCGTCCCATCCTGTGCAGTACTGAGCTTTATTTACAGCATTCTGAGCCTGGCTCCAACGGTGGGGAGCTGAGCATGCTGAGTACACGACAAAGTCAAACCTCTGGTGTTCAGGACTCACCATTAGGAGCCAGTGTGGTTCTGGAACAGATGTGGAGGTTATCTGTGTTGTGTGTTTCTGTACCAACAGCAACACACGCGTGTTTGAAAAAAAAAAACCCACCTGAAAGCCTGTTTTCTCATAAATGCCCTTGGAACTGAGGCAGATTTACAGTCACCATCATTGCAAATCATGTATTCCAGAATCAGCAGCCCCACAGCAATAATTTGCTGTCTGGGTGCTTTACCTGTGCTGTGTTACCTTGCTGTGTAGGTACCAAACCTGTCAGCAGCGCTGCATTCCTTGTGCCTTATTAACATCTGCTGCCTGGTAACAGCTGAAGTTGTTTACACCATTGCAAGGCATTACAAGTGCTCCACTCGATGGGTTTCTCTTCCAGTGACACTTGGTACAATCTGTGTGCAGGATAAGGGGAAGCCAGACATCTTTCTTGTCTGCTAAAGCCACCACTTGACCATCAGTCTCAGCCGTGGCACCAGAAGCCTCTGAAGCTGTGCTGAAATCACTATCACAAGCCTTGGAAAAGCAGTAGCTGAAGTAGCTGCTGTGTGCTGTAAGAATCGCCCTGCACTTGTGCCAGGTGCCTTAGATGGTGCCCCTCAGGCAGCAGAGCAGAGTCCCATTGCAAAACTTCCTTGTCTGGATCCCCTGTTTTAACTGCAGAGGCAGATTCTCACACGTTGCTGTGTCGGTCACATCTGTGTGATCAGCTTTTTCCCAACTCTGGAATTAGTGTGAAAGCATCATTATATCTGTACAAAGCTGCTTCTTTTAGACCTGAACTCAGCTGCTTTTGGAGCATGGGCTGTCTGTAGTTAGGGACAGAACCTATTCTTACATAAATTATCTCTCAGTTACCCAGGATTTGGGCACTAACTGTTTTGGCTGTAGTGTTCCATGCCAGTATTTCTGCTTTCTAACAGTGTTTTTTAGCATGTTTCACTATAAATGATTCAGATATTTTTGAGAATAAAATGAGATTATTAGAACATACATGTGCAATAATAGTATTGCTGCTTTTATTCAGAATTGCTAGTGCTTTTATATTTAGGATGTGTGTATAGTAGTAGGGACAGCAGCAGAAAAGTAGAAACTGGACTTCAGTTAAGGGGAAATGGGGTATAGATAAAACCAGAAAAGGACTTGGGGAGAGGATGAATGCCAGACAAGGGCAAAACTTAGCCCAGCTGTACAAAAAGTGATTGTTTGGCATGGCTAGACATAGAGCATCAAGGCAGAGAAAAGTTGGGTGAAAATATAACAGAAAGGGACAGAAGGAAGCTCAGGAGGAGGTTATTTAATACTATTAAAGGAGAAGGCTATTTAAAGCTACAAAAAATACCCCAGAATAATTCCTGCAGATGTGAATGATTCTTGTTGGCAAAATGTATGTCTTATTCTCCTGTAATGGGATAGAATCTCTAGGTCGGCCTTCAGTCACCCGGAAGCAGAAGAACCTCCTTCCTCTCACCCCATGCTTCTTTCTTCTTGTCCTGGTGCAATGGGATGCTAAAGGCAGCCCCCTCCTTTGCCACACAGCTTCAGATTGTGCTCAGAGCCATTCAGCTGGTCCCGTGCACTTTGCTTTGTGTTAGCGTGGCAGTTGTTTAAATGACTGGCTTTTCTGTCTGTAGGTCAGGGTGATATTTGCTGTAGAGCCAGCGGGTAGTCCCGAGAGCCACGTGGTTTTCAAAAGAGCTTGGTGCTGAGGTGTTACCTTGGAGCATCAAATCTGTGTTCTCGTGTGCCCAGAATCAGGAATGTATGTAGTGGGGTTTTTTGTTTCTGAGGTTACCTGTAGGACACGTAACAGTGTTTGGGATGACCAGAGGTGGCACCTGGGAGAGCTACTGCGAAGGTCAGGAGATGAGAACACCGTCGTTGCCAAGGGCAGGTCTTGGAGGTGTGAAAGGGGCCTTGGCAGCGGGTCCATGTTCAGCAGTATATTCAGCCTGGGCTGCAGTCATCTTTGTTGGCCCAGAGCCTGCTGACTCCCTCCTACTGTGTCTGTGTCCATACATGGAGCAGACACGCAGCTGAAGGCCAGGTCTTCCTGAGCTCAAGTGTCACACCAGCATGTGACACTGGACCCAGGTACTGGGGAAAGAGGGGGTGGCAGGGTCCTTCCCTTCTGGCTGGTGGTTAAGTAAACTCAAACTTGGAGTCTAGGAGTGAACCAGGGAGGAAGGATCACCGCTGCAGGGTGCTGGAGAACAGCTCGTTAGATACCTCTTGGTTGTCTCCTGGTCCTGGGGACCCCTTCAGCCCTGCACACCTTTGATTCTAAGCGCTGTCAGTAGCGTAGCCCTAAGGCAGAGTGCTCACAACCTGAGCCTGGCTCAGCCTCAGTATAAACCATGAATGCATCCTGCACAACACAGCCACCCAGTCTTCCCAGAACTGCCTTTTGTTGTCGTATTTACCAACGTGCCAAGTCAAAACTGAGCAGCAGAAACCTTCCCCTCTGAGAAATCTCTAGTCACAGAGCTGGAAATGGGGCCATGACTGATGTGTTGGGTGAGTGAAGTGAGCCAGTAACACCCAGCACTTCTCAAGGCCCTTTTTCCTCCTTGGCAAACAGCAGTTTATACTTAGCCTCCAAAACACATCATTTTTGGTTTTTGGTGAAAAGATCTACGAAAGGAAACTTCTCTTTAGCCATGGATGGTGTCAGTGTTATGGAGTAGTTTCCTTTGATGCTAGGCCTCGCCTTTAATGCTGTTTCTTTGCATGAAGAACGTGATCTGACAACACAGACCTTGGGTTTTGAGGGGCTTTGCATTTTGTCAGTACAGCTGTGTGCTTCTGTGTTAGTTTTGTGCTCTTTGTTTCTCGTTCTCTTTATTGCAGTCTATGCATGGAACTTTGAAAAGTGTTGAGGGGCCACCGAACCTGGGGATAAACCTGCCTCTCAGCACTAAACCCACAACTCAGAACTCGGCCAGTCACAACAAGGAGGACACAAAGCCTGTCAACGGCACGGAAAAGCTGGAGAAGAAATCTCCTTCTCCTATAAGGAAAGCAGAGCCCAAGAAAGTGGCCAATCCTGGCTGGACGTGCTGGGAGTGCGACAGGCTGTTCACGCAGAGAGACGTGTACATCTCCCACATGAGGAAGGAGCACGGAAAGGTAAATGTTCAGCTGCAGGGAGTCAATCAGACCTCACATAGGAAGTGGGTTTTTTTTCTTTTCAGGCTCAGGTGTATATTTGCAAATGGTTCCCGTTAGTCCCGTTGTTAGTTCTTCTCTCTGCTCACATCTGTTTCGTCCCCCTCTCTTTGGCTGTTTGGTGTTTGCCATTTTCTGCACAGTTCCACTGACACAATCTGCACACTCTGACTTCCTTGTGGCTTCACTGTTCATCCAGCACCAAAATGTCCTCAGGCTAGGAAGAGTGAGGGGGATGTTCCAGTGTGTCACCCAAGTCATCTAACCTGGCCCAGGTTCTTGTTTCTTCCTTTGTGCCCTCTCAGTTCCCTCTCTCAAAAGTTCTTTAACTCTTAAGCCTGGGGAACAGGACCTTGTTTTATTGTCGCAGTGAGCAGAGTGCTGGATGGCACTGCAGAGTAACGGCAGGCACGCTCTGAGGCTGAGCCCTTGCCCCAGTCTCACACGTGCAGCCTCAGCTGGCAGGTCAGCAGAGCTGGGCAAGTGGAGTTTTTGCATCTGAAGCAGCTGAGTGTGAGGTGGCTTCCTGGAAATGCATTGGAAGTAAAGCATGGGAGGGCTGGATTCTCAAGTCAGCAGAAAGACAGGTTGGTGCTCGTGCTGCATGCCCTGGCTTTTCTCGTGGAGGGAGGTTAAAGAGCCTGTCAGGGAGGTGTTACTGCAGCAGGTTGTGGGACAGACCCTTCCTCGCCGTGTTTGAGTGAGATGAGCACCCGCTGCAGCCAGAGGCTGGGGCTCAGCCCTGCTCTGCCATCCATCCAGCCCCCTCCTCCACACTCTGCTGCTGGAAACAGCCTGACCCTTTCCTCAGCTGTGGAGCAGGGAATTTAACTGATGTACAGTCCTGGAGAGCCCCAGCAGAACTGGAAGGGATGACAGACTTCTGAGTCGTCCTGGGTGAAAACTTGCCCTCTCAGATGAAAGCCTCAGGCTGATAAAACGCTGTGGTACATATTGGCACGTTCCCAGAGGTTCTGTCCCTTCCACTTAACGCTGCTGTATCGCTCAGGCTGTTGTGCAGGTCACCTCATTCCATTTGTAAGCACTTGATGGAAACACCGAGTGCCATCTCTGAATATTCCTGTGACAACTTCAAGCAAACGGCACCCAGGCCCCACTGCCACCAGACTGTTCCCACGTTCCTCCTCACCTTCAGAAACCCCCACGTCATTCCTGCTGAAGGGTCCTGTAGCCACGTGGTGCTGCGCCTCTCACCAGACACGCAGAACCAAAGGACTATGAGTCACAGAAGGCCATTTGTCTTTTACCTGCTGCTTTTACAGCTTGAGGGCAGGAAAAGGAGACAGGCAGATGAGGTCATCTGGTCTCCATTTGATTTCTCCATCTGCTTTAAAAGACCTTTTTTTTTGCATTTCTGGCTTGGAAATCGCTGAGGAGCTGTTAATTGCTCCTAGTTTCCAGCCTGGCAGGTGAACATTCCTGACACTTCTGCCAGGCACTGTCTGTAAAGAAACTCCACCCAGCTATCCCAGCCCCTGGGGCTCGTCTGGGTGCTGAACCTTGCTTCAGATCCTGTGACACACAGTCACAGCTTCGTTTGCTGTCAAAATCAGTCTCTCCACAGCAGCACATCAGCTGTTGGTCCACTCCCCTGTGCCTGTTAGTCCCAGGGTTAACGCAGTTGTGCTTTTACCAGCAGACAGAAACAAGTTTAAGACCAGATTCATTTTACACTGATGCAATTCCAGCACAGCCTCCCTGTGAAACTGTCCCTTCCCCGTGAACTGGAGAGTGATGCCCAGCCTGACCCCAAGCACAGCACAGGGGCAGGAGGTGCACAAAATAAGGCAGCACACTGATAATGCTGCCTAAATATTGGCTGAAACGTGTGTCTTCTGCCTCTGGTGTTTAGTGAGAATGCACCAAGTTACGTCAAAGGAGCAGCTTTTACTGTGGAATACTAGATGATTGCACTCAAACTGCCTCAGTGCTCACAGTTATGTGGTAACTTCTGTCCCTTTGCAAGCTGTTCCTCAAATGATGTGGGAGGCTTATGTATATCTCACAGAGTCACAGCACGGTGGGGTTGGAAGGGACCTTTAGAGCTCATCCCCCTGCCAAAGCAGGTCCCACCTAGATCAGGTGTCCAGGGGGGTTTGGAACCTGCTTCTTCAGGTACAAGAGCTCCTGTGCCCACGTTCAGCCGTGTGAAGCAGATGGACCCCACTCTGTCATTCTCAGCTCCTTTCCTTTTCTCTGTCCTCCCACTTAACAAACTGAAGTGCAGACCCCACGGAGTTACCCACGCTGCTGCCCCTCAGGCTGGCCTCAGACCACATCTCTCATTCCTGCAGGGCTCCCCTGAGCCCTGTGAGCACTCCGTGTCCGTGCTGCTGTGCATTGGTCCTTGCTGCGTGCTGCCCACCCCCTGTGCAGCTGAGCAATAAACACAGTCCGCAGCCACAGACCGCCTGGGCAGGGGAGGGGAAAGCACCTTGCAGAGAAGGCAAATGCCTCACCTGACTGCCCTTGCTGGTCAGAAATTATCCACTGGTCTCCCTCGCTGGTGTGGCCCCGCTGCTGGCAGGGAGCTGCAGGTCCCTGGCCCATGGGGTCTCTGGGGGGTGTCGGGGAAGCACCGTCCCAGGCACCATCAGTGGCAGGCGGTTCTTCCCCCTTACCAAAGGCTCCACACACACAGAAACTGCTTTTAATGTGCTTCTGTAATTAATGTGTTTGGTTCTCTTTTCAAAGCAAATGAAGAAACACCCGTGTCGACAGTGCGACAAGTCCTTCAGCTCGTCCCACAGCCTGTGCCGCCACAACCGCATCAAGCACAAGGGCATCAGGAAGGTGTACACCTGCTCGTGAGTCACACTTCCTCTGCTCTGGAAACCACAAAAAGCCATGTGTTTCTCTTCTCGGTTGCCTAAAAAACAAGTGTCCCCTTCATTCCAGTGAACCAGCTGCTGGGGTGCACAGACAGACCAAACTGGGCTGTAGAGCGGAGCCGGCTGCTGGCTCTGGGGCTCTGGCAACCCAGCCTGGAACGTCACTGAGCTGACAGCTTGCAGCCTGCTCCTCCAGTACACAAAAGCCAGTATTGGCAGTGTCTGAAAGTCCTCAGTGATGTTTCAGTGGCTGGAGAGGCAGTAGGCAACCTAACAGAGAAGTCTGTGTCACTCAGGTGGGAATGACGCTGCAGCACTGCTGCACCTCTGCCTTCATAGTCTGGTGTGTGTTTGCACAGCCTGCTGCAGAGTTTGCAGCTCTAGAAAGGAAGCTGCAGAGCATCAGCCCTGTTTTCTGGCTGAGGTCTTACCAGCCCCTGCTCTGCCACAGCAGCATCTCTGCTTTGTCCTGGAAAGCACAAGGCCAGGGGCTGTGGGAGCGTGGGACGGCCCCACACACAGCACAGCCATCACGCCAAGGGCTCCTGACACCTTCTGCTGTCCCCTCAGCCTGTGCTTCAGCCAACATGAGCTGGCTCAGCTGTTTCTCCTGGTATATGACAAGTGGCAAGTGCCTGTGTTCTGCACACTCCCTGAGCACGTTTTTGGTGGTTCTTGCTTTTCATAGAACCGTTATTGTTGGAGAAGACCTTTAAGATCGAGTCCAACCTCTCACCTCACTCTGCCAGGCCAGCACTAAACTAACCCACATCCCTCAGCACCTCAGCTTTGTGTCTTTTAACTGCTTCCAGGGCTGGGCACTGTCCCAGCTCCCTGGGCAGCCTGGCACAGGGGCTGACACCCCTCTCAGGGAAACAGTTCTGCCTCAGTTCCAGCCTCAACCNAGTGAGTGAGGGGCCCAGCACTGACACAGCCCTGGAGCTGCAGCCTCCCCAGGGCCCAGCACAGGGGACAATCCCTGCCCTGCTCCTGCTGCCACCCCACTGCTGAGCCCAGCCAGGCTGCCCGTGGCCTTCTTGCCCCCCTGGGCACGCTGCTGCCTCCTATTCAGCCGCTGGCACCAACCCCCACAGGCCCTTTCCCTGCAGCAGTTTCCAGCCCCTCTGCCCCAGCCTGGAGCTGCCTGGGCTTGGGGTGGACCAGCATTTCTAAGTGCCTGGAGCACTGACTTTCCTTCTTTGTCTTTTTATCAAGTAAGGTTAAATGAAAGAGCATTTAACAAGCGACAGCCTGAGGGGAGAGGCTCAGAAGGAGAGCTGCACAGCTGAACTTCTCCCTGCAGTTCTTGTTTGCCCCCCCTCTCCAGACCCCCCCGCACAGTGCAGCCCCAGAGCTCAGGAGAAGCAGCTTCCCCACAGCTGTGAGAGGGGTGGATGTGATGCAGCCAGCTCCCTGGGGAGCACAAAGCACACGCTCTGGAGTTCTGCTGGTTAGTTTGAGGCTGGAAGGGGAGCTGAGCAGGGAGTGCAGGTTCCAAGGAGATTAATGGTTTGGATTCGGATGCAGTGCCCCTTGGAGGTGGCATTCACCCAGCATTGCTTTCCCTGGGGGATTTAAAGGAAGGAGAACTAGGGAGAGTGTCTGCCAGAGCGTTCAGAGTGGTGATGTTGACCCCTACCTTGTGCCATTCTGGACATTGTCCTCAGAGAACTTCTCCTTCACACTGGGTATAAGTTGCTCAGACTTTTCTAGTTGTTCTTGGTGCCAGTTTTCTTTGTAACACCGCTGCAGTGGCCTGGGAAGCACTCCCACAGCCTCTGCTCTGGTCTGTTTGCATTCCTGAGCCCCCTGACTGCTGTGAGGCCTGACCTCTGAGTGTGAGCCTCGTGTTCCTGCAGGCACTGCCCAGACTCCAGGCGAACCTTCACCAAACGGCTGATGCTGGAGAAGCACATTCAGCTGATGCACGGCATTAAGGACCCTGATGTGAAGGAAATGACGGACTCAACCAGTCTGGAAGAAAGGGAAGTAAAAGAGGACACGAAGGTAATCACCCAGGAGATTCATCCAGTCACCAAGAGGGACTTTGCTGTGAGTACAGGGGTAGGATCTTTACACAGCAGCACGCGTTTCGAGCCCATGAAAGCCTGATCTTTGGTGAAGCAGAGCCCAGAAAATGTCTCAAAGCTTCCTGAAACAGGTTCTGTTGTGCTTGACCTGGAACAGGTTTTTGGGAGGACTGTCTGTTTGGTTTGATCACTGAATGATGCAGAGTGTAATTCAATCCGTTAGTGTCTTGCTTTAAGAGCACCTTTCAAATCCTCTGCAGCAAAGTCCTCTCAGAGCTGCAGGAAAGCCACAGGTTATGTGGAAGCAATGTGACCTTCCTCCAGATACCCAGCCTTGAGCTGATTTCATACAGTTCAGCCTGATGGTTGCAGTACAGGGGGTCTGGTGCCGTGGCATCAGGGCAGCCTCCCCTGTGCCCAGAGCTGGGCTTCACCATCCAGGAGGGACGAGAGGGTCTGCAAATGCACTCAGAGAAGGGCAGCCAAGCTGGTGAAGGGCTGGAGGGACTCCTGTGA
>WBNH01006503.1:1170-21558 GCA_013401255.1 Urocolius indicus
TCATTGATGAAGATGTTGAACAAAACTGGCCCCAGAACCGATCCCTGAGGAATTCCACTGGCCACTGGCCTCCAACTCAATTCTATGTCATTGATCACCACCCTCTGGTCTCCATCATTCATCCAGCTCTCAATCCACCTCATTGTCCACTCATCCAAGCCACACTGTTTGAGCTTTCTGATGATGATGTTATGGGAGACAATGTCAAAAGCCTTGCTGAAGTCAAGGTAGATGACACATGCCGCTCTTCCCTCATCTAACTGGCCAGTTATGTCCTCTTAGAAGGCTATCAGGTTAGTCAAACAGGATTTCAAATGTATCTCTGGGGATGAAGAGAAAGCCTAGAGAAATTTTGCCACTGCTAATGAGCCCATGTTTAAGGGACAGCAATGTGCCCTCAAGAAATTATGATGGTGTCAGAAATTGCTATATATAGCATTACATGGGTGTGACCCTCTCTCTATAACTATTATCTCATTGGTCTATTGAATAGTGATTGATTGATCTGATTCTGGAGCTGGCACAGTTTAAAATATCATAATATTAGATGTATTATGTGGCCAAGAGGTCAACATTTTCATGTCATCATTACAAGTACGGATACATTTTCCTCTTTACCTTAATCTCTCTTAAAACTCTAGCTTAATCTCTCACCATTCTCTTTCAGTACAAATAATCGTTTTGAGATTATTAGTGTGGATTTACATAGCTTACTGTATTACAACATACACATGGTACAGACTAGGCTCATATGGTACAAGTCTAACAATGCTTGTTGGCTCACAAGGAGAAAGGGCTTCTGAGTTGTCACCCACAGTGGCTAATGGGTGGGAGTAGATGATCTTTAAAGGTATCTTCCAACCCCTTCCCTTCTATGATTCTTGGTGTCTCTGTGCATATAACTCTACTATCCTGGAGATGCCTTGCAGCTTTACAGTGGGAAGAGAATGGAATATTTCAGAGTGTGTTGCAATCTGTAAAGCAAAATTCAAGAGCACATTGAAAAAGAGATCTAGGCATAGTCACTGTGTCAAGATTTTATTCAGAAAATCAAAAGAACCTTTGTAGCAGATACAGTCCAGTTACTGAACTAATAAAGACTGTAATCCAGTTATCTTTTGGTCGAAACATGTAATTTCTAGGATTTGTTTGAATTCCTTATTGTTTAATTATTTTTGTCTTTTTCTCGGATGAAAATATATTTAAATCAAACTACATTTTCTATAGTTATACAATATTAACAATTTTTTATATAAATATTCTTACATATCAACTCATGTATAAATATATATTCAAATGAAGTCTCACAGGTTATTATTAAAAAAGAAAATCTTGTATTTGAGAGCTACTAAACCAAAAATGGTACAAACTAAATACAGAAATAAAAAAAAACCAAGCCAAACCAAAATGAAAAAAGGATTTTATTTCCTTGAATTCTATATGCTAAGACATTTACATATCAAATTTTCATGCTGTTTCTGAAGATTGTTAGCTAAGCATTTTAATTTATTATTTAGTCTGGATACTTTCAATATATTAAAATGGGAATAATACAGACACAGGAACATAACTACAGCTAATGACGTGAATGATAGATTCAGCTAGAAGACTGATATTCAAAAGTAAAATGCTTTTGTAGATGACTTTAATTCTCCTGTGGTCTGCAGCTATTTTGATATAGCTGTGTTTTCCAAGCTTACTGCCACAGGCGAGTAACTTTGAAAAAAAATGTTTAAAAGCTTCCTCTCAAATTCATAAATATATAAATTGTAAAAAGATATAAAATGAAGTCAACTACTTCTTTACATCACAGTCCTTTGAGTTCTGAATTGCACTCAGTTCTGAAACATGATGTAGCACAGGCAAATTCTCACTAGCTTTCAAATTGCTCTTTCCAGAGTTACTGGAGCCCTGTTAATAACAAGAATACTAGCAAAAAGAAAGTATACTCCAACTTTAGAGCTGGCAGCATATCTCAGAAAGAAAAAACACACAGCTAAACACAGCTAAAGACTCCCTTCAGTTCTCTTTCTCTCTAGTGCACTGGAAACAAACTACTGCCAAGATAAGAAGAAAAAGATGTTTGTTGCAGAGGCATCAGGAGTTTTTGCATCTAGTGCACGTATTTACCAACACAAACTTATAAGAAGATAAGATTAGAGAATCTAGTTACAGCTCAAAATAAGAAGTAGAAATAAAAAGTGTGGAGCTGCTTACTTACAGGAAGATAATATTTTTGCCAAATAACTGTGGTAGTATTGCCACATATTTAAATAGCTCCTCACCATTTGGATCATGAGTATCAATCCATTATAACTTGCAATTATAATTCAAATGTCTTTATATTCTCAAAGAAAGAAGTCTGGATTTTTCTTAATTCTTTCTACAGTTACTCCTGATTATTCTCTTCATGTTTTCAAGTGGAAATATGTTTATGTGTAGTGAATGCACCTATAACCTGCAGAAAGCTCATAGGTTGCCTTCATTGTCTAGAACTGAGCACCTCTGTTCGTATGAGATATCGAGTATGTCAGACAATTATGTAATTTCTTTAGAGGTTTCCAGAGGTAATTGATTCACTTACTACTTATCCATATGTTGAATAAATAGTACAGCTGAGTCAGGAATTTAGTATGGGGGGCAAAATTTCATAACATCCACAATTACCAGTAACTGGTTGTATTCCCATAACAGAAGATCTCTCAAGACATCTTTGTGTAATCTTGCAATGCAGAAAATGTATTCCTCAGCTATTGATTTTGTCCTAACAGTTCACAAGGGCCTCACTCCAGCATAACTACTGGTATGATCACTGATAACTGAGAAAGAATGGCTCACATGAACAAGTCTTTCTGTTGTCTCCAACAAAAACCATTGAGACTCCATGAAAGAGTAGTACAGGAGCAATTAAAAGACTGCATTCTTTCCATATAATCAAAGATTTGAAAAATAATTTGGGTTAGAAGGGGTTTTTAAGGATATGGAAACTTCATTCCTCCAGAGGATTTTTTTGGCCAAAAGAATTTGGAAATCAGATCACTTCGTGTTTTTCTTTTTTTTTTTTTTTCCTGTAAACACACACACACACGCATATTCTCTAATTGGTTTGTTAGTATCATTACATGTATTGAAAAATTATGTCTCTGAAGTTCTACAGTTTAAATAGAACTTCCTACATAACGTTCATATCTTTAAAACATGTTTTATTTCTCTTCTGCACCAGAAATACAACACTGTCATGTACATGTAAATATTTTGATTCACAATTAGTTTTGAGTTTTGAAATATTTTCTGATGGCAATGGTTACACATATGGCTTTTTATCTATTAGAAAACAGATTTTCCCTGTAGGTAGGTTTTGAGTTATTTAATAAGTCTTTAGTAATGTGGTAATGATACTTCTTTTATTACTTTTATGGAAATACATCAGGAAAAAGATTCACAAAGTCTGATATAAACACTATGATGTAGTGAAAATACAAGGACATTATTGGTCCAAAATAACGGCTATCTTCTCAGTAGAAGACTCATGATTTTCGTAACTTTTTTTTCTGATTATACAATTCCACTGGCACATTCTGCTAATTACATCAAAGTTTTAAATACAGGTGCCTGACTGACTAATCACTGTAGTGCAGCAATGAAGTTCTGATCTTATTGATATATATGGAAGTTGTGCAATTTACTGCAGCAGAATGAACATTTAATTTTCTGTGATTTGTGTCAAACTCTTAAAGAAATCACACCTTCATATTTTTAACAGAGTTTTTTTTTCTGTGTGTATTATCTTTTTTGAGAAACTCAGTCTACCATTTAAGGATGATATTTCTCTCTTGTTCAAGAATTTTAATGTTGGGACTCAGATATATAATTAATGTGACCTGTAAACCAGTAATAATATAAAAAAAAAATCATCCTGACTTTTAATTCAGACAAACACTTTCTAAAAACTGCTTAAGTATTTAGTTATCCAAAGTCCATGAGCTGTCACTTTAGCTCCCTTGAATTTTTTTTCACTGCTTTTGTCATTCTCAAGGTACTTTGTAAACTTGGTTATATTTAGACAAGATATATTCAAATGTTCCAGATAACTTTGAATTTCAAAACAAGCAACCAATACTAAATAAAATATTCTTCAATAACATATTTTGCCCTTCTTGAACCACTGTGGTCCTGTTTAGAGAAGACAGACTCTGAGATTATTATTTTTTTTCCCCTCTTCTAGTTAGAGGCTTGATTCAGCTCATACGTTAGACTTTCAAGAGAATTATTTCCTTTTTTTTTTAAAAAAGCACTTGACATTCCACCCAGAACATTCTGAAATTGAGAACTTTATTTAAAAAATTAAAACAGAAACAAAAAAAAAGTTGAAGTTTTCCATTCATCCAGATCTACTATTTATATAGCTCCCACACATTTCAGGTTATATATTTTTATAAAACCATAGTCAAACAATTCCTGATATATTCCCTATTACAGCTGGTTTCTCTGTAGACTGCTATTAAACCTTGCCCTAAGGTTCTTGTGGGCCTTCCTTTTCTCCCTAGAGACAGATAAAATACAGCAAAATATTTCAAAATGATAAGACTTTCTATGTTTCTCAGATTTTAATGCTTCTTTTCACCATTTTAATGCACTGTCAAGACATTAAAATTTTACTACAGTAAGGATCATATATGAACAGTGTATATATATTACTGAGATAAATGTAAAATGAGAGCTACTATGTGGTTTTCAGTTCTTGCTGTTGCTGCACTATCTAGCTGTCAATTTCTGGATAATACTTTAGCATTTTAGAGATATTACAAATGTCTTATGAGTGCTGTAATGTCTCACAAAATAGCTTTATATTGCAATAAAAGGAGCATTTGCATTTTGTTGTTTGTATTTTTATGCTACTTAAGTGCCCAGAGAATATAGGAGGCTCAGTATTTATTGTGGTAAGGTCAAGAGAGAGGTAATCTCTCCACAAAGCTGCTGTATCTTTACATATTATGGTTTCACAGGTGCCCTTAGCCTAACCTTGAGATAGACAGCTATTCCCTATGTAAGCTAATTCAGCTGGGATGTCCCTCAGCAAACTGTCAATTATGTTAAACTGTGTCAACCTGTATGTATTGTGTAATTTTTCCACACGGAATTATTGCCTACTAAATAGAGTCAGCTGCAAATATTGAACTCTTGCTATTACTCTAGGGAAAGCAATGTAGAAAATTTATGTATTGTTTTAACATCAGCCAACTGGCCTCTTGCAAAGATGTGGAGGGTTATAAAAGTTATCCAAAGAATTGCACCTAGAATAAAGCTTTATGAAAGCAACAAATACATTGTTTTTCATTTACTATATTAACAATCCATTTAGTATACTGTTGCCATTGAGAACAAGTCAATTGAATGCTTAAGAGAAATATCTCCATATTTTCATTATACTGCAAGCCAGATCACATGTTTCTGTCTCAGATAAATTAAGCAGTGAGGGGTTTGATGCCCAGTTCAAGTAAATTACCATTAGGCTGTCAAACGGTGAAATTTAGTTTACAGCATCTGAGGATCTGAACTGGGATATTCTGTTTGCCTTGGGAGCATAAATTCTCTTCATGGGGTTTACATAGCTATTGAATGTATTGTTACAGTTATATTATTCTATCTGTGGAAACTCCTTAGGCTTATTTTTATTTTTAATAAAATTAATGTTGCAGTTACACAATCCTACTGGCTTTAAAGTTTTCATTAGTTGTAAGCAGGAAAAGACACCAAAATATCCATCCAAGAAAACAATAAAAATGAGACAAATGTAAATATGAGTTTCAAAACAGTAGTGGATATAACTGTAAAAAATGCAGTGTGTATTAAAGATCTTGTTGTTTTGTGTAGGGTTTTTTTTTCCTAGCTATTTTTCCCATATTTTTTTATTCTGATTGTTTATTTCACTCTTTGCAAACTACTCAGTAGAAATTTATTACTATCCCTATAGATATCTTCTTATAGAATTCTTAAGAACAACGTGCTTTGAAATTGTTTCCCTACTCAAAGGAACAAATGTTTAAACTAATTTCATTACATACTTCACTAATTTGTGAGAACTAGTTCATTAACGTTATTAGCATCCAGAACAGAATTTCTCAATGTTCCTATTAAGAAGAAAATAATTAATATGCTTGTACAGGAGCTACTTGAAAGGAAACTATTGAAACCACCAAGGATAACAATATTCTTTTGTGATGTAAACAAAGGCAATTCAATAAGTGTAACTTGTTAGCAACTAATTTAACCTGAACACTACTTACACTACCTTCAAAGCAATACGTGCTTTATAAACACATTCAGCCATGCAGAACAGGAAATGTCAAAGGAAAAGGCTAATGATTTCATAGGAAACCTTAACAGGAACACTATATAATAAGCACCATGAGGCTTGACAGCTCTAATCTCTTGTAGGTAACCTTGAAACTTGCAAGGACAGGCTGGTATATTAGAAGGTTTTATTTGAGAAGTCATAAAACAAATAGTTCAGACTTTATGGATGTATTTGCTTAAAAAAAAGAAAATCTCAAAAAAAAGATAACTTAAAATAAACTTTGTGTAATCTTAACAAAACCTGTATTTCTTCAGCCTTAGTTTGAACCTTTTCTATTTCCTGCTGTTCTGTATGATGCAGATCTTAATAGATAGTACAGTAAGCCTTGTTAATGAATTTTTTACTTGTGCTTTGAGGCATGACCCTTTGATATATAGAGTTGTTTTTTTTATGAAAGCCATAAATAAAATATGATTGAATGACCTCCCATCTTTTTCTTAATTGCATTTCATACATTTTGAAAATATTTAATTAATCTCCCTTTCTCCCCAATACCTCATTAAACTGCAAGGTGTTTCTTCTCATAGATACAACTTATCAGAGCAGTTTCAAAAGACTTAGGTTAATTCCATAAAAGATTTTAGAAACTACAGTGTCTAATTCTTGGGCATCTTTTCATTTTATGAAATCTTCTGCCCAAGTTGTATGCTCACTAATTAGTAAGCTACCAATGATCAACACTTCTCTGTGAAAGGAAAAATTTAGCTCCTAATAGTTCCTTTGTTCACTGATAACTGATAAATAAGCTCTATATCATTTCAGAGCTTAATACAGTACCCTGCTGGAGTACTTCCCATTACTTATTCCAACTCACTCTAGAAAACTTTCTTGTCTATTTCACAGGAATGATTAAATTAAGCAACGGATACTTGGTGAAAGAAATGGGAAGAGGTCGAATACATTGGCCTTTGTTATGCACTTGCATTTCTAAACATAAGGTAGATCATCTACATCTCTATTTAGAAATCACAGGGAAAAAACTCTCCCTACTTCTAAATGAGCAAATTGCATTAATTCGAAGGTGATATCTAAACTGAATCAGATTAATTGCTTTCTAAAAACGAGGAGAACTCTGCTGGTTATAAAAGGAGATTATGTCCCAGTGATTTGCTCTAGGAAGTGCTGGATGCATTTGACCAGAGCTGATTAATCCTAATTTGTTTTTTCTCTACTTGGTCATATCCTTTACTTACTAGAGTATTGAGAAACATTCTAGCTCTTCCTTGTCCTTTATGTGAGTTAGACATTGAAAACTTTGCTTCAAAATTTTCTTCAAAGCACGGTTGAAAAAAAAAAAGAGAAAAAAAAAAAGTGTGGTTTAAAAGCCCACAGTAACTAGATGTTTTAGCTAAATATCACTCAAATGTGCAGATGAGATTTGACTGCCTCCTGATTCACATCAAAGAATAGCAATATCCAATTCAATATGTCTGTAACAAGCACATTAATTGAGGAGCCTTTTGTGTTAGAAAGAGATTAAGTAGACTTGACATGTTGGCATGACTCAGTTAGTAAGCTATATACTTGATTGGTTCTGGATACACATGTCATTACTGGTTCTGTTCTGTCAGCCTCACTCAGACAAAAGTTGTGTTTTAGTGCAATAGAAGATTTCAAAGAATAAAAGGAGAAAGAAAGAGATATGGATGGCCAGAGAGCTGGAGACGTGAAATATATTTCATCTAGAAAGAAAGAGAGAAACCACATGGATATCCTATTAGCATCACAGTTTGTAAAGTAAAAAGAACAAGGAAAAAAAGATTAAAAAAAAGGTCATGTAGTGTATGTTGTTTCATAGTGTGAACACTGCAACTATAATTTTATATTACCAATATTAATATATATATTTAGATTTATGTTAATAAAAATTACTGCCTTGAATGACGACTTCTGAGGTCCTTACATCTAAACTGTTATAATTTTTAATATATATTGAATAGTATCATGAATGTTAAAATGATTCAACAATCAGTTACAAAGAATTTTCTAGATATTTTTGAATTCTACATGTGACAGTTTCTTTGCAGAGTTCTCCAGGACAAAAGAGAAATGAGGAAAGAAATGTAGAACTGTACCATTAGTTTCACATAAAGAAAAATGCATTCTCTTCCCTCCTGTTCAATCTTGTTTAGCAGTTAGTCCTTTTTGACTTTGGCTGCAGGGTATTATAACATAGTGTTAAAATATGATTTCATATAATCAGTGTACTGTTTCTACTGAAAAATATTATCTTTACTAGCCTTGGGACAGCACTTAATTCCTTTTGCTTAGAAATTCAGAAAAGACTGTACTATAAGTATGCTCAAACTCATTGGAGAAATATCACTAGAATGTCAGCAACTATATCTGATTTCAGCACAGCATAAAGTGCAAAGAGTACATTTAGCCTAATCTTCACCTCTCATTTAGATTTTGAGTCATATGATTAGAAATCAAGAAAGGCAATGAGAATTTTACCAAAGTGCAGGCTGCAAAATGAGGTTCATAATGAACCAGAGAAAAGCTGTTAAAGTGGTGCAAGCTGAAAAATGTACTATTAGAATTACTTTTACAATCACTTCAGGATGTCGGAACTGTATTTACTGGTGAATTGACAGATATATATGGCAAAATGATAAATGGAAGATGGGAGGAAAAAGATCTATTAACACAGGAATCTAAAAGATGTAAAGCAACACAGAACCCTCCTGTGACAGATGTTCAAAGTAGTTTTCATAGGAAGTGGTACACAGTATTTGCTTATATACATCAGCTATTGAATGAGAATATAGACAGTTATCTTAATTATTCCCCTCTCAAGAGAGTTAATCCTCTACAGAACAGGTTATACCAGCATTACGGCTCTCTCGTATGTGGAAGTAGGAAAAACTCCTTTATTAGACTATTTCAGAAGAAGTTAGGAATCTAATTACTGTTTAGAGTTAGGCTATCCTGTTCCATAGGCATATGTATATATATAGATACACATATTAATATAATATACTGAAGAACAAAAGTCAAGCTGACTTTGCCTATGCATCAAATTGAGGAAAAGTGTACTGAAAGAAGGAGTATCACACTGTAAAATCAACTAATTTGATCACAATGTTGACCTTGTGTAAGTATGACAAATCAGAAAACCATGGTGATTACTGGAAAGTAATGTATTAATGACATGCTTATGAATGGACTTCAAACACTTGTCAACCATGTCTTTCATTTTAAAGTTCTCATGATCACATTGGGAAATACTATATCTTGGCATTTCTGCTTATGTTTATGTATCTGGTTTCAACATTTATTTTAAAATAGCCTTGTTTGTGATACAAACCTAGGGACTAACTAATGCAAAGTTCAACGGCTATCAAGAAGAGCAGTATAGTCAACAACACCAAACAGTGGTATTTAGCTTTGAGGAAGTATGAATATAATGGATTTGTCACTGGGTAAATGTGAAATAAACTATGACTGAGCAGTCATGTATCTGTTCTACTTAGTTAACTGTTTTTTTTTAATTTTGTTCCACCTATTAGTTGGTTGCCACCAAAAGCAGATACCCTTTATAGGAAATAGATTATGGCCTAGCTAGATAAGTGACAGGTTTTCTTAGCAATATATGTCTACATTTTTAACATAATTTCTTACATAATGGGTAAAAAAATTGATCATGAACATGTATTACATAACATTAATAAGATATAGTTGCATAAACACAGGTGTCTGCTCATTTGAGATGTTTTAGGAAAACTTTTTTTGTCCTCTGAAAGAATATGTATCTCGTGTAAGACTTCTGTAATTTCCTTCAGCTTTGTGGATTTATCAGGCTTGCACGTTTGTCTGTTACCTCACACAACTTGAATGACATTGGGCACCTACAGTTGGGCATATGTATCCCCTAAAGTGTATGGATTCTGAGTACATCTGTAACACAAAAAAAATATATTTTTCCCAGCATAGTTCTGTGTTTCAATCATTTTCATCTCAGGAGACACAAAGTACTGATTTTGTATTGCTTTTTGAGCTGATCACGAAAATATTTTAGTGAAGAATGTTAGAGGTAATCAGTAGTGAGAAATGTAAGAAATATTTTTAGATGTTACAAATGTTTGTAGATTTTATATTGGACTGGAAAAGGCTGGGAAATGAGTCATAAAGTAACTAAGTTTGAAACTGATCTGTGAAAGTCAACAGATACAACTTTCTTGCCACTTAAATCAGGGCTACTTTAGATTACTTTTTTTCAGAACTCAGCAATTCTGAGTAATAAAAATCTAATCTGGATAAGCAAGCAAACCTAGTATTCCAACAGTTCATGATGTATCACGGTTAAAAGTTAACATTAAGATTCAGAATAAGGAAGGTACTTATCTGAGTCACTATAGAGTGGTGAGGATAAGATGATCTCTTCAAGCCTTCACAGACATAATTTTCATTCTTCACTCTCTTACAGCTTTCTCTGTGATTTACTCCTCCACTTTCTTTACATCTTTCAAATCCTATATTACTATTTTTTTTTCTTTCAAATAGCTGTGCAATACAACAGTGTTTAGCTAAATAGTTCTTTTTTCCCAAGTGTTTCCTAGTAGTAATATAAAGAAGACTGTCTAACAAAGTTGTCAGATTTTGTTGGAAAAATGGCTTACATTGTCTTTTGTTAATTTTTATCCCAAACACTCTCTTTAGAGGTTACAACCAACTGAAAGACTCTCCCTAGTGAACAGAAAATTTCTAAATTATATTTTCCCCAGGACTGACCACTAAAGAGATGGCATGTGCTGGGCAGGGCAGGGAGAGGAGAACAAACCAACCAAAATATTCCCCATGTTGTTTTAAAAAAAAGATGCTGAGGTGGTTTCACCCTGGCTGGATGTCAGGTGCCCACCACACCGCTCTATCACTCCACTCCTCAGCAAGCCAGAGAGGGCAGAAAATAAGATGGAAGACAAATAGATATTCTCTCTACTGTCAGTATATCCATTTCTGGGTGTGTAGTGGGTCTGGGATGGTAGTGATTTTCCACAGTAGCTCTTGCAGTGCTGTGCTTTTTGTTGATATCAATATTATGACTACCACTCGCATAATATCAAGGCTGTCCCTCCAACATTCCTTCCCCCACCTTCACCAACAGCGGTGGGTGGGCACGATCTTGGGAGGGACCGTGGCTGGGACAGCTGACCCAGGCTGACCAAGGAGATATTCCATACCATATGACGTCAGCTCAGTAATATAAACNGTGAAGCTTGGACACTTTATCTATATGGCCCACATATGCTGGAAATCCTCTGGATTTGTGGAGACCTCAGCATTATCTAGATCAATATAGATGACTTCCAACACTGCTTAGGTACTGTATACCTTCATCTGCTGCAGTCCACTTTCCTGGGGCATTCACAAGATCTTCTTTGAGCAGATATCTTCTCCTTACACTTCAGAGGAGCTATTTCCAGAGACTGCAAATTGAGTTGTTCTTTCCAATGCCTCTATCAACTCCCCAGTCCGTAGCAAGAGATCCCAGCTGTTTGGTTTCTCTACCTTCCAGTTGCTGAGTGTCAGCCCCATTATCCCAGCATCAGAGCAGGCAGGCACAAATCCGCTTATCTGGCTGGTGGCTTTAGTCTTTCCTCATATCTCAAATTTGTGATAAGATCAGGGACTGAGTAGTTTCCATTTCCTTTTAAATTTCTCTCACTCCTGATTTTGTTACTGAAGGACCAGCTTCTTCTTCTAACCTTTCCTCTTCCTCCTCTTCTTCCTTTACTAATTGATGATACAGACCTGTTGACGTCCTTATCCACTGTTTGTTTTTCACTACTGGGGCAATCACTGTAGTTGTTCAATTCCCTGTCTCAACCATTGTAGTCTCAGTTACAATTTGAGTTTCCACCTCAACCATAATTCTCTGAGACTATTGAACTGCAGCTGAGTAAGCACAGGCCAGGCCCCAATATAGTACCAGAATCTGATCGATCTCAATGGGTTAGGCAAGACACCCTTCTATCAGGTGGCATGTCAGTATAGCAGGGTTGTTCAGATGTAAAATCCCAGGCTACAGGAGGTGACAATCATCCTGGGAATTTGGCCAAATTTGTCCACAGATACATAGTTAGTTAATGGAAAATACATACCTCTTACAAAATACAGAAATAGTTCCATAACAGCATGGATATGTCTTCATGTTCCTGATATACAAAATTCAACAAATAAAAATTTTGACATGTAAGAGGTTGCAGAGAGAGAAAAACTAAGAAACATAAAGAGGCACTTGGATTAAATTAGATATAAAATGTAGAGTGGAAAGTCCAAATATATGTACAAACACACAAAACCATAAGAATAAACTGAAATTTCTCAAATAATTCAAGAGAATCTATGAAGGCAGAAATCTAAAACTCCACATTTAAAAATAATGTTTCCTTTCAAAGCATTATTTCCAACATCCTCTTCTTTCTGACAAATGTAAACAACTTCATCTCAACAATTTTCTAGTAGATGAATTTTTTATATTTTTGCTCAGAACACTTGGTAAAATAATTCAGCATGCTAAAGGATCTGAATTTCAAAAAAAAAATGATGGAATTCATTATATGGGACATTTTTTCTTTATCTGAAAGTCTGACAGTCTATATTTGTGCCTCATACAATAAAAGGGTACAATGGAGCTTTAGCCAAAGTTGTTAATTTTTTAAGATATGTATAAAAACTGTATTTGTTTTAAGTGAGAAATAAGAGATGGATATGTGGTCAAAAAAAAAAAACTTTACATGATGTTAGTTCAATTTTGGTGTTTATATATTGTTCCTGGAGCCCAAAGAACAAAGAAGTAAAATTATTCCCTTTTCTGTTCATTAATAGAGATCTGTCACCATATTATATGTAGCACATAAAAATTTGTAATTGCTTTGGAGACATACTCTACCAAAGCTGCTCAGTGGGATTTTTGTAGAAAGTAAAATGTAGCCATTAGATAGTAAGATATATCTTCTATGTTTGGAGTTCAGTCTCTGAGATTTTGGCCATAAATATTGCCTCAAAATTTAGAAAGTTTAGAATATAAAGTAGTAATGAAGAAAGCCTAAAGAAAAGCTGAATATTATTATTAAAAAAAAAAACCAAAAAAAACCAAAACCTTTAGCTGACTATCATTTTAAGAAAAAAAAAAATCTCTGAATCTCTTGGATTAACAAAGATAAAAGTGAGAAATTAAGGAGAAGCATATTTCAAACGTTAAATGGTTGATTTGTGTCAATTTGCAGCATTGGGAAGTTGAGAAGACGTGTGCTTTGAAACTGTTTTATTCAGATAATGAAGATGAGTTGTTGTCAGATAATGAGAAATCAGATGAAGCCCAAAGTGAAGTATTAAGGAGCAAACATTCATACAAGCAGATGGTTCTCACCCGAGAGTCTTTGGGAGGACTCAAAATGAAATAGCTTACTTACTAACAAAGATGTACAATCAGTCACACAGCTATGACAGCACAGAAAGAAACACTATTTTAGTAAGAAGCTATTTGGCACGATTCAGGGAGTTACAAAACAATGAGTCCTAACTCAGTATTTGGGAAACTGGTTAAAGCAATGATAAAACATGCAGGTAAATTCGTAAAATGAGGACAGGGAACAAAACAAAAAGGCAGACTATACTTCTGGTCCACTTGAAGTCTCTGAATAATCCTGAATAACCCTGAATTAGGAGAAATACAGCAAACATATTTAGACTTTTGGAAGGGCTTAGCAACTGTTTTCACTGAAGACTGTTGATGACTGTATTATAAGAGGTAATATTTGGTTTGATTATACAGACAAACAAAGAAACAAAAAAAAGAGGTGTATTTCAGGGGGTGTGGCTCCTTTTCAACATGGCAAAAGTGAAACCTCTAAGAAAGTAGCCTTGCAGGTTAATGCTGTCTCTCACAGAAATTTCTGCTAGGCTATGTTTAATATTACTGGACTGTGGCACAAGTTTTTTTTTTTTTCTGTTACTGATTATATAAAACAAAATGTAAGGGGTCCCTTTGAGAAATGTTTTGGAAATTAAAAAAAGAAAATCTAGAATCCAAAGGATAAAACTCCTCAAGACTGTAGAATAAATTAGAAGGCTAACCTGCCTAAAAATGTGTTATTAGTGTTTGCAACTGATACCAGAATTCAGATTTTTCCTGACTAAACAGACCACATCTAGTCATGTTATTTAAAGGCATTATGCAAAGTCTTTGAGAAGAAAAATGAAGCATTCCTTATTTTATTCCTCTAAGATACAGAGCACTTTCCTTATATCTTTACCTCACAGATTATAGTTGATTATAGTCTCACTGTCATGACTGTGATATCAGTTTATAGTCACTAATAAGAAAATTTTGAATCAAGTATCCTTTTAATTTAGCTGCATAAAAAGCTTCTGGAAGGACTGAAGGAGTAAATAGCACTCCTTTTAAATTATAATTATATTCAACTGAATAAAACTTTCCTAGACCTTTACCCATTTGCAACGCTTTATTTCTAGTAATGATATGTACAAATACTAACTTTCCCAATTATGTTAATTACTTAAAAAGAATACTTAAATATAATTTCCATGAAAATATTTAAATTTCCTTATGAGTAACCAGAAGCAAGCAAATTTTCAACTGAAAGCATATACTGATAATCATGTGAATGGTCATGTTTTGGGAAAAATCAACAAAACATCACACTGATAAATGACATAAAAAGCATACCTGTTTTCCAATTCCCAATTATGTCTAGAAAAACCTGGGAAAACATAAACAAATATTGAAATAAAAACACCTTTAAAAAAGAAGAATTCCACAAAATTTATGAGAGCAAAGCAACAGAAATTAAAACAAAACAAAAAAAACCCATGGATTGTACATTATTTTTCTGCAAAGTTTCTGATTGTTAGGTCACCTAGATATAGTTTTGCAGTTGTATTACGTTACAGAAAATGTAAACATTTAACCCTCTTGGAATAGTTCACTGTAACTTTGTGGAATGGCTCCTGTATGATTGATATCCTTTCAGCAGAACCATTAAAGTGTGCTTCAGGGACTACATAGAATACAGAAGATTCTTTAATCCAGTGGTTTGGGGAGTTTGTAAGGCTTAAAGCCCATTATCACCATCTTCTGCAGGTTATAAATTCTTTAGCAGCAATAAAAGACAAAAATTTCCAGAAGCTATACTGCTGAATCAGTAGTCAACAAACGTAAGCTACCTTCTCACCTTTCATTATATTAATATCACTGTCTCTACAAAATGGATTTTCACTTATAAAAAGATGGTTTAATCATTTGAGTACCTAGTGTAAACACAAAATATAGAGACAAATAAAACTTGCTTTCCTATTCCATTAACAGTTGGTTGTGTAACTAAATTTTCTTTCAGTAAATAGTAGGATCATTGTGAGTCTTTTAACTACTTGCAGCATGCGTTCTTACACGTTCTTACACGTATCATACTATGAGGAAAGAGAATTTATAAAAACGAAAAAAAATAGTGACAAGCATCCTTAGTGTTTACGCTATAAATATAGCAATTATCAACTCTATAATAGTTATAATGGAGTTAGAATTATTTTAGATGACATTCAGGTGTCTAGAATTTGAGATGGGGAGTTTGCATTCCTGAGATTCCATATCTTGGATATATATGTATAATTCTCACATTTCCACTAAGGCATATCAAATGTTTCATCTAAATATTTGCTTATACATGCTTTTATTCCATACTCTTACTTTTGTAACCTTTCATACTGTTGTATTCAAACTCTAACAATTAACAGAGTTATCAAGACTTTCAATTAACCATAAGCTGTTGGTGTCCTTGTCAAATAAGTCTTCTGCAGCAGCAGAGGCAAAACGTACTAATTTTCAGGAAATTGCTTACAATTCATGCCTCCATCCTGTTCTACAGCCAGCATGAGAAGTGGTGTGCTGTGAACACAACAGCTGTTCATATGCCAGACAGCACAGATATGAGTTTCACTTGCTGAAACACATACATAGTTGGCTGTCAGAGAAGAATATCTATGTTGTTGGAAAATCAGGAAGAGATTGTGGTGGTTTAGCCCAATATCCACCCAGTCATAATATTACTCCCCTCCTAAGCTGGACAGGAGAGAGAGAGAAATATAACAAACTGCTTGTCTGTTGAGATAAGGACGAAGAGATCACTCGGCAATTAGAGTCATGGGCAAAACAGACTCAACTTAGGGAGAAAAAGATTTCATTTATTAAAGAGACAATAAAAGCAGGGAGATGAGAAATAAAACTGTCTTAAAACACCTCTCCCCACCCCTCCACTTCCTGGGACTCCTTTTCCTTCCCCTGCTAACGGCACAAGGGATGAGGAATGGGGGTTGCAATCAGTTCATTACAGATGGACTTTACCGCTGCTGCTTCTCAGGGGGAGGCCTCCTCACACTTCCCACTGCTACACTGTGGGGTCCCTTCCAATGGGAGACAGTCCCTCATGAACTTCTCCAGTGTGGGTCCTTCCCATGGGTTGCAGCTCCTCATGAACTGCTCCGGCATGGGACCTCCCACAGGGCAGCTCCTCACACACTGCCCAGCATAGGTCATCCACCGGGAAAGACAGTCCTTCAGGGACAGACTGCTCCAGCCTGGGTCCCCTCACGGGATCACAAGACCTGCCAGCAAACCTGCTCCGGCATGGGCACCTCCCCCATGGACTCCCAGGTCCTTCCAGGAACTTGCTCCAGGATGAACTTCTTACGGAGTCACGGCCTCCCTCAGGCATCCACCCACTCCGGCGTGAGCACCTCCCGCACGGGCTGCGAGTGGATCTCTCCACCTCTCTAGCCCCCCTGCTACCGAAAAACCTGGCCCAGGCCAAAACCACTACAGAGGTAAAAATGCATCTGGAAAGGATCTCATGGAGAGAGAAGTTAAGTGTATGCTTTTTTATTTTTCTACTGCTTCACTGATTCCACTTGCTTACACCAAGCAAAGAGAAAGCATACGTGAAGGTGTCAGAATGTACTGTCCAACAAGTTAATCAAGTTAGACAATGTGTCAAATATTTTGCAACGTGTATATCAACATGCAATAGAAGAAGATGAAAGTCAGCTTTGTCCATTTCTATGTTACATATTACTTTGTCAGAAGACATAATGAATTCTTTCATTGCCTCTTCCTTTCTGGTATGCATTTCTCACATAGTCCCAGGATGCTAGTCACCTAGAAGGACTGGACTATTCCCAAATCATCTTACTGGTTAAAAAAGAAATCTGTGGGCAAGCTGTAAAGGCAAAGGAGGATAATTCTAGTCTCTCCCCACCAACGCTTCTTAGATTGAACATGATACAGTTATAAAATAAGATTTAACCATAATAAAACTGTCTTCCAGGAAACACTATGCTTTAATGATATTAGAGGGAAAAGATAAGGAAAAGGAGAGAAAGTGGGAAAGAAACGAAGGGATCTGTAGTTCCCAGAATTTTTCAGACCTACAGTCACATGTATGCATACACAAACACATTTGAACACACAGAGAATCCATTGGGACTGTGTTTTGTTTTTTTTTTTCCAGTCCGAGTGAATGTAGTAGCCACCCTTCTACCCTCACTGCTGACTAGAGAGCCCCCTGAACTGCAGTCCTACCTTTCTCCTAGCCCACGTCTTGTCAGTTATAGTGCTATCCACAGGGTCATATCCACTCAGAGAATGGACTATTAAGATGGTAAGATACATTTTTCTCTTATAACTAAATAGATTATTTCAAATACAACAATTACGCCTATGTTTGTGAAATTTAAGATGATCAGGAGCTCATGGCAGACACTTGCCACCTGATCATTAACCCTACGTAACTCTTAAATCCCTTCCAGGCACCATTTTGGACCTCTGGAACCACATATTCTCCAAAATATGTAAAGGGCTAAATACCTTAGACAGCATCTGTGCTATCACCTAGTGTCAGATGGGGAGATATTTTTTAATTTCTCTTTTCTTTATTGCATAAACAATTCAGCATTTAGGGCAGGGATAAACATCTGCTCATTAACAAAGAACTTTTACATCACTCAGACAGTATTTGAGAGATAAAATAGTAGAAGGATTAAAATTTTAAAAAATGAATTAGGAAACCACCATTGAGATATCTCCCAAGACTCAAAGCATGTTAGAAAGACAGCTTGAGTGCACTGGGTAGCTGTACCCTGACCTCAGTATGCTTTATAGCTACTCTGATTTTCCAAGAGTTTAACATTTGCTTTCAGGTGGAAAGATAACTAATAAGCAGAGAGTATAATTTTCAACTAGTTTTACATTAATTGTGCACATACTTTTACCTTACAGTTTCATTTGTCTGTCTGTTACCATTAAATGTAATGATAACAAAACAGCCCAAGGTTAGTCTTATGGTGCAAATCATGTTATTTTCCAATTTTCTAATACCCATACATCACAGAGGCACCAGTTATGTCCTGAGGTATGGTTGGTTGTGAATGCACACTGAAAAAGGGTTAGACCAATAGACTGCTGATCTATTAGTGAAAATCATTCACCATCTGCAAAAAAAAAAAGCTGAAGGTGAAGTAAAAAGCATTCAGAGCTACTTTAATGGAAAATAGTCTCTCATTGTAAAAAAAAAAGGAAAATGACAGTCTGAGTGTCCAGATCTCTGGCAAAGTTGTTGCAAACCCCTCACAGGTAAAAGCATCAGTTCAACAAAAGGTAATCAACTATTTATTTCCACTTATATTCCATATATCCAGAATTAAAACAGGTTGTCATATGTCACTGTTACAGAAATAACATTGCTAATGAATTGCTCTCTCCAGTGAAATTATGCATTTGGAAAACACAAAATCCCTTGTTGCCTCTTACAGACTTCTCACTGGACCAATGGGTCAACGGGAGTCTTTTACAAACCTGTATTCCAAGTCCTACAAAAATTTCTTCTCTTTTGTTTGGGGTTATTTTTTTGTTGTTTAGTTTCTTTTAAAAAAAAAATTATTGTTGTGGTAGTGGTTTTGTTTTGTTAAAATGCCTGAGGCTACCAGCTCACAGGACGAAGCTTCCAAGCTTATCAAATGTTCAGCTGGGCTCATGAAAGGACTTAATCTTCCACTTACGCTGGCAGTTTCATAGCATATCAGTCCTCAGGACATAAGCCTGGAGCAGAAGTTGTTATGTGAATGAACTCCTGGGTGAACTGGAATGGCATTTGAAATCCTTCCACCTCGAACATGCTTAGGCTTACTGAAAGTCACCCAGCACAACTCCCACAGCTGCTGTGAAACAGTGATTATCACAGTAAAGATTGCTACTGCAGCTGAGAGCAGTTTACAGAACTCCTGCATTCGAGGAGGCTAGAGAGAGCATGGTAACAACTGCCAGATGCTTCACCCAGCCTCTGTGTCTGACTCATTGACAAAATGATCAGGCCAATAAGTAATTGAGCAGTTACCTCCCAGTAAACTGTTGCCAATGTGAAAAGCAAAGAAGAAACTCCATTATTTGTAAAGTAGGATCTGGAACACTCAATATAGTGTAAAGCCTAGGTTTTTTTTCTTTTGTATTCCACCTCTGCATTACATTTTAAATGTAAACAAAAAAGCTAGTTTGCTTCAGTCTGGTTTGGATTTTTTTCCCTTTACTTGTCTTTCTTGGTTTGCTCTTTGTAGAACAGTCATCTCTGATAGGATATGCCACACGGAACTAATTTGTTGTAGATGTTGACCCTTCAGACCTCAAAATCCTGAGAAAGAAAGCTTAAGTTTTGGTAATTTCAAGTTACAAAGTGAGAGGCATAAAAGGAGTATCTTCTGAGCCTCTGTTGTGTGTCACACTAGATATCAGTGTCCTGACTTGTCTTCTGGTCAACACTTCCAAGTTATGACATGGCTTAAGATTTAAGCATGCTTTTACTTAGAGAGAGGAAAAAGAAACTTATGTTAGTTGTTCTCACTGGTAGAGCTACAATTAGCTTTGACGTGTCTTTCAGTGAACAATTACACTGTGCATCACTTGTGGATTTATTTTTTGTTTATCTGAGCCTTGTAATATTTCTTTTCATTACAATCATTAT
>WBNH01006505.1:2335-50359 GCA_013401255.1 Urocolius indicus
CCTCCTGCCTCGCACCTCAAATTCCCGTCCCTAAATAGTGATCGCAGAGGCGCCAGATTGGCCCAGCCAGGCCGGGGGTGGGTCTGAACCCAGGAGTCGGGGGAGAGTCTAAAAAACTTTTACCGGGTCTTCACTGCAACCCGCTCCCCCTGTTACTAAGCAAAAGCAACTCCTTGCTAAACCATTACATACTGTTTCATATTTGAGGCAATTTTGCATCTTTTCTGGCTATCTAGAATATTATTCCACACAAAGAATTTAATATAAAAACATTGAACTTACATCATTCTTTTTCAGTGACTAGTTGGACAGCCACTTGAAACTGTGTAATAAAATTGATTATTCTTGTTTTCCCTTTAAAAAGATAAAGGTAATCTTCCAGCACAGCAGTGGCTGCAGCGTTCTACTCTTTCTTGTATCCTTAGCAACACAACATGTTCTCTTATTCAGGCAGTTCAATGTAATATAAATGTGTCACATCCTTTCTGAAAGAATATGTATCACCAATTCCTATCACTCAGTATACAAATACAGTGAGTGGTTGGAGAGTTCAACAGCTCAACAGAAACACATTGTTTAGGGGGCCAACTGGTGTCATAACTTCAGCACACTTCCTTTGTGCTACAGTTCTACATGAAATACATAGTGAAACTGATCACCAAGTCTTGTCTTTGATATGAACAGCTTCATTATAAACTACATTTTATACCTGTATTTAACATGTTGTAGCGTTTTTGTCTAGGCCAGGTTTTTTGGTAGTGGGAGAGCTACAGGGGTGGCTTCTTTAAACAAAGATCTGCCAGAAGCTTCCCCTGTACCTCACAAGGATAGGGACAGTCAATTCTAAGCTGGACCGTGCACCTGATTCAGTCCTGGCTAATTAGTGATGGAGGTAACGCCTCTGTGAATAACATATTTGAGAAGGGGAAGAAGTTGCTGTGCAGTTGCTAAACTGCAGCAGCAACAGGGAGGGAGAATGTGAAAACATCTCTGCAGACACCAAGGTCAGTGGAGAAGGCGGGGAGGAGGGTGCTTAGGCACTGAAAAGGCTCCCCTGTGATATGTAGTGAGGACCATGCTCATCCTGGAGCAAGTTCCTGGCAGGACCTGGGAGCCAATGGGGAGAGAGAAGCCCACACCAGAGCATGAGAAGCAGCAGCGGTAAATTCCATCTGTAACAAACTGGCTGTATCCCCTTCCCGTGTGCTGTTGGGTGGGAAGCAAAGACAGTCCCAGGAAGAAGGAGAGGTGGGGAGAGGTGTTTTAAGGTTCGGTTTTATTTCTCATCTCCCTATTCTTATTGTTCCTTTAATAAATCAAGCCTTTTCCTCCCCAAGTTGCTTTGCCCATGACACTAATTCCTGAGTGATCTCGTCCATCTTTATCTCAACTCACAAACCATTCATTATATTTCTCTCTCTCTCCTGTCCCATTTAGGAGTAGGAGTGATTTTATGACTTGGTGGGCATCTGGCTAAACCACCACATACATCAAATCAATTGTACAAGTTACTTTTTAAAAAAAAATATAAGGGGACATGAGCTACTAAACTCAGAGTCATCCACAAAAGAAACCAAAAACATGAAAAAGTCAGAGCTAACATTAATATCTGGCAAAATATGGGACAGTAGTATCTCACTCACACAAATTTTACACAAATATGCAGAATGCAAAAGGAGAATAGCATTGGTTTAAAAGATACTAAAAATATCAGAATATTTCACTGCTTCATAACCCAAAGGGATGGCATTTCAATAAGGAAATTGCATCATTAACTCAAGTGAAGAAAAAGCCATTCCTTGTCAATTTTATCTCCAATAAAATCTGAATTCATCATTTGAAAAGTTTTAAAATAAAATATGGAAGATTTCAGGGTGCTGTTATGGGTAACATAGCTGGCATATAAAATCAAAATGAAAGCCAATATATTACTTAAAAAGGTAAGAGGTGAAAAGGAAAATCTTGATATTGTCATTTCTAAGTAAATTCTATAATATGTTATGTAAATAATATTTAGAATGAAAGCAAAGCATTTGCCCTCTTTCTACAGCTCATAACAGTACCACTATGGTGAAATTTAACTTCCTTCAACAATCATAGCTTTCTTGATGTGCTTATACGATTACACTTTTGTCCTATCTGACAGCTGTTCACCATTATCTCAACAGAATCATGTCAAGTTTAAACGATTTAATACAAATGCATACTTGATGAAACAGTAACAGAAAATATACAGATTTTTTTTCCACAAAAAGTGAAACCAGAAAATGAATACACTAGTGAAAGCCAAATGGGTTTACAAGAAACCTTCAAAACTCCATTGAAGAAGTTCATTATATTAAAAAAAAATTGACTGAGTAGTAAACCTGTCTCTCTTTTCTAGATAAAGTTGAAAAATGTGTGTGATCGAGTGTAGCTGAGAAAAACGGTAAAAAGCAACATGTATTAAACCTGAGAGCAAAGAAAAAACACAGATAGTTTTGAATGTTTTGTTCACAGCAAATTAAATGCACCTCACCTTCTGAAACAGGTGCTGTAACACAAAATGACAGCTTCAAAAAACCTTCACTTTTTCCCTCTACTGAAATACTTTTTGACAAAATGAACAGAGAAGCTATATACTCCCAACGTTTTTTCCACATAATTACATTCAGGATGGTATATTGATGGTTATCTACTAGAGACTAAATTTAAGGAAGAATCATCTCTGATATACTACTTGTTATGCCTGTGGGTATTGCAGTCTAAACTAGAAACAGAAGAAGAGCCTTGCTTCATCCCATGACACATCACAACAGATCTTGCCATCTTAGGATTCTGTGCTACATAGGGCAGTGACAGGCTGTAACAGAAAGCTAACTACAGAAGTTAATAACACTAGACCATACAAATATTATCATAAAGCTAAAATCATTATAATTCTTACATATCTTTTACATACTGCAGTTGTGAGACACTAGTCAATCTTATAACAATGTTTATCTGCACATACAGAAATATCTTGTCAGAATGCATGATTTTACCTGGTGAGGTAGAATTCACCGTACTTCTAAGCATGCCAATGTCATGGTTTGGCCCAGCTAGCATAGCAGCACCATGACAGTGTCTCGCTCCGTGCCCCCATTCACCCCCACCCTCGTTAGGATGGTGGAGGCCCCAGCGAAATGGGAGTAAAAAGATAAGTGAGGTTGTTGTGGATTAAGACAAGGGCAGGGAGGGCTCACTGCCAATTACGGTGCCAGGCAAAACAAACTCCAGTACTTGACTTAGAGAGGAAAGTAGGAAAGTTTATTCTACAAGAAACAGAATGGAATAAAAGCAAAAAGGGAGTAGGATGATGAGAAAATTACAACCAGCACTTTAAGATCTCCCTCCCCCATCCCTCCTTTCTTCCCGGGCCCAGCTCACTGCTCCCGATATCTCTACCTCCTCCCCCCACAACGGCTCAGGGGGGCAGGGAATGGGGGATGTGGTCAGTCTCTCACAGATGGGCTCTGCCGCTTCTGTCTTCTCAGATGAGGGTGACTCCTGGCATTCTTCCCCTGCTCCAACACGGGGTTCCTCCCCCGGGACACAGTCCTTAACGAACTTCTCTGGTGTGGGTTGTTCCCAGCAGCTGCGGCTTCTGCCGATATGGGGTCCCTCTCTCGGGACAGAGTCCTTGGTGAATATCTCTGGCGTGGATTCTTCACCACGGTTGCAGTTTCTGCAGTTACAGGGTCCCTCTCTCGGGACAAGGCCTCTTCTGGGCACAGGTTTGATGAGCTGCTTTGTCGTGGGTTCCTTCCCACAGTTACAGCTGTGGATATTGGGTCCCTCCTTCGGGACACGGCCTGCTCTGGCCATAGTTTTAAAGAAGAAAATCACTGCCCCTGGCTCGGGGTCTGTAGTGAAGTGAATCGCTGCCCCTAGTCTGGGGCCAGCTGTATCAAAATGAGTCTCTGCCGCTGATGAGGAGTCTTTAAAGACATGAAAATAAATCTCAGCTTCACCAGTTCTCTCCATAGAATACAGGGGAGTCTCTGCTCTGGTACACCTCCTCCTCTCTTTCATCACTGACCTTGGAGTCTGCATGGTTGTTTCTCTCACTGATCCTACTCCTTGCACCATCACCAGCCAGAAGAAGAGGAAAGTATAGAAAAAGGAAGAAGCAAGAAGAAGATGGAGGAAGAAACCTCCTCTTCCAGCTTCTTCTTAAAAAGTGATCGTGGAGGCATCTAACTAGCTCAGCCCCAGCAGTGGGTCTGGCTCTGAGCTGGGGAGAATTGCAAACAACTTCTTACACGTGCCATCTTTACAGCCTCATCCCCCTTACCAGAAAAGGCTGTCATGTCAAACCGTGACAGCCAGAGACAGTCAGGTGAAAATAAAAGAACATCTGACAGTTGAACAGATGAATGTGTGCCATGCACAACAAATTCAGCCAACTCTGTACATGAACAAAAATGTATATGTCAGTATGTGACTGCACTGTATGTTTGTTCAAGTCAAACATCAAAGGATGAACTAACAAGTGATGCAGACCCTCTGCTGCTATGAGCTATAAAGAGATTTTTTGATGCTAGACACATAAGTCTCTTATAATGAGACATTTGTGGAAAATGCCTTGTGTTGTTTGCTACTTCACCTTTCACAAGCCACAGAGACACATAAAACTTTGCGTTGCGGCTTCTTACTGTTAATACTTCCCATACAATAATGTGGTGCTATTGGAGCATTGGAAAGGATCAGTTTATACACTGCAACAGATCTTTGAGAGAATTAACAGTGAGCTCCTTAAGATGAGTTTTAGGCTTCCTGGAGAGAAGAGAAAAAGTAACGTGGTTGTAAAGGTGAAAATATTAGCTAGGTTATGTATCCATGCCTGGTCAGGTTTGATCCTTGCTTGTATCCACAAGCCCCTGTGTCCTCCATACTGCAAAAGTGTATCAAGGCCCTATAATATTAAATCTCCTCATTTTTGGAAAATCGAGCAAAGGATACTTATTCCTTGTCATATCTTTGAAAGCAACATTCTACATACATGGCTATTGTGTTTTATCAAGACCATTCATCATGTCAATTAGGACTCTTGAGCACATTACACCTCCATATGAAGCCAAGATTTTTTCAGCTCTCCGCTTACATGGAGATGTGATCCTATTGTATCACATCTGACAGCACACACATGACAAGTGAAAATGATTTATCATTAAAAAAAGCATTCACCATTGTAATACTTACAGTGTTCTTTCTCTATTACAAAAGAGAATGTATCATAATGAATGTATTCATTTTTACTGTATTCATTTTTACCTGTAATAGATACGCTTCCAAAGATCTGACTTAAAGTTAGCAAATTTTTCCATTTAACATTGGATTCTAGACATGGCTCTACTTAAGAATAATCTGTTGAAAAGCAGATTATCATGACATCATAGTTCAGATATAATGATTCCACTACAAAAGAGGATAAACTATCTGAGAGAAAGGCTTTGTTTGAAACAGACTATTGCCAATTCAGAAAGCAGCATTAGTAGCAAACAGTAATTAGATCCATGATGTATTTGTAGGTGATATAGAAAGCTATTGAAGATAACTTTATTCTTCTGTAATGTTTACTGAAGAATATGGTAAAGGAAAGACTTGTTCTGATATTTCTTCAAGAAACTGAATTTCTTGTGAATTACTTCAAAGACCAATTAATATTAAGGGAACAAATTAGGTGATTCATGGTGCCAAAATTATATATATTTACTTAATGAAGACAACAGAAAGAAAATCTTAACTGTAATTATTATTCATTTTGCATTTTCTGCTACGGTGGCAATGCATCACAAGACTACTGGTATGTACAATACGCTATAGACAGATTTTCTGAAAACATTGCATTTTTTGTAGAATTCTAAGACAACGCTATTTGTGAAATGAAATGAAAGACAGCACATTCATCTTTTGTGTATGCAGCATGAAAGATGGTGTATAAATACCTGAGGGAAGATTGTGAGGACTAGTATTCTGGGACTGACCTTCACACACTCCTCAAATGTGCGATATGAGTATGAATTTATTGTGATGAATGATGGTTTCTTATAAATTATTTCTGACTTCTCTTTTTGACAAGGGAGTACTTTGGTCTTGTCATGGACACAAGTCAAGATTAAAGTGAGCACGAAATTAGTATAGTAAGCTACAGTAAGCAGGTACAGAGTGTAGTCAGCAGCAACCAACAGGGGAATAATCTGCAGAGATATGCAGCAACACCATCAGGGTCTGATCTGATTGGTAGCCTCTGGCAAAACTTGGCTATAAAACTGCCAATGAGAGTGATCAGTGGGACATCCATATGCTCCATATGCAAGTGCCCAACACCATGCAGAAGTATGCCCATACTAAGGAACTGTAACACACAGAAGCTAAACTGTTGCCCAAGCTCAATATGGAGACTGGTCAGAGGGACTGTCACAGTCCCCAAAGCTCAGTTATGTCACCTAGGAGAGAGAGAACTGAGGCAGGTTTAAGTTACCGATGTGTGCATTTGTGTGATTATGAATAAGAAGGTTTGCCTGAAACCATCTTTCACTCACTTCATCTGTCTCATAAATCTAATTTAACAGGGCCATACTATTTGATATGCACCTTCTTCACATCACCACTGATATGAAACCAAATTATAACTGCCATTACTAGAATCAGGCTGCTCTGGAGTCTTCCATTAAACCTACCAATCTGTGTTCATAGTAAAACTATGCAGCTTGTAGTTTAGAGAACCTACCTGATCTCTGTGTATTCGGCCTCATTGTATAACGGTATATGGCAATGCTAGTTACACAAGTAGACTTGAGTGACTTACAACAGGTCTGGAAATAAAAAAAAAAGCCATATATTTAGTATTGCATTAGCCCAGCACAAAGTAATAAAACTTCACCTCTGTCCTCTTGACTCCTGACCTACAATAAAGCCTGTGTTTATGCTGATGAACATTGTCCAGAGAACTTACATAGCATAGGGGAAGGAAAAGAATCGACAGAGAACTCTGGTATGGCAATCTGATGCTTAAAATGATGGGGAACATTAATTGACTGATCTTCATATGATAATGAATAAAAGTAGACATCAGCATATATATCAGCATATATGGGAAGTCAGAAAAGCATTGTGAAGCTGTTACCATTTTCCAAGCTGTTACCATTCTCCACAGTCCATGTGTTAAAACTGAAGTAAATGCTTTTGTTGAACCAGGAAGCATCTCTTGCTTGGATGCAAACATTGCTCAGAATGCTTTTACACTGCAGGTATTTGTGCAGCATACAAAATCCAAATTAAATCTGAGAAAGGCATTTGGCAAGTTCCAGGAAGTTTAATACTATGGCAATTTACTGTGAAATCAATGATTGTTTCAATTTATTTTCCCACTGAAAAATAAAACTTCTGATTTAATTGTACTAATAAAAGTCTCACAAATTGGTATGTCGTTGGTTGTTTGACTCCATACACACAGATATTGGAAAGGTAAAAACATATGACAAGTTTCAGTCTGATGATCCAAAATAAATCTTATTTAGTTAAAACTTTAAAATAAAAGACTCACTTGCTTTTTAATCATCTTACTATGTGCCTGAAGTTGAGGTTTATACTTTCTTTATAATTTTGCTTTATGGCACAAAGCATTGTTGGGTCCAGTGCAACATTTAGAAGTATTTTTTCCTCAAGCATCCACCAGGAATTCTTACTGTTGCCAATGAGCTGCAAGAGATGCATAGGACATTAGATTTAGAACCTGAGGTTTCCCTTCCAGAGTTTGTTTAAAAAGATAGCTTATTTAGCTTTTTTTTTTGTTTTTGTGATGCTGCCTATGAGGCTGGATAATGGCCTTCCATGGCACAGTATTCAAAAAGACTATTTATGTCTCCCTGAAAAATCTAAGGTCAGCGAAACCAATAAAGAACAAGAAACACAGTAATGTCTGATGACTAGGAAATCCTCTAAAGAAAACACTAACAAATGAAATGGATTTAATCTGTCAATAAAACCAGGCAGATTGTGATCAGGACTAGCAAGTCTTCTAAACTAAGAATCAGTAAAGCATAATCATCATACAAATGTCTACTTTGAGTGAATGCCATATTAGCTCTAAATATTAGTTCTTCAAAAACAAACGGGAGAGGAAAAGAAATCACAATTTTGAAAACAATAGATACAGCTCACGGAGAAGTGCATGTAGTTCACAATAAGTATCTACAGAGGCCTAAATTACGGAGAACTGTAAACCAGAACAAAATCAATACGTCAGAAACTAGCATGAAATTTTAAAAAAAAAAGTGATAAAAATTCTGAAGGAATGTAAGAAAAGTTCCATCAGTCTACTTGAAAAAAAATCAAAGAAAATACTTTTAAGAACAAAAAATCTGCTCAGATATATTCATGCTCAAAGAATGGCTTATAATTATATGTATGCCTGGAAAGAAGAACAGAGCCACTTTGTCCTTCTGAATCTATGTATTGCTGGTTTATCCTAAGCCAGTTATTTATCTTTTGAAAATACATAACCTTTGGCACAAATAATTAAAACCACTTTTTCTCTTTGTTCTCTGAGGTTTGATTTTATTTCAAGGTCTGAAAAACAGACCTTACCTTTTAAAGTGAGTCTAAACACCTTGAATTTGGAATGACAACACACTACTTAAGAGAAAAAATACAAAGCTGTATTTATGGCTGTAATGGGAGGTTAGGGGACACTTCGGATTATTTGTTAAGACTGTCAGGATACAATATTTATTTTCTTCATTCACCAGTTGAAGAGTTACTTGCTTATCCAGCGGTTTGAAGTGGCATGGTATGCTCTGAGAACACTGGAATTTTACAAAAAGTAAGATTGCGTCTTTCTGCTCTGGAGTAAAAATGAATAATAGCTTTAAACAAATATGAAACACAGAGACACATTTATGATCTGAAGATCATCTATTGTTTTTACTGAAGGTATAAATATCTGGATTCAGCAAATCACTAATTTTTCCACTAACCTTCTACCATGGATTAATTTGCCTCACCTAACATTTGCATCTACATTTGTATTTATACTACCTGGGCAAGTATTCTTTGTAGTTAACAAAGTCAGGGACAACTATAAGGTGGTTCCTTCTGTTTCTCATGGACACCTGTCTTAGGGTGTAAAGGTTCTAATACTAGAGATATCTGTCAGTGTCCATTAGGTATTGAGGGAACAGAGACAACTAGATTAGACTGACTAAATCTGGTGAGCTCATTATCATCCACTATGGGCTGGTGAGGAGCCACTCCAGTGTTTTATTCTACAACTAAGTACAACATGATTACTTTATCCATGACTCATTTTTTTGAAGATCTTAGAAGAAGCAGGAAGCACTAACAAGTGACAGGAGGCAACATTGGCAACCATGCATTGGTATGTTCTTGAACATGCAACTGTTGCCAAACTACACAATTATTTTGTGTGCTGGACTTTAATATTTCTAGGGGATATCTGTTTGTGACAGGTAACAGCCCCTTTTTTTTTTTCTTCAACTTAAATACAGCAAATCACTTTGATTTCTTTTTCAGAATTTGAGGGTTTTTTCTCCCGGTTCCTGACTTTCTCCTAGTATTACATATAACAAAAAGGAATACTTTGAAAGTATGGGTTCTGTACCTGGAAAAAAAAAATTTAAAAAATCCTGATTTTATGAAATATGTAACAAGAAAACTAAAGCTAAAAAGAGCATTTAGTTACTTCAAAAATAAGATATAGAAAAGCTATTTTCTGTCCAATTATCCCTAATCACACACTACTAGTAATAGCTGTATGAACCTTATAAAGTAACAACGACCCAATCTCCAATTTCTTTCCTCTAAATCTCATTTTAAAATGTCATGAGTAAGTCTTAAGTAATAGATATGAAGTCTTCCAGCTATTCATTCTTGTTGCCTGGGTTTCATAGTATTTAGGATTTCATATAAGAACTAACAATCTAGAAAAGCCTCTGCAAGTAATTACTAGTAGACTTACTGTAACTTCCAGATAGTAAAATGTAGGATTTTCACCTTAAAATGACAGTGCACTGCATAGATCCATACATAAGTCTTCGCAGAGTGATAAATGCTTCTTGAATTTCCCTGAACTTAGAGGATGTAATCATATAATTTTACAAACTGCAGTTTATTTTACAATTGTGAGGGTTTCTTTTTTTCAATTCTGTGACTTCTGTGTAATGATATCCTAAAATATTTAATTTTAATAAGTATGCAAATATGACTTATGACTTGCACAGTAAAGATAGGCCTTCGCTAGAAATTAAACATAAAAAATCAAATCTGAAAGTTAAATAGCAAATAGAATCCTGTGGGTTATGGAAGGGAAAAAAAGAACAGAGTTTCATTAACTTACCTAAGATGTGATATAAAGATAAACAAAGCAATTTTGAAGAATAATTCCTGTTACCAAGTCACAGAGAATAGACAAAAAGATCAGCTAGTAATATAAGAGAGCATTAATTTGCACATCAGAATGTACAGCTTAAATAGAAAAGCTTTTGACATGTTTATATGTATGCTATATAAAATATCTTCACTAAAATACTTTATAAATACCCTATGTAAACTTGAACTGTTTCTACAGACAGAAAGAGGATGATGCATATGCTGTCATTTCCTATCACGTCCTTGGGATCAAAATGCCATTAAATAGTTTAAAATATACAATGATATTGCATTTACAGAGAATGGGGAAAAAAATAAGTTCTCTCATCACTTATCATTCAGTGGGAACATAAATGCAAAAATGAAATTCAAAAGATCTTAGTGATTTGATGTCCTGGAGTCACATCCCACATTTAATGAAACTTAACTCCCCCACCTCAAAGCAGATGCTGATCTAGATCTATTCTTTGAGGAAATGGCCAATACTTAGTCAAAAGTTGAGATACAAATATTCAAAGAAAAGAAATTTGGGATTTATAAATATCCTAAACTGTCACAGAAAAGGAGCAGAGTGTAGGAACACTCATTTTCATTCCTGCTTTCTAAAACTACATTTGTAACTAGACATATAGAGATTTTAGAACTATTGGTCATCGTTTACGTATTTTTTATTTCATAAGATGAGCACTATGTAATCATCTATATTGCTGGTAGCTCTTTCCAAATATTTTTAATTCTGCTTTTGAATTTATTTTTTTTACTTGCTTTGTAGAGCTTAAAAGTAAAACTTTGTGCATTCTGATGTGTCACAGCACTAGAATCTGATGGGCAAAGTTGTCTAAGCTTTCGAGATTCATCCTGTGAAGACATATGTGTGTACAACAAACCTCCTGGAGCATAAACTACATATATTAATAAATATTCATAAGTTCTGGACCTTAGACTATGCTATAAAAGAGCTTGAAATGTATACTAACTGTTTAATGATTCCTCAATACAAATACAAACATTTTTCATTATTCTGTTTGGAATAGATTGTCAGAAATATCAGCCTTTAGCCCTGACAGCTGAGGCCATCAATTAAGACAGCAAGTCGCTGTTCCATGTGAATGTTTGCTGGTAAAAAAAAGCACATTTTAAGACATGACTCACCACAATATATTACCTTTATCAAACAAGAGATAACTGTATAGCTAGCCTTCCTAAGCAATGTGAGTACAAAGCTCTGAGTGGCAAAACTAGCAAAAAGTAGGATGTAAATGACAAGCATAACTTCCTTTTCAGGTAACATAAAAGATGTCACAGAGTATGAGGCCAGACACAGATTTTCTGAGACAAACAGATCTCTCTTCCCCCTCGCCACCTTTGCACTGTAGCATTACCTCTTTTCAGCTATGGCTGATGGCTGCATCTTCTCTTCTACTCAGATTAGAGTGTCAGCCAAGCTTGAAGGTTAGCAGAAGCCTGGCTCTCAGACTCAGTGATACCTAAAATTCTAAGGACGATTATTCTTTCTTTTTAGTCTTTTCTTTAAACCTTGTCTCACTAAAATAACAAATATTATCCCCATCTGTAAATATGTAATAGAATATATGCATTTACCTGTATCTTTCTTGGTTACAAAAATATATTATTTGTATTCTCTAAAGTATCTAAATACAGTTTATTTTGCTTGCAGAGTCCATACCATTTCAAGAGGATGAGAATAACTGAAGGTTTAGAATGGGCAGACATCTAGACATTCAGACAAAAGCTCCAGACATTACATCAAAATATAAAAAATAAAGACATGATAGTAAATCTCTTTTTCTAAAATAGTGAAACAGAAGATATTCCTATCCAATCTCAGAAATCTTCCCAAGGTATTCTGTCCAAAGATCCAAATTAACTTTATACAAAAAGTCTACATTTGATATGACCTTACAGAGGAAAATTGTATAAAAATACTTTTTAAAATATAACATAGACAAAACATACTAGGCTTAACCCCAGGAGTACAGGGTGGAGTGACATATATCACAGTCTATACTACTAGTGATCATAAAATAGGTAATATCAGTGTTTTGGTTTCATATGTCATACAGCACATCTGGTAAACCAAGCATTTCCAAATGTAAACTATGGAATTACTGAACTGTCTTTCCATTTCTTGTCAAAATTCTTCTGGAATTCCCCAGATTGGTCATTGTAGATTTGTGTACTAGTTCTCTGTTAATCAACACTTTATTTTTGTTTGTTTGTTTATGTTATAAACATTTGAGTATTTTAAAGGAGGCTGATGTTACAACCCTTGGCATTATTTTGAGTTCTTGAAAATCACAATAGTAAGTTTTGCCCTTATGACTTGCTGTAGCTAACTTTTATGAATATGATCAACATGAAACAAGGCCTCACAGATTAGTGATTCAGACCAAAGTTATGATTTTTAATAATTTTTAAAGAAATTTTAAAAGGCGGTAAGGAGCAGCTGCATAGTTGGTTGTATATGCCTACGCTTAAGTCACAAGAGTTATGACGATTAATTGCTTCGTAGGTTTAAAAAAAGAAGAGCCACAGAGGTCAGAAGTATTGTAACAACAATTTTTTACAAATATCATCAGTTGAATTGTTCAGACCAAATCACAGAGACATGGCCATGTTGTCTGTACAGGACCTTTAGAAGACAGAGGCCACTATAGAGAGTAGTCTCCTGCTCATGGTAGAATCACTGTCAACTTTAGAGCAGACTGTCTGTGTATGTATCCAGCTGAATTTGGAAACCTCTGAGGACAGAGATTCTACAAATTCCTCTGGCCAAGCCATTCTAGTGTTTCATTACCCTTAGGGTGAAGTTGTGTCTCCTAATGTCTAATCTGAATCTCTCAAGCTGTAATTTGTGGTCTTTACTCCTTGTTATACTGCCTACTACTAGCAAGAATTAGTACTCAGCTTGTATCTGTGTACAGGGTTATTCCATGACAGATACAGAAGCCTACTCTACATTGAATTTTATATGGTTTCTGTTAATCAAAATTTCAGATTTCTTCTCTAGAGTGAAGCTTTACATTGAGGCCACTCCTAGCTGATATAATTCACAGATTTGTTAAGCACATATTTTATCTCATTATCCCAGCAAAGACATCAAACAATGCTGGCCCCAATATTGACTCCTGGAGCATTCTCCTTGATATTTGCTGACTGCCAACCACATCCCAATCCACTGAATTCTGGGTCCACCTAATTTTCTAACCATACAACGGTCCATACACTCAGAAATACTTTCTCAGCTTCTAAATGGTAATGTTATAGATGTTGGTGTCACAAACCTTACTAAAACCAAGTATTTTTTATAAATTTTGACATAACTTGGAAACATAAAAGAAAATTTACATCTTGAACTTAATATTGAGGTTTTGGAATTGTAGTGCCACAGTCAGATGTCTAAACACACCACTAAGAAGGTTTTGGTAGCAAGAGGACTACAGGTGTGTCTTCTGTGAGAATCCCCCAGAAGCTTCCCAGATGTTCAACAGAGCTGTTACCACCTAGCTCCATTCATGAAGAACTGTAGTCCATGGAAGAGACTCATGTTGGAGGTGTTCATGGCGGACTGACTGCCGTGCAAGAGACCCCATATTAGAGCAGAAAAAGTGTGAGAAATCCTTCCCCTGAGGATGGAAGTGACAGAAATAACATGTGATAAACCAACCACAACCTGTCACATTTAAAACATTAATATCAGCAGCTAGCCTTGGTTATTTCTTTTTTTATTGTAACTCCACCTTGTATCCTAATTTCATCTTGCATTTCACCATACAGACTTAAATCTCTTCCAATTGTATTACTGAAAACACTTCAATTGAGTTAACACAGTTTGTTTGTACCTACCTTATTTAATGGACATGATCTCAGTCTCTAGATCAGGGACTGAGGGTTCTCAAAAGATCAAGATCACCTTCTTTCTATCAGCCTGCAGGAAGAAAGCTGAGCTTGGAGTTTATTAGGACTTTCCTTGACAAAAAATTCAGTCAAACCAGCTAATACAGTGAACACCTTAGCAACATCCATATGCAGATTTTTTTCTTCTTCTTCATCAGGCACTAGAGACACAAATTCTCTTCTCCTCAGACATTGTCTTCTATGGAAAGGAAATGTGAATGTATGCCAGAAGAGACATAGAACCTGTCTGAGAGCATCAGGACTCCAAGCTGTGCTGCAACAAGTACGTAACATTCAGTAAAAAAAAAAAAAAAAATTCATTTCCTTTGATCAAAGGCTGTAATGTTTTCTTTTTCTTTAAGTGCAAGCAATTTGTTTCACAAAGCCAATGCGCCACAAAAATAGCATCCAAGAAACAGCTCAGAGATCACAAGTTTGCAGCATCATACTGCACATCTAACCTTACAGTAGTGCTCACTTAACCCCATCCTTCTTTTCTTTGTGCCACAATAGACAATAGTAAGTATGTGAATGGAAGGAAGCACTTGAAGTTGACAGTTTGTTACAGTTCCTTAGAGCTGCCCTGATTTCTCTGAGTCACCGTATCAGGGCTACATTTCTCTCAGTCACAGAATTGCTCTCAGTAAATTGGAGGCTGTTCCCTGTCTTGCACACACACATGCTTCAGATGGAAAAAAACCAAAAAAATAACCAAAAAAAACCAAAAAAACCTCCCAAAAATACAAAAAAAAAAACCCACCCAAAATTCTGTAACTTAATCTATGGGAAGATTGGCAAGGAGGATTGTAAACACACTGCAAATTACTTGCAGCTGAGATGTCAAAACCCACATATATTGTACTAATTGTTGTTTAGTCTTGTGTGTCTCACAGTATAACTATTTAGACAGCATAGGCCTATGATAGTCTTAGAGTCATCCTGTTGAACATGTTTGAGATTCCCATCCCACTGTGGGAAAGACCAAAGCACAGTGGCAAACTGCACCTACATGAATCCTAGATATACAGATGAAAACAGTAGGTTCAGTGGTTCACTAGCATGGACCAAGCCCTGTGGTGCCTGCATTCTTGTTAGTATACCTCTGCAAAGTTGCTGCTGCAGGGATCCCCCTGATTGGTGAGGTAATGAAAATAAAATTACTTGTTGAATTTTGTCTGTGGTTTTGTAGTTGTTCCTGCATCCTGCCTGTGGCAGCTCACACATAGCCTTATGATAATCTTAACATGTTAGCACAAGAGCTCCATGAATACAGTATCTGTGCAGCTGGCATTCCCAAAGAAATATACAGGAAGAGGGTAACAGGTAACTTGGCTTTTGAATCCTAGGACATAAGAAGGCATTTAAAAATTAAGTTCTTTCTGTGAAAGTCTCATCATAAAATCTATGGGCTAGAGAGACTGATGAAGCCTGAAATTCTCCTGCTGGTATTGTTAACTGTCTCACATTCAAAGTTCTCATCACCTTAGCTTCCCAAATATAGTGACCAGAGGAAAGAAAGAGGAAATGCATGGGGCCTTTAAGTAACATTTTATTGAACACTATTCCATAAGAAAAGTTTGTGGAGAAAAAGAATTTTAGAACAAAGCATATGCAACTTTTATGGAATAAATCCAACAAACAGCAGCACTTGATCATCTCACTTAGTTTGGTATCAAATGTCAGAAGATATGACAGCCTTATAAACCAAGAAAATTCACTATGTGGTTTCCTCAGGATTACACACTTCATTTCCACATTCCACCTCTTGACCTCTTCATTCATTCTTGTCAGTGACATTTCATTATATAGTACACACTTTATTTGGAAGTAGAAAATCCATTCCAAGAACTCTTACTCCCTTCATAGAATCATAGAATCATTACAGTTGGAAAAGGCCTTTAAGATCATCATGTCCAACCAGTCATTTCACATATATTTTCATATAGCAGATGAAATTATTTATTTTTAAATAAACCTACAAAGAATTCATGAAAATGCTGGCTGTAAACAGGAAAAAAAATAATAAATAGACAAGTATGAAAGAGGTTTTGTGTTTAGTGCATATATTCAATTGTAAAAATGTAAGAAGGAACCTGAATCTAAAGATTTAGCTGTAATTGTCTGTCTCATAAATTACACAAATGCAATCATAGCCAGACAGAATGAACGATCCTGCAGTCAGTTGGTGCTTGGTACCAAGTTAACATAGTAAACTTGTAGTCCATCATATTTCTACACTCCTAAAGTCCATGTTTGTAATTCTGTTGCTGGTCTTCCTCACTTCTCTCAGTAACTTAAACTCTACCATTTCATGATGGCTAATGACTGCCATGAACTTCACACTCCCAGCCAGTTCTTTATGAGAGTAATATATGTAGTAGACCATCTTTCCTAGTCATCTTGTCCATCAAGAAATTGTATTAAACATATTCCAGGAATCTCCTGAATTGCTTCTGCACAGCCATCTTTTGGTAGGTGTTGGAGTAGCTCATGTTCCTTGCTAGAATCAGGATCTGCCCCTATGAGGCTTCTTCCAGCTGTCTAAAGAAAGGTTCATCTGCCTCTTAGTGCCTGTAGAAAACACTCACTATGAAGTTGCCTCTTTCATGCTCCTTTACCCATAAACATGAAAATTTAAGCTGTTTTGTGCCTTTATGTAAACTGCAGCCTCTCCTCCATATCTTCCTCATCTGTCCTACCCAAAGACTCCATATCAACCCATCACAACCCTGTATTCAAGCAAACTATCTCACCATGTCTCTGATTCCAATGAGATCTGCCACTGCAACTGGACTAGTGTGTTTCCCATGCTGTATGAATGGGACACATGGGTGTCTGAGATTGGCCTCCAGTAGAAGTGCTTCCTCAGTGAAAAACAAGAGCCACTTTCATATTTTGTGCACAGGCACTTCCTTACTGCCTCTGATACCTTCCTAAACTTCTCTTCAGATTTTGGTCACCAGTCCCCAACAAACCTAGATTAAAGTCTTCCTCATTCATTTTCAGAGGTGCCCTTGACCCTCAGGTTAGTCCATCTCTGCTCTATGTTTTTTATTCCTCTAAGTGAATCAAATAGTTATCAAAGACGAAGACTTGCACATGACAGCAGCTGTGCAAGCAGGCATTGACCTGTCAGATGCCTTTCTGCTCCACTCAGAATCAATAATGTGAGGTTTAGGAATAATGAAAAATAAAGATGTTTTCAGCATAATATGTTATTTTATCTGGGCAGTTTCTCTGTCACAACAACCTACATGCTTGTCACATTTCCGTTTTCCATTGTGTTTTGTACTTTCTGTGCATTCTCCAAACTACCTCTAATTTTTGCCTGTTTGTAATCTTTTTGAGGAAAACACTCTAGTGGGATGGTCTTTTTTTTCAAACTACAAAATCAGAAAATGAAAGTAAGAAAGTCAGAAATGTCAGAGTTGTAATTTGTATTGAAAAAATAAATGGATTTTGAGAGGAAAAAAATTCAATCATGACTGTTAATGAAATAATGTCAGTGACTCAAAGTTTACTGTCTTTCAGAAAAAAAATGGTGAAACCAACCTGTTTTCTTAGGTCTGTTCCAAATATGTCTAAGCAGCACATTTTAAAAGCAGAAATTTTGTATAAAACTATTGTTGCTTCTGTAATGACTTCAAGTGAAGAAGACAGCGCTGCCTCTTCCAAGCATATTTGTTTTTTCTGGTGTCAGTATTACTTCTTAACCTGGAATTAAAACTATTACCCCATTTTTTATCAAAATATTTTTTTGTGGAGTGAGATAAGATATGATTGTAGTTTAGAAATTAATTACCTGGTGGTCTGACTAGGGATATAATGAAATTGGTAAAACTGGTTTTAAAAAATGAGGTAATATTGTGTGATGTTAAGCTACTATTTCCCAGATGATGTACTCAGTGCTACGAGTGATTTTTACATTGTACTGTAATAATACTTAATAATTGTTCTCTTTCAGTCCACATATAACGCATTGATGATTCATTACTTTGGGAATGGAGAGCAGTTTTACCTGAGCTGAATCTGTATTACTTTACTCTTGGTGATTTCATTGAAGCAAAAGAGAACAGAAAAATCACATTAAAAAAGCAGACTGAAATGAGCATGCCCAGGCTTCCAGCCAAAGAAAAACTATCAAAAAGATAAAAAATAATCCCTGCATGCTTGCAGCACTGGTGACACAGCAATTCAGGACAGATAAAAAATACCTCTAATTAACTTAAATGGATATCCACTTGTACAGGGGAAAGTAGTCTCCAGTAATCAACAGGTGCAAAGCTTGAAAGCACAATATTGAAGGTCTGAAGAGAGGATGAAATAGTGGCAAATGAGATCTACTGTAAAAATACATTTCAAAAAATGCAGGGGAGTTTCAATGTGCACCCAATGAGGGAAGAACCAACGGAGGCCCCAGTTCATGTTCACTGACTTGTGGTTATTTCCCTTTTCTTTTTCCTCTTTCTCATTCTCTGTAGTCCACTATGATCTATCTATCATGAAGCACTGCTTCTTTTCCTTTTCTGCATCAATAAAGATACTAGTCCTTCCTCAGCTCTCTAATGATGGAACATAAGAACTGTCTTCATCCTGCATTTATTAACATAAACATTATTTAGTAATACAATCAGAAATAAAATTTTCAGAATCTTTCTCTGAGACTGACAATAATTACACAGCTCACCCATCAAGGAAAAATGACACCCTGTGTGCTAGAAACCTCACTTGATTACTATCTCTTGTCTCTGAAGACATAAGAAAAAAGCAAAACTGAGCATGACTTAGTTAGCAACCAGCATTCCATCACAATCTAACCACAAGAGATCACCGATCCATAGACTTTTTGAAGTCTAAATACCCAGTGAATATCAGTATCTTACATTTGTTAAGTATCTTACTTTTGTTTTGTTAAGTCTGAATACCTTTAAATCATACTCTATGTATCGTTGGAAATTATGGAAAATCATAGAACAGTATTTACACAACAGCCATTCTGCATACACAAATGCTTGTATTTTTTTTTACCTTGCCCATTGCTGATCTTAGATTAAATCTATGAAATGCACACACATAAAGAAGAGTAAATCAAGACATTATATGCAGATTTGTTGAAAAAAAAATCATTCTATTTATTACCAGTGGTATCAGCAGGACTATCTTGTTGTATGCTGCATAGTGCCTGAGACTAAAAATGACTCCTTCATAAAACAAAGCTCAAAGAAGAGTATCTGGAATGATCAGAGTCTTAGGAAAAATTACATAGGATTTAAAACTGAGAACTAGATTGACAGGATCAGAGCAGTCTTAAAAAAAAAATCCACAGTGAAATAGCAGTTTCTCCATGGCCCTGAAAAACAGGCAAGAAGCACTGAGCTAACCACAGTAAATGAGATTATCTTAAGTATGAGGAAAAGTTTCTCAGAGGTAACACAGTGAAGCACTGAGACACACTGCTTGTGAAAATCTTCATGACTGGAAGATTTTTGAAAATCACTTTGCTTACACAAACATTTATCATTATCTTGCTTTGGAGCAAGAATATGATAAAATTTATCTCCTGATGTCCTTTCTAGTTCTATTTAGCAGGATATTTCCATCAATACCATTAAGAAAACAAAAAGCAAACCAAATAAATACAGAGACAAGTACAAAATATTCCATGTAAATAAAAACCAAACAACTCCTCAAAAAATGAAATGGAAGTACCTTTATGCTGTTTGTGTCATCAAACCCTGCAACAGATTGCCCAGAGAGGTTGTGAAGCCTCTGTTCTTGGAGATATTTTAAACTCAACTGGATATGGCCCAGAGCAACCTGTTCTAGATGATCCTTTCCAATGTAATCTATTATGTGTGTAATATGCAATATTTCAAATATATTTAAACCAACGATTCCCATCTTTTGCTCAGGCTGTGATCAAGGCCTTGATGTAATTTCTTTGAAGTTAGTAGTCTCATAGTTTTTGGCTTTTAGCTTTTCTTATACTTCAATCTGTCCTGTTTTTTAGAGAAATCGCATCAAAAGAAGGGTTGGGCAATAATTGTGGTTTTACAAATCAGTTCTCACCTTGATCAGACGAAAAGCAACCCAAGCTGGGTACTCAGTCACAAATATGGGAACAGAATGTCTATTAGAAGTAGGTAGATATTAATCTGAGCTGCTATCAGATATAACAAGAAATGAGCTATAGAAGATTTCCCAAAAAAAAAGCACATCTTTGCATCCTGTACCATAGAGAATCTTGTCATTAGCATATTTTTCTTTATGATTCTTTTAAACAAACAGCTATTGAAATCCGAACACAAGCTGTCATTAGCATGGAATAAGTGCTTAATTAAACATGCACATTATATTTAATAATGCATATTACATTAAGGACTTGTCTTTAAACACTACTAAACAAAACAAGAATATGTCATTTTGTTAAGTTGTGTGTACAAATAAAAAGATTTTAGCAATACACAACTCTTTTAAGTTTTCAAGAAATATTTATAACATGTTTGGAAATATTTGAGATGTTGAAATACATTCTAACCCTACCATTCTATGATTCTATGAGTCTATGATTACAGTAACCCATAATGACACAGACAGAAGCTTATAAACAAGAAAACATCTAAATTCAAGGTAAGCCCTACACTTCACTAAAATATAGACCAAAAATCCTTTTCCCCCCCCTCAGTGACAAGTTAAATGAGAATTTCAACTGTTTCAAGGCTTACAGAAGTCTTTCAAGGGTCTCAACAAAATTGTCACATAGGCTATTCCTAGCACTTCCTCTCTGCTGCTTTCTCGTTGTGTTTTTTACCTAAAGGCTCTTTCGTTCAGGTCCATTTATATGTTCCTTCTCCAGACAACTTAAGAGAAATACGAATGTCATTTCTGTCTGGTCCTGTCATATGGTGAATTTAATCCACTTAATACTAATTGTTTCTCTCAAGCACTTCCTTCCTAAGGCATCTAAAGGCCCATCTATCACTATAGTGGATTTCCAGATTTTATTTCCATCATTTGAGATGGAAAAAGAACTTAATTGAAGACCTATATGAATTCTAGATTTTTTGGTGATTAACTCTTGGTTTATACTTTTTAAATAAACAGTTTTCATGTCAGCTTTCCACCTACTCTTCTTCTGGGTACCCCTGCTTAATCTTATGTAACTACCAACTATACAACTTGACTTTCTGTCCTTTTGTCATCTTTGTAATAGGATCTCCTGTGGGTTTCTACTGAAGAATTTTGGTTTTTTTTAGAACTGGCCATTTGTCCTGACTTTAATGGGATGAGATAAATTTCTGTTCTTTATTCGCGTGATGGCTAAAGTACCACACAGAAGAGATGAATTTGCTAATGACATGCAATTTTTCATTTCTTCTTCAGATGTTGTTGGGTTTTTTTCTCATGATAAAGTCAGTGGTAGTCCTAAAGGAAAGAAGGGAAAGCATAAATATTTTACAAATACATCTCTGTGAGACTTTTCATTCAAGGCTACACTTGCTTGAACTGTGAATGTTGAAACTTGAAGAAAACATTCACAGTGAAAAAAAATATACCCAGTTTTCAAAGGACTAGAGTTTAGTAAAGTTTAAAGGTTTTTTTCAGTGGTGGGAGAAATTTCATTATGCTCATATAAATAATTGGAAAGTATCTTTTTCCAATCTTTTCATCAAAAATAATAACTTTTTATAACAAGCAAGCAGGAAAATACCAGGTGAAAAAGTGATTTTGGGAAGGTCATAAATCAATGGAAAAGCTTTGAACAAAACTGTCCTCCAGTCCATAATTATGTCACTCTGAGAACAATGCTGAACTGAAATAAACCTCACTGACAAATTGTGGGACAAACTTGTTACACTACTGCTGAAATCTTTGCACAATGCCAGCAAGCATAATTTTTTTCCTTTCAGCACACACCCATAGCTACTCAGAAAAGAAAGCACATGTACTGCACTTGTACAATTAATCAGTTGGATAGATTATGACAAACTGTTCAGCTCTACCAGCTAAGCAAACTCACATTATAAATACGCCTAACAAGGGTATAAATATAGCTTTCCTTTCTCTGCATTTGCACTGAATCTTCATGAGTCTTGCAACATAGGAAAGAATGCAAAGCTGTAAAGTGACATTGCAGATTTCTTGCCCTTTAAAGGGCAGGGGATAGTATATGGAATGAAACAGACTAACTGCAAGGAAACTGATTCCAAGTGGAAATTAAAAATGAGATTCACTGTTGTTATTTTCTCAGGATTTGTGGAGACCTAATGCCATTAGTGCAGCTAAGTATTTTAAGAAATGCTAATTCTGGAAAAGAGATAGATTTTGGTCCTACATATATGCACAAGACTCTAGAAATTATCTTGTAAAACCTGAGACAGGAAATTTCTTTGAAGAAACTATGAACCTAAGAGGAGAAACTCAACATTAACGACAATTCTACCAGAAATAGCTGTGGAGGAGCTACTCCAAGATCTTTGTTTTTCTGTCTCCCAAAAAGAATGAGGAATTTTCCTTCCAATTAGTGAAATGAGACAACACAGTATTTTTCAGCTTTTTCCTTATTCTGCTACAACAAAAATCTATCCTTTTGCAGAATGAATTAATCAAAAGCATTAATTTAGACCAATTATTCTGGACAGGCCATGTGGACTTAGGTCCTGCAATCTGATAGACCAATGAAGAGTTCACATTAACTAGTGACAGCTGTTCAGGGCTGCTAGGTTTGGAGTGCTAAAGGGCTGAATCTCACTGTATGAACACAATAAACACTCTTAAAATTAGACATCACAAAGAATATAGATGATAGGCATATATTAAATGCTATTGTATAGATTCATAGCAAAGTGACAGCACACATTTATTTAACTTGCTTCATAGCTGCTTTATTTCCTGTGGTGGCAACATTTTTATCAGGACTAATTATTTTAAAGCAAAATTAATTTACACTGCTGTTGTTTTCACTGCCTCCAGTATAAACATATCTACAGTTAAAATATTCTCAGCAGAATTAGATCTTTTACTGACCACTGTCAGTCTTCTCACTCTGGCTTAACAACAGAGCAGAAAATCTGTATGATATAATAAATTCAGGCTTATGCTGTCAGCTTAGAGAAAGTATTACTACTACTACTACTACTAGTAGGCCTAAGGGCAAGTTTCTCCAACTATGTAGGAAAATCCTTAGAAGTAAATTCAATTAAATCAGCAAATATAGTATACATGTAAGGCAATCATGTTTTGTCTGTTCTCCAATCCCAATCAAAAAGAAGACAAAAACCCTAGTTTTGGGCTCATATACCAACCAAAGTTGTAATATAAATATTTTGCAGGGATACACATTTTTTGTTTTTCTGCTGAATATCTTCAAGATATCAAAAGGGTGGATTATTTTAAAGCAGTAAGATACTATTTACCAAAACTAGGTAGAAATTACCATGACAATTCCAGCATGTTGATGATGAGGTCTGGTTCAAGTTGCCCACTGCTCAGTGAATGCTGGACAACGTGCTTCTTATTACTGGAAAGTCTAAATTTGCCAGTTACCCTCCATCACTTTTTTCTAACTATATTTGAGTTTCACTGTTACTGAAGTTTACCTTGGAAAATGATATCCTTGAGCAGTTTCTTGCCTGAAAAAGCCTCTGTCCCTTGGCACAGGCATTGAGTTTTACTGGTTAGTTTTATTAAGGACTGTATCCAGAGTGTGTTATTTGACTTCACATTTGAAAGATGAGACTGTGCCTGAACAGATTGACAGGATCAACCCCCTGATATATAATTTTTTCAAGCTTTTGAAGTCAGTAACACTAACTCTCTGAGTAAGGGTTTAATAATATCAAAGGAGAGTTCATGAGCTGGACCAGTGGCTGACATAACAACTCACAGGCAAATTTAAAAAAAAAAAACAAAAAACAATTATTGATACAGACTTTAAAACACAAGGTCTGCCATGTGACTACTTACAGTACAACTGTGATAGGAAAGAGTAGAAAAGGCTCAAAAAGAAGCCAAGCGGAAGCTGCACATTGTTTCACTATCCATTAAAAAAAAAAAAAAAAGCTGCATCTAAACATTAATCCAGCCTCAAATAAATAAACTGATAAAACAGGAGGCAAAACGCCAGACAGAGTTGAACACTGGTGATCTCAGATCTGCCTAGATCCATGTCGGAAAGGAAGTAATGAGTCTTAGAGCAAATCAGTGAATACATTGAAGGGCAAGTCCTTCAAGAATCAAGTCCATAAACACCTATACAAAGTGGGGGAATGTGCCAAGAGAAATTGCATTAATTTCAGCAAGAATGAATGCAAATTCCTCCACTTGGGATGGCGTAACCTGTTACAGCCATAAAGACAGGATCTGACTGACCAGGGAGCAGGTCTGCAGAAAAGGCCAACAGCATTCTGGACCGTATAAACAGGAGCACAGTCAGTAAAACTAGGGGAAGTTATTACCTTCCTACTTCGTGCTTGTTGGACTGTTTGTAGCAAGCAGGAATCTCCAGTAAATGAAAGGCCTGACTCAACTGAAACAAGCTCAGCGAATAGCTAGCCAGATGATCTTCAACCTGGAGCACTTGCCTTGCAAGAAGTGGCCGAGGAAGCTGGGCTTGTTCAGAGTGGAAAAGAGAAGGCTTCAGGCAAAGCTAAGAGCATCCTTGCTGGACAGGCCAGACACAGTGATCATGCTGGGAGGATGAGACATAGCAGACACTAAAACAATTGAGGTTCAGACTGGATAGAAGGGAAAAAAATCACTATGAGGATAATGAAATGGAACAAGTTGCCCAGAGAGGCTGTGCCACCTCCAATTTTGGATGACCTTTCTTATATCCAAAAGCCTCCCATAGCACAAGACATACATGTATTTACTGGAGGAAGTTCACTAAAAAGCCACAAAGGTGATTGAGGAACTGGAGCATTGTTCATATGAGAATAGGCTGAGAGACTGAGGATTGGTTAGCCTAGAAAGTAAAAGGCACATTTTTAAATATCTGATGGTAGAATGTAAAGAAGGTGGAGCAAGACTCTTCTCAGTGATGCCTACTGACAGAACTAGAGACAATGCACATAAATAGAAGTGCAGAAAATTCCATTTGGACACAAAACCTCCCTTTTTCTGTAAGGACTATCAAACACTGGAACGATTTTCCCAGAGAGGCTGTGGGCTGTCATTCTCTTGTCTCATGGTTTAACTCCAATCAGCAACAAAGTCCTACACAGCTGCCTAGCCACTCCACTTCAGTGGGATGAGGGTGACAATCAAAAGGCTAAAAGGGAGAAAACTCATGGGCTGAGATAAAGACAGTTTAATAGATAAAGCAAAAGAAGCACATACAAGCAAAGCCAAAAAAAGGAATTAATTTCCCAATTACCATGGGCAGGCAGATTTTCAGTCACCTCCAGGACAATAAGGCTCCAGCACATGTGACGGTTACTTGGGAAGACAAGTTACCACAACTCTGAACGTCACCCACTTCCTTCTTCTTCCATGAGTTGTTACTGCAGAGCATGCTGCCATATGGTAAGGGATATCCCTACGGTCAGTTGGGTTCAGCTGTCTCAGCTGTGTCTCCTCCCAGTTTCTTGTGCACTCCCAGATCACTCTCTGGTAGCATGGAAGCAGAAAATGCCTTGATGCTTTGTAAACACTGCTCAGCAGTAAAGAAAACATTCTTGTGTTATCAGTACAGTTTTCAGCACAAAACATTAGTTCATACAAGTTACTATGAAGAAATTCAACTCTATCCTAGTCAAAACCCATACAACTGGACGTACTCAAACCTGACTGCACATGACTCTGAGCAACCTGTTCCACTTGATTCTTCTTTGAGCTGGGGTGGAGATTGGTCTGGGTGATCTCTAGATGTCCCTTTATACTTCATCTAGTTTGTGATTCTGTACAATTGTGTTGGAAGTTGTGTAGTTATGACCAGACTGGATAAATACCTGAGTAAGCTAATCTGACCTCACAGTTGAGCAAGGAGGTTAGACTAGAGGCATTCTAAGGTCCCTTCCAAGCTCAGTTATTTTATGATGCTATGCTCGGAAGCAGAACTAGGTACTGAAGTGTTAAGATGGTAACAATAAGCCAATTAAACTGTTTGGGAAGAAATAACATAGTTAGAATTAAAAAGAAAAATCAGAATTAAATAGTGTCTTATTGTAACTCTAATGATTCTTTGATGCTAAACTCTAGAAACACCATGAGTAACTGCAACACTGTGAGTAACTTACTGTCACAGTCATGTCTGAACTTTCTTTTAGGTCTTCTATTGTCAACACAAAGCAAAAATAAAGCATTACACTTGGACCCATGACAAGAAACTGAGACAAGTACACTTATTATCAGTAGACTTCACAATGAACTTCATAGTATAGAATTCACAGTGAACTTCATAGTAATCCTATTTGGCAAAATAGTGACTGAAATAATGAAAGAGAGAGTTTTACACTCCATATCCACAGCTGTGAAAGATACAGTTAACAGAAGATGGAAAGGTGATAGAAACATCTAAAGAAAAAACTACAAGAAAATCATCTTTGTGAGAGTTTCTTATCTGGAGAAACAGCTTGTCTGCAAGCATAAAAATTAACATCAATAAAACATTTGTCATATATTAAAAAAGAAATAAAATCCAGAATACTACATTTACTAAATATATCCTCTGTTTAAAGAGGTGCAAATGGGTTAAGTGATGCTCTAGGCTTCACACCATATATTTGATGATGGAATCCATCCTACATAAGGAAGAGCTGAAATGAAACTCGTTCTGATTGCCTATTCAGAAAGAGGGAGGAAGCAAGTATTCATCTAGTGTAGATAATTGCTTTGGGGTAAGGAAAATAACTGAAAAATGACAAGTTATAAAGTTTCTGTAATGAGGGGACATTGGCTAACAGTCTGTCACCCTGAGAGGAGACACAGTAACAGCAGCCTTTCCAGGAAAATGGTAGGTTCAATATACAATGAAGTACAAACTTACAAAAGAACAAAGCTTGCATAACCACCTGACTGTTCTTCAAATTAAATAGGTTTTGGTGCATAGATTCTACATCCTTGTTCCAACTTTTCTAGAGAGAAAAAAGGCTTGCAGAAGCTACAGAGAAAATTAGGCCCAAGTACTTTCAAACGCCCCTCCCCTGAAAATGGATTGATTCAAAGGTTACACAGTGAATGCCTGGCAAAACCAAAACTGACTTCAGTTAATTTAATGTGTCTATGTTAGGCCAGTATTTTCTGTGGAAGAACAATAGAGGAGAAGTCCATTACAAGAGAAGCAATTAATTGGAAGTTAAAGCTGAGCATCAGCAAAGAGAAGGAAATGCTGTGAAAAATTGAAAATGGGAAGGAAAATGTTCAAAGTATTCATCTAAAGGTCAAGGAAAATATCAAAGAAACTACTCAATGCAAATATCATTAACTTTAAAATCCGGACAGTAGCAGAAAATAGAAGGACTTGGACAATACACATGGTTGAAAACACACCCTGGCTGGCACTTACTACAACTACATTTAAACTTATTACAAACATGATTTTTCAAATAAAACAAAATAAATTAGTTTAAAATATTGGTTTAGTTATTGTTGTGGTTTCACATGTAGCCTTTTCTGGTGAGGGGGAAGGGACTGTAAAGATGGCGCCTGTAAGAAGTTGTTTGCAACTCTCCTCAGCTCTGAGCCAGACCCACTGCTGGGGCTGAGCCAATTAGATGCCTCCACGATCACTTTTTAAGATCACTTTTTGTCTTTCCTCCATCATTTTCCTGCTTCTTCCTTCTTCGATCTCTTCTTCTTCTGGCTGGTGGTGGTGCAAGGAGTAGGATCAGTGAGAGAAACAACCATGCGGACACCAAGGTCAGTGATGAAAGAGAGGAGGAGGTGTACCAGAGCAGAGACTCCCCTGCATTCTGTGGAGAGAATTGGAGAAGCTGAGATATTCACCAAGGACTGTGTCCCGAGAGAGGGACCCCGTATCGGTAGAAGAAACTGCAATTGTGATGAAGAATGCATGCCAGAGATATTTACCAAGGACTCTGTCCCGAGAGAGGGAACCCGTATCGGCAGAAGCCGCAGCTGCTGGGAGCAACCCACACCAGAGAAGTTCGTTAAGGACTGTGTGCCGGGGGAGGAACCCCGTGTTGGAGCAGGGGAAGAATGCCAGGAGTCACCCTCATCTGAGAAGACAGAAGCGGCAGAGCCCATCTGTGAGAGACTGACCACATTCCCCATTCCCTGCCCCCCTGAGCCGCTGAGGGGGGAGGAGGTAGAGATATCGGGAGCAGTGAGCTGGGCCCGGGAAGAAAGGAGGGATGGGGGAGGGAGATCTTAAAGTGCTGGTTGTAATTTTCTCATCATCCTATTCCCTTTTGCTTTTATGCCATTCTGTTTCTTGTAGAATAAACTTTCCTACTTTCCTCTCTAAGTCGAGTACTGGAGTTTGTTTTGCCCGGAACCATAATTGGCAGCGAGCCCTCCCTGCCCTTGTCTTAATCCACAACAACCTGGCTTATCTTTTTTACTCCCGTTTCGCTGGGGCCTCCGCCATCCTAACGAGGGTGGGGGTGAATGGGGGCACGGAGCGAGAGACTGTCGTGGTGCTGCTATGCTAGCTGGGCCAAACCAAAACAGTTATTTACAAGCTATTAGTAATATTTAATAATCTTTATAATACCCTAATTCTAGCAACTTGGGATAGACTGATTTTAAAAATCCAAGGTTAAAAACAGAGTACAAGAGCAGGAAAATCATCTTAATAAGCATTCTGGACGACACAATAATTATATCTAAGGACCTCAGAGTCTATACAAATCTGAAGAGCATCAAATGTTAAAAGAGAAAGTGAAATTCTGTGTTTGCTGAAAAAGGCAACACTCATTTAACTTTAAATCAGTTTCACTTACCTACAACTTTCATTTTCAGTGGAAACTGTTCTCTGAAGTGTAGACTACAAACTAGGACTTGAGCTTGCTTTTTAACAGATTATGAAAACAGAATATGTTTACAATTTACATTTGTGTCGTCCTTGCAAACTGTTGCTTTATCTTCTACAGGATTTCTGTAACATTTCATTTTTATTTAAACTCCCATAGTCTTTCACACAGAAGAATGGATTTTCCAGGGGGTCTGACAAGTCACAAAACACTGCTGCTTCATATGAATGCTGACATTGGTTGACATTGTTTGAATGAGTATGGGCTGCTAACTTGAAAACAGCTTGGAAAGTCAGGGCGCTGTTTAAAAGATTTTAAAATTTAGAGTCTGAAGGAATGCAGACAAATTAGCATCAGCATACCTCTGTCTTTTATGATTTCTTTTATACTTAGAAAATTACACCCATATTCTGGACATTTTTACATCAGAAAATAATGTGTCCCAATCTGATTACATTGTCCCAGTAAAACTTGCTTCTTTTAATCTACTCCTGGGCCCTTCTTTATAACTTTGTTTTGAGAAAAGCATGTAAGCATATTAAAGAAAAAAACCTATTTTTATTATCCCTGCTTTATTGTCATTTTTGATCAAGTCCCCAGAGCCACAGAGATGAAGTGGCATTTCCCAGAGAAAAAGATCAAGGAAAGTTTTTTTCATGTTCTGTGAAAGCATTCATTCTACATTAATCTTTAAATAGTGTACTGCCCTTACTTAGAGAAGACTGTAAAGTTATGATCAGCTTTAAAATATGAATCACACAGGAATAAAAACTTCATAAGGAGTCAAAAACTATCAAGTGGTTTAGAACATGGATGTTGCGCAACATCTCATTAACAAGCCCACACCAAGTAATTGCATACGTACTTGTGGATTTTCTGATATACAGCTTAGAAGCGTACAAAGCTGGATTTACAAACGATGAATGAGTACTCCATAATATTCCAGATTTTTCCTGCTTCAATTTGAATCACAGAATTACTTTTTCCTGGCAAAATAACAAAAAAAAAAAAAAGGTTGTGCTCATCAGCAAAAATGATAGAATCATTTTCTCCTGTCTTCCTCTCACTTCATGGCTCAAAATCATCCTCTGGCACTTCTTCTCAAAAATTATTGCATTTTAGTAGATATAACAGACATGAGCAAACAAATATCAATGTAAGAGATCTGCTGGGAAAGGAGAATAAGCTGTATTATGTTTGATTTGCTCTTCTTTATCTCTTTTTCATCATAAAGTGAGTGTAATATAAGGAAAGAAAGGTATTGCAAATGTTTGGCTTTATGCACTGTTGTCTTGATTCTCAGGAAATCATGGAAATTGTTGTAACCTAAGAGTCAAAGGTCTACTTTCCAACATGATACAACACTGCATTGGATACCATCATATGAATACTTTAAAGGACTGAAGTATTGAGTCTTGTGCTAAAGCAGGAGGTCATGTGTAAACTGTTGAAGCTGTATCAAACTGGCAAAGATGTATTGAAATTATTACAGAGCTGTCACTGGGCAGATAAAACAGGACAGACATCTTTCAGCTAGATGCAATCACAGTGAGATCTTTCAAAAGAATTTGTGACCACTTCTGCCATGGAAGTGAATCATTAAGACGTGTTTCTTTCAGTTCTGAAGGAGTCCAACAAAGAAGAGGTTTTCAGAATTCTGCAGACTTTACCTGATAGCCAGGTCAGCAAACAAGGCAGAGAATCAGTAACATGAGAAGTAAGTGGTTTAGTATACACATTTGTTGTTTCACTAAACCACTTTTTTTGCCGTGTGATATGAGTTTTAATAGATATTACTAGAATTACCTGTGGGGTTTATTTTAGTTGCTAAACACCTTGAAGAAAGGAAAGTGTGCCTATGATGTTGAGTCAACCCTGAATTTAGAGAAATTGAGATCAAAATGTGGCATTTCCCAAGGCATATTGGAGACTATAGGTTACTTATGTGAGAGAATGAGAAATAGCAAGTGTGTGAAAGAGCATCTATTTTACAATGTTATTTCCACAGTTCCATGGGTAATTTTTACTCAATAATAATGATATCAATATTTTTTTTTTTACTGCAGAGCTTCATTACAGACAAGTTCACACAGCTACAGAATAATGATATTTCATAGTAGTAACACTAGAAATTGCCCATATGAACTAACAAGAAAAATGTACCTCTTTATTAAGAATGAAAAGTTTCTGAGGCTGTAGTTGTTTCCTGAAAAAAGTATATGTCAATATTTCTCATTGAGAAGTAGTGTAGTGATATCACAGCTAATACCCAACAAGATAGTCATGGTAGTAATGGTAGTATAGAACTCCACACTGCTGGCACTGTACTGTTTTACTTCTCAATCTCTTCCAAAGCTTGAGTACACTGTATTAAGATGTGTGCTAGAAATGTGTCCAGAGTGACAGACTTTCTTATGCTGCCTCATTTGCATTTTAATTAGTTCTTCCTTGGGCTTACTCACAATTAAAGATTGAATATGCATCTTTCCAGAAAGAGAGGTAATAAACTCCATAGTTTATTATTTTGACAGTATTCTCTTATAGTTCAGTAGAGGCAAGTCAATTTAACACTAAGATGTATTTTCCTCACATCGTCAAACACAGCATTTATCCTGCAGTGTTCTATCACCTAGCATGCAAACATATTGTAGGAAATTAGAAAACTCAAACAAATGATGCCAACACCAACAGTGTCCCAGATATCTTGCCAAGTTTTTCCATATGGAAGGCTGACTCAGAGGAAGGCTAGTGAATGAGTTTCCAATATTCCAACAGTGAATATTCTTCACTGGAAAGTGATTATTTGAAGACATACCAGCGCTCAAAGTACTGTCTATTTCTTCTCAGTTATTAGCATGAATTGACCAAAATATGTCCAGTCACAGAAGTTAGTCTTTTTCTTTCAATAAGTTCATTTTGACTACACAATAAGAAGTTGCAAATTGCTGTAACTGTTGTAAAGCAGCAATAAACTTCCTACCCCCAAACTAGTCTTACCATCAACTAAAACCAAGAAAGAATCATCACCTGCAAAATAAAAATCTAATATATGGCCTGGAAATCTGAGCAATTATAAATAGGAGGGAAACTTTATGATTATTCCACTCCATGCTGATAACTTACAGATGAAACAGTGAAAAAATAAACTAAAAACTAATTAAAAACTAAGTCCTAAAAGAAAACATAATATATTTTAAAGTTTAAAGTAAAATTGTACAATAACCAGTTTATTAATTAAACTAACTAGAAATATTCCTTTTGTTTCTGAAAGGATCTGTATTTGTTATAGGGATATGCAGATCTCTGAGACAACAAAATTTTATTCTGCAACACTAAGTCTAATGTCTGTGGCTGAATGAAGTCCTGAGTGTTGAGAAATAGAAATTAAATGTTATTGCATGTCATTTTGACAAGGACATAGCCATAATGTGTAGACATCTTAACCAAAGTCACAAGAGCCTAGTAGGAAAGAAAGCATAATGTTGTAAGTAAGTGTTATAATCAACAAAATAAGCATTGGTTAATGAGGAAAACAGGCATATAGACTTTACTCACATCTTGTACCAGTAAGTCATGAAAATGCAGACAAACATGAAACAGGTGTCTATTTTTATAAGACCCAAAGAACATCTCTCCACAAACACAGCTTATCGAAATAACTGTAAAATTTTACAACTTAAGGTCTGTTGAAATATTCTAATATTCCAGATGAAGTGTGAAGAAGCTATTTCCAATGCCCTAGATCCCATAATCGAGTATCTTTGGAAGAAAAACATGCCCAAATATTCCTAAAAAAGTGGATTGTATTCCATATTACAATGGGGATCAAAAACAGTCTAATGGCTGTTGCTAGTCTGATGACAGTGGAGGGTACTTCCAGCTGATCTGAAATCATAGAATCATAGAATAGTAGGATTGGAAGGGACCTTTAGAGATCATCTAGTCCAACTCCCCTGCAGAAGCAGATCCACCTAGATCAGTTCGCATAGGAACATGTCCAGGCAGTTCCTGAAGACCTCCAAGGATTATATCAGGTTTTTAGACAAAGCTTTCCAAGAGCTTAATTCTCTTGAGCAAGACTGTCCAGAACCAGAGGGAGAACAGAAAAACAGGAAATAAATTAGCTGATATGAGCCTTCTTACTAGGTCTGATTAACCACGAATGTACAAGGAGCACAAATTAACCAGCTATCCACTGGTTATTCAGCTAACAAAATACATATACATATGCACACACATGCATACACACCTTTATATGTGACCACCTTTAAATCCACAAGGATGACAGAAAAATATGTTCCTAAACTATGCACTTAGGAATCTTGAAGCATGAGACAAATATAAAATACATGTTATGCAAGCAAGAAATAAGTAGTCTTACTGTAAATCTCATTGTAAATATCATTAGAGTCAGTATTCTAAAACTTTGCTACTTTTCTCCCTCCAAGAACACTGATAGTCTATCATCAACCCTTCACTATTTTACCAAGTTTAAAAAAAAAAATCAAAAGATAAAATGTAGTATGAAAATAATTCAAAATTAAGATGATGAATATGCCTCCTTTGTGGCCAGAATGGAATGGTGTCTAGCAATGAGCCAACAGTAGTTGTGTACCAAATCAGAAGTGACTTTTCCCATCTCCCAGATAGACTGTTCATCAGTTGTTATCACTTCCGACAAAAGAAAATAGTGGTTGAGGTAAGAGAAAGGGACAGGAAAACTAAAGGAGAAGACCATGGGTTGCACTAACAGGCATGACTACTGTAAGTACATTTTTACTCAGAATTGATCTACCAATTTATCTGTATTCCAGGTCAAGGCGGTATGTGTTTCCATTATGTGGAATGGTCAATTAGTTTGACTTTACTTGCAAAGCTATGACAACTTTCAGCACAACTAGCACAACTGTCTTATTCTAGTGGATTAGCTCAGTGGTATTTCTGGTAAACTCATGTCTTCTGTGTTTGACTGTATCATGATAAAAGGATCTCACCAGTAATCTGTTAGATGCAGTTGCAGTGAAAGACAGTGCTAGGCAAAACTGCAAGGCAGCTGTAATGACAGATGGTGCAAGGTAGAGTAGAGAACCAGTCAACTCTCTCCTGTTACTGTCTTCTTTACATTTATTTATATAGGCTAAATACACAAGATGAAACAAATTTCAAATGTTAACTTCTGAAATTCAAAACATGTGACACAAATCTTAGAAATATTACACCAGTTTCTCTTGAATCAAAAATCAAAAACCAAAAGGTTTTCAGTTTCTGTTTTATTTTGAGTAGATGCATAATCCATGTATGCCATTAGAAAGATAGGTTTACAAAACTGGAAGCCCCTGTGTAATTGCTGTTGTTGAGCCAGAAGGGAGTTCAGTGGATTGTAATGTATAAAACATGATTAAATAACACAAAAGTAATATCATTTTGGATCCACAAAAATTAGCTTTTTATTACATTATTTTATTTAATAGCCATATCAAAGGACCAGACAGTAGAATTGATATGCAATCTTTTTAAAGATTTACAGATGCACCAAAGGAAAAGAAGCAACACAGTACCTGATGGATCTAAGGATAACATTTATAAATACTTGACTTCTGTATTGTAATGATTTATGAAACTGTAAAAGGAGATCGACAATAATGTTATTTTGCATGATTGCACTATAATTGCTTTTATATCATTGATATCAAGCTGTGCATGATTAGAGGCTATTTTAATTATGGTAATAAATAACGCATCTTTACAAACTATAAAAAACTACAACACTACTACTATTGTGATCAAGTAATTTTGGATAATATTAACTAAATTTACAACAGGTTACTGAGTTTTATCTGGTTAATATCTGTCAGTTTACATTTACAAACTGTTAATCTATGTATTTCTTGCTAGCTCAGAGAAGAAAAATAATAGAAGTGTTCATTCAAGCTAGCTGAGATTCCAGTGGAAGATATGAAAGTTCATTTAAATTACTTTATGTTTCTTACATGTTAGAAGCACCTCTCAGATAGCATCTGTGAATTTCCGGCTGTGTAGCTACAATTGAGTTCTCTTTCTCCCTCTAAAATATTACTTTAGTTTAGTAACTAATTTTTTCTCTTGTGCAAATATAATAATCACCCCAATTTTCTCCTCACAACAGTTTTTCCTCAAAGTAAGATTCTTCCTGTAAGTCTGATGTAAGTTATAAAAGTGATGGTATTTCCAAAATGATCCATTCACTGGCAGTTTGTTAACACTCACAGTCCATGTAGAATTACTTGTTTTATTTTATTTTATTTAGGTTTATTTTATTTTATTTTATTTTATGTTATTAATTTTGCTTTTTAAATTACTTGCTGTTTTCATGGCAGTCTGCAAAGGAATAATGAAAAGATTATAAACTTATAAATAGCTAATATAAGAGAAAGGAGGAAGCACCAGTAGAGAGATTTAAAAGAAGTGCACAATAGTAATAAAAGGAATTATATTTGTACATGAACTACAAATACCAAGAAGTCATCCTTTTTTTTCAGTTCTTTTTTGAGTTGGACCTCACAAGCAGGTACTATTTGTGAGCTAATATCTTTCCTTTCTATAATATTTGTCAGCTTCTGCACTTTTTCTACATGTGACAGTCCTCACAAAAGCACAATTTCTGCTGATGCATTTCTCCTCAGCTTAGCCCCAGTTTTAATCTTTTCTTGAATTGCTTCTCTTCTGTCCTGGATGTATAAACCATGGCACCTGTACTGATAGACATCTTGGAATCAAAATAATAATGCCTTTACTAGCTTTGACTAATTATACATATAAAGACATATAGAGACAAATGAAAAAATAGAGGGGCTGCACAACACAATCATGTCCATAGACATTCTACTGGGCACAAAGATCTATCCAGTCATCATGGCACAGGTTCAATCACACTGGATCTGTATACATCTAAGTCATTTAGCCATTCACCACACAGAAATAGTCTCCGTGGTCTGCTGTAGGCCTAAGATACTGTGGATATTCTTTATACAACAGAAGGGTTATGGCGTTTCTTTTCTGCTTTACTTTCTTTCTTCATTTAGCTGATATTTTGCAGCCTCAAAGCTAAACCAGCAAAGCCAATACAACATTGATCTGTCAAGAGTAGCAGATCCCATACTCTGTCAACCATAAATTAAAGTCAGGTGTGTGCATTAGGATGGAGGTCAGTCAACAGTTGCATCTTTCTGACATTTTTACTAGTTCCAAACCTGGAGTCTATTCTAAATTCAAGCAGCTGACTACGATTATAAAAAATCGGGCCTAACTAGCAAGTAGAAGCTCCTTATTCTGTTTCTAAATATATCAGAAATTTCTCTGAGTTAGGAAAATTGTTGCATACTTCTGTGTGGGTTTCATCCATACTTGCAGTCTATAGCTGAAGCTGAAGTGAAAAATTTCATTTCCACATGTTCTCGCTTTAGACTATATTAATTTTACAGTCTGCTTATAAGTCATACAGAGATGAATGCTTATTTATGCAGACTTTTTGCCAGTATTACCCTAATAGTGAACATATTTGTGCTCATAAATAACTGTGTTCTACAAATTTAACAACTTTATGTGGAAGTAATTATAGTTAAATCCATTATTTTAAAGAAGATATGACCATTCTGTAAGGTTACATTTATGCCCTATGACGTACCAGCTAGTATGCACCTATACATAGAAATGCAACCAGGTATGGGAATGAGAGAGCAGCTCAGTACCACTAACCTAACTGAAGAGAAGGTAACCGGTGTTTTGCCCTCAAAAGTGTTTGCTGCTTGCATGATTAGCATCTTAAAATGAAAATATCAAGTATTTCTAGTGAGAGGTTTTTTTTCAAATATTCCCTGCAAATTTCATACAAAAATTTTGGCTCAGATGCGGAAAGAACATTTTATTTATTTCTTCTATCTCCCTACACATAGATAAAAGTAGCAAATATTAGAACAGTCGGAAAGATAGAAAAGTTCCCTGTATTTAGAAAGATGGAGATAGAGATTACGTAGTTTATGAAGCCAGACTCCTGTGCTTTTCCTGATACAATCTATTTAGTTAGTTTCTTATTCTCTACAAAGTAATTTTTCAAGCTTCTGATTTTGATATAGAAGTGTTCCTGATACTCTGTATGGGTTGAGAGGACATATGTAGAAATGAAGCTCTGTTGGAAGTTGATTATATTTGTGATTACAAGAAAAATTAGAGACCTTTGTAGATAGAATTAGCAACCATAAAGAAAGAGAGGTTTCATTCTATGTGCTATTCCTCTGCTCTGTACAATGTAATCTTGACAGGCAGTACCAATTATCTGTATCATTTCTCTATTTATTTTTTTTAAATTTTTCAGTATATGCATATCATCCACCAGGAAAAAAAAAAAAAAAAAGGAAAAAAGCTCCAAAGCTACAGTGCAACAGCTAAAGATGTGAGGGAAGAAGGAAGGCAACACTGAAGTGGTACTCCTTCTTTGGTGTTTAATTATAGGAGAACCATTTTCTGCTTGGTGTGTGAATACCTTGAAGAATACAATTGCCACTAAAAATCATGGCTGGTTTCTTATCTGTCCTCAATGAGGAATTGTTTATTATGGAAGTACATAATTCATATCAGAGTTGTGATTTTTAAAAGGTATTTCCAACAGAAGCAGAAATTTCATTCCATGTCTAAGTGCCCTTCCTATCGGAATATGAGAACCAGAGGATCCCTTAAAGCATCTGCTTGAGAAATAGCTTGAATGGCTTCATAATGAAAATGCATAAAGATAGAAAAAAAGTTCAACCATTCTTCTCGCATTGCTTTCATGACAAAAATAAAAACACAAGGTACTACATTTTTCTCTCCACATCATAGCAAAGTACCAACATAAAAAGCCACAGCACAAAATATCAGTGTACAAAGCAAGGACCTATTTAAAAAGTTTTTATTGACTTTCTATGGATCTGTATCAGGCATGTGTAGAATTAGGTGCTTTCAGACTGGAAATCACATCACAAAGCTACTTCTAAATAGCAAAAAGCAACTCTGTGACTAACCACAGAAAGAAGGCACCGGTATACAGTGCTGTATATGATACAGATTGTGTATGATCCAGGCTCTTAAAGTCATTTAGACATATAATTTCTATGTAAACTGTTAAATAATACTGAATAGACCAATATACTGTCAAATACAACCTAAACAATCTGTCATGAGTTCCTAATCTATGTGTGCTTAGTTCTGTATCTAGCATCTTCCCATCACTTGTCAATGACGCCTCTCAAAAAAAGAACCCATAGATTTCATTATACATTCAGAAAGTTTCAAGAACAAAATAGTGTTAAACTGGAAGTGAGTTTCTGTCTTTATTTCTTTCATTTGCCACATTTACTTCAGAAATAATGAAAGAAGGTGACAATAGCAATGTTGGAAGGCCACACACCTCACACAGTTTACAGATCATTTTTACTTTAAATCGTAAAACAGTGTGAATCAATTTATGTCCCAGTAACACAATAAATAAGAAATGTCCTTCCCTAATGTGGAATAAAGGGTGACATAACAATGTCACTGAAGAGTCCTGCCCTTTTTCCTGGAATAAGTGAAACTGTGGTAAGGAAAGTATGCATTAAAACATCTGATTCAAAATATCCCAAGAAGACAGGAAAAACTGTGCTGTAGATGTACTTCATGAGCTTCTCCAAGTTCTAAAGACACACATCAAATGTAAACTTGCCTCTTGTGTGTTGTAAAAACACAACAGCAAAAATATACATAATTTTCTATTGAATCTGCTTGCTAGGTAGTGAATATCATTCTATTCCCACTCCTGTTCCAGAACAGAGTACTCACGTTAGGAAGCTCTACTGGCAAAAAAAACATGTGTTTAATTATAATTTTATTCCCCAGACAATAATGAGAAAATAACTAGGGCAGACAAGTGTTCCTGAAGGATATGTCTTCAGGAGCAGAGAAGGCTACAAATTAGTCATGACTATGAGCCAGCTGTGTCTTGGCAATAGCTCCAATAGACCAGTATTGAAACTGACAATAGTTCCACTGTTAGCCAGTGCCAAAGGAAACTTGTAATTTTTCTGTAAATGGCCGGAGCAAATTAAGGTGTCTCTCATATAAACAATATGTGTTTACAATCCCTAAGCCACAGGACATTTCAATAGGCACAAAAGGAAGATGGAAATACCTTAAAGTGGAACACTTTTTTTATTTTTTTCATGACAGGTAAGAGTATGACTGAATGTGCAGAAACTAATTTCAGACATTTCATCATTTATACCGAAGTGGAATACAAAAAGTAAAAATAAAATAAATAAATGTTCATGCTGAATACTACCTTAAAATTAATTTATAAGTAAATATGTTGCATCTAAACCAAATCTGTAGGTTTGCCATTCATTTTCACTCTTTGATGCTTACTTTAGTATTTTCTAATATTTACCCAGTTAAGAGTTATGGTTATGATGCACTTACCTCCTTAGCACTCTAAACCACATAAGCAGCTGGAAAACACAGAACTAACTTCCATGATTAATGATATCCTGCTACACTTTGAGATGACATCTGAAGGATTGTGCTGCACTTCAAAAGCCATCCAAACCAACCATGCCTTCTGCAGCACAGCTTTCATTCTAAACATTTGTTCAACGGTCAGTGGCAGCCTAAATACCATATACTCCTGCAGAATAAGCTGCTTTTGACAATCTTCCTCCAAGGAAAGAGCACAGACTGATCATATTGACTCTAATCAATTGCTTTTAATTTTAATACTTTGGTGACAATTATTTTGAGATATGAGTAAACGTAATTTTGATTGAGTGCAGTAGTATGCACTCATATAACCATGACCAATTAATATGACCAGGAATGTTTAACTTCTTTAATGAGAGGAATATCACTCTCTTATATTCCAGCTCCCATAAATCCACATAAAGTCCAGGACTGCAAACCTTGTTTTAAGATGTGCCATTGCAGACAACTATCAAGACATGTTAGCATAACAACATAGCCAAAAACTCAGTAATTAGACTTTTCCTATAGTAAACTTTAATGTCCTGATTATCTAATACAGAAAACAGACCAAAAAATTAGACAGTTTGTAACAGTAACTCTACATTATGAATGTTTTGTTTGTATAGCTATATACATTGATATATTTATGGTAATATAGATAGATAGGCATGGCTAGAAGTGGAGTTACAGCATTTTAGCTGGGATTTTCAATGAGTCTTTTAAATCTCACCCTGATTGACATAAAATAGGTTGCAAAACTGTAGCCATAAAAGGTTTTATAAGCAAAACGAATTTTTTTAGGCAAAAGGATTTATTTCAACATTTCTAATTGGCTACATTTTACAGTCCAGGCTTTTGGTATCGGTATTAGTTTGAGAGAATTGGGGTCCCTCTGTGGGGCCTTCCTGCCCTCCAGTAGATCAACACTTCCATCCAACTTGGTGTCGTCCGCAGACTTACTGAGGGTGTAGTTGATACTGTCATTCAGATGATTGATAAAGATATTAAACAGAATTGGGAATATTATAACATATTCATAATAACAAAAACAGTTTACTAAAATGTAAGACATGCAAAATTGTGTATTTGGTGTTCTTATATGGTGTCTACAGTGCATGTAGGTTATGTGTTTAAAATTTGTTCCACAAACATGGAGACTAAAATATGTAACTGAAAACAAAAGATCAGATGTTTACCCAGTCTTGATTTAAGTATTGTTACATACCAAATTCCAATAATAATAATAATCATCATCATAATCCATATGCTGCCCCTTTAATAGGAAAATTATAGGTAATAGCCATCATATTTAACACAATGCTGAGGTTCATTTTCATCACCATTGCCACAACCAACACAATGTCTTGCTTGAATTGCAAAGTCTACTCAAATTATCTTTCTAAGAAAAGCAAAATGTGTTGAGGCACATTATGCCAAATGTGTATGCATTTTGCAATAAGTGCTAATATCTGACAGTTCAATTCTGAAGTTTTGAATTTGGTTTGGACTACTCTTTACTGCTGCACAATGCAGACTATGTCAGGGACAGCTGAGTAGCTATAAATGTGCTTTTGCAGCATAGAGTTCTGACTATGCTAGAAACACTTTCACAAAACCACACAATTTAGTAGCATGTTTTCTGATATTATCTATTTCAGAAAGAGCTTCTAACTTTACTCCCTGCCAGGGCTCAGTACTGGAGTCACTCCTGTTTGACATCTTTATTAATGATCTCGATGAGGAGATAGGGTGCACCCTTAGTGAGTTTGCAGATGACACCAAGCCGGGAGGAAGTGTTGATCTGCTTGAGGGTAGGGAAACTTTACAGAGAGATCTAGATAGGCTGGTTGGCTGGGCCAAGGCCAATGGCATGAGTTTCAATAAGGCCAAGTGCCAGGTCCTGCACTTGGGCCACAACAACCCCCAGCAATGCTACAGGCTTGGGGAGGAGTGGCTGGAAAGCTGCCAGGCAGAGAGGGACCTGGCAGTGTTGGTTAACAGCAGCTGAACATGAGCCAGCAGTGTGCCCAGGTGGCCAAGAAGGCCAATGGCATCCTGGCCTGTATCAGGAACAGTGTTGTCAGCAAAAGTAGGGAGATGATAATTCCCCTCTGTAATTGGATTAAATACCTTAAATATTGTGCCCAGTTTTGTGCCACTCTCTGCAAGGAGGACATAGAGGTGGTGGAGAGGATCCAGAGGTGGGCTTCCACACTAGTAAAGGATATGGAGCATATCTCCTATGAGGAACAGCTGAGATCTAGGAATGTTTAGCCTGGAGGAAAGAAGGCTAAGGGAAGACCTCTCTATAACTACCTGAAAGGAAATTGTAGCACGGTGGGGGTCTATCTGTTCTCCCTAGTGACAAGCAATAGAAGAAGAAGAAATAGCCTCACATTGTGCCAAGGGTGGTTCAGGCTGGATATGAGGAGGAATTTCTTTCCTAAAATCATTATCAGGCATTGGAACTGGCTGCCCAGGGAGGTGGTGGAGTCACCGTCCCTGGAAGTGTTTAAGAGATGACTGGATGTTGCACTTAGGGAGGTGGTCCAGTGGTTGATAGGGCTGGGAGAAAGGCTGGACTTAATGATCTTAAACACCTCTTCCAGCTGAAACGATTCTCTTATTCTATGATTGCACAATCACATACAGCCCTTTCAAGAAAACACTTTACCTCCTAATCTGTCCCCACACAGTTATTTAATTTATTCTTGTAGGAAAAGAGCAATTTTAAAAAATAATGTTTTTGAAGGACAAGCTGAGTAAGTCCTTTGAAATCGGGACACTTATTGACGTGTCATGACCAGTACTAAAACATCAGGAACGACTGCCACCTTCTCTCAAAATGCCACGTTTTGCAGAAATTAACAGTGACTCCTAGGCACAATGGCAATAAAAGTAGATTAAAATTGCCTGCAACTGTGCTTATGTTTTGTTGGATGTTTTTCATCTTCTAAGATTTTATCACCTGTTTAGAGGATAGAAGCTCTTAACGTCAACAAATGGTAAGGTAGTAGGGTCACTGTAGAAATATTGGAAAACTATTCAGAATGTAAGTATCCATACAATTTAACACTTTCTGACACGGCTTCACTTCTATTCACAATACTTTTTTGGAGATCAATGAGATGATGTGACTTCCACAGTCTACACTATGATGATGCTATTTAGTAAAAGGATTATTTCTGCTAAATATAGGAATTCCCCAAATGAGGCATTAGAAGAGATCTAAGCACTGGAGATTTATCTATGCTTTTGTAAGAGTAAATTATTTATTTTTACATTTTATTTTTAGCTGCAGCTTACTTAGTAAAATTATACATAGAAAGTTTGTTTGCACGGATATCAATTAAAACCTAGACCCGAAAAGATTCCTACTGATTTCCGCATCATCAGGAATAGCCTCAAAATGTTCTAGTGTGGTCCTTAACTGATGCAAAATGGTAGAGTTTTACTGCAATATGTTTTCATTATTCTTTTATCATGCTTCACATCATAGAGTTTACTCCTATGTTTCCTGTATCAGATCACGAGTTTTGTAACCAAATGAATTTATACTGTGGAAGTGCTTCATCTAGGGATTTTAACATACTATCCATCAACTTAAGCAGTTTTACCTCAGAGCTTTCAGAGTTTACTTCCAAGTTTTTCAACCTGGTGTCTTTCCTAACATTTACAATAGGGTGCAAATTGTCTGCAGCTTTGAGTTACATCAATATTAGTGTAGTTAACTGGTTGATTTTTAAAAAGAAAGGTGTCAAATTTTCAAGCTTTTCACGCCTATATCAAATTTGCAAATATTTCACTCCTGTACCATACAAATGATCCAGAGTATAATAATTTCAAAGTTTAATGTATGCTATATATAATCTTTCCCTGAGTGAAAAAAATGAATCTGATTATGATAATGTCCACACTAACATTTACTAGGTGACTTGCCTTAAAAAGACAAAGAAAATTGATGGTTTGACATTTCAAACAGCATCCCTTCTATTTATTAAGATATTCAGAGGAGTTAAAGGCAAATTTATTGCTCAACATTAAAAGAAATTAAACTAATCAATGTTTTTCTGAAGAGAAGCTATTACATTTAAGAAAGTAAAGAAGATGGTTACCAAGCAACTATGTTCAGCCTACATACGTTGTCTATTCATAATCCTGTACAGAGTACAGGAAATGACAGGCTGTCACTACATAACAGAGACATGTAGAATGATGCCATTTCTTTTCTGTGTTATCTCCTACAGGAGAGAGACCAATTAAATCTTACATACATGCATTAGGTTAAATAGCTACAGTAAGTCTGAAATATTAAGATGTCTGAGAGTAGTCACACATTGCAGCAAGAATACTTGAAAGAATATAGCCACTTATCTCCAAAACATCACTGCCAACAACCATCTATATGCTGGACAAGCGTCTCTTGCACAGCTCTCTGGGTAAAGACAGGACTGAGTTCACCCAGAGTTTCAGATATAGAATTAGCATTTCACTTTGGCCCATCAGTGTTGTAATTTACAAGTCATTGTCTTGATCCTGCAACTACAGCAGATGGGCAGATTGTTGTGCCAGCGTGAAACACCATTAACTTTACTAAGGCACTGCATGGGTATAACCTTCAGTCTATAAAGAGTAAATTGCAGGACTAGGGTCTGTCATTTTTTTCTGGGCTTCAAATAAATGACAGTACCACATTTTCCTTAATGTCAATCCTTGGTGACTCCCTGAATGCATGACAGAATCAAAGCCTAAATTAAGTAAGAATTCTACCACTGAGTCCTATGACAACTTCATAAAATTCTTTGAAATCTTTATGTCTGAAAGAACGATGAGATTAGGGGATTTTTACTTTCAAAATCAATTTTGAGGAAAAATTAAAGCAAAAGCTTGAAAACGGATACTGCTGCAATTTTAACAAAATGACTGGGATAAGATTCTTCTGTTGTATTCATGTCATAGGTGCTTGAATGTGTACTCAGGCAGAATGTTTCTCTCTGTCAGCAGCAAACAGATGATGCAGAATAGAGTCTGAAACTTTGTAAAAACATTTCATTTGTTGTATTGTCTTTTCCCTCTGTTTTCCCAAATAGATTCCTCTTATCATAGAAAAAAGAAATAAAGAAATGTAAAAATAGTTGACTTATTAGTTGGTTAATTAAAGAAAAAGAAGACACACACTTTCTTCTGTATTCTAGTAAAATCACAAAAGAACAAACACGATTAAGCAATCAGAAAGATATAGAACATATTCATAGAATAGTTTGTGTTGGAAGGGACCTTAAAGATCATGGACCACGGGCAGGGACACCTTCCACTAGCCTGTGTTACTCATTCATTCATTTTTCTTCCCTCTAATTGAAGAAAAGCTCTTTAGAGCTTCTTTTCCTTGTTACCACATTCATGTGAGTTTGTCCAGTCAAAATAACTCAGCCCTCTTCAGTTGCAGGCACAGAAATATTTCCCACTTTGTTTTCTGCTAAGATCTGCAGATCATAGAATCACAGAATGGTAGGGGTTGCAAGGGACCTTTAGAGATCATCTAGTCCAATCCCCCTACAGAAGCAGGTCAATCTAGATCAGGTCACATAGGAACATGTCTAGATGGGATCTGAAGACCTCCAAGGAAGGAGACTTCACAACCCTCCCTGGGCAGCCAGTGCCANTCTTATACAGAACTGATCCCATATAGAATTGATCCCATACAGAATTCAGGCTCTGGAAACAGCACCATGCAAGGAGTTAGAGAAAGGCCAGGAGTGTAGGAACTGTTTAGTGAGTAACTGGAGCTACATTTATTCCAACACAAAATTCCGTTTCCACAGAAAATCTGTAGATGTCAAGAAATGCTGCTTTCCAGTACTTCACGTGACACCAATCAGGCATACGGAGCAGGTATCTTTTTGCTCTTATACTTCATTTCAAATATTATATCTTGACAGCAATTCAAACATAATTGTCATGAATGTCAGGAATTCTGTAACAAACAATACTTCTGGAATCACAGATCCAACCCTGAGGATGTGAGGAGAGAAACAAGCATTACTTTATTCTGGGCTTCTGAGTTAATTCCTAATAGCTAACTAATTAGTTTTGCCTATTTACCAGTGATTTTAGTATACTAAAAAAATAATACTAGTCTACAGAAGGTCAATCACTAAAACTAGATCTGAGAAACACCTGCCTTGCTTCCAAGTTAGTCATCATAAATTGTGAAATTGAAAAACTACAATCATACAATAATCGACCTTTTCATCAAAACCAGAGGGGCCTTGAAATTTTGAGCCCTCATCAAGTCAAGGAAAGTGTAATAGCATTAAATGAATGATGTTGTATTATTTCTTATAAAGAAAAGGGCTACATCCCAGACAGGGAAGAGTGCTAAGGAAAAGCTGTGTAATCAGCAGTGGCTGCATGTTCAAAGGAAAAGCTACAAATAAGAGATAAAAGATGAATGAGTAACCATTGACCAAACAGTCCAAAGGAAGAGAAAAAATGGCTTACAAGATAGCAGAAACCACAAGTTCATCACACACTAGAAATCCTTTAACAGCTACTTAAGCTTTCTACAACTTTTCTGGTTCACATCTACTTTAAAACTTCAAAAAGGAAATAACCACTTAACATTTTCTATGTGATGCAAAAGCATTTTCCTGCCTTCTCATTAGTAGCAGTGCTTCATGTTGTCCTTGTCTCAGCTGGGATACAGTTAATTTTCTTCTAGTAGCTAATACAGTGCTGTGTTTTGGATTTATACTGAACATAATGTTGATACCACACTGACATTTTAGTTGTTGCTAAGCAGTACTTACCTTCAGTGAAGGACTTCTCAGTTTGAAAGAGCTGTTGCACAAAAAGCTGTGAGAAACCATGGCCAGGACAGCTGACCTCAACTAGCCAAGGGAATGTCTGAGCATAGTCTGGGCATCATTCAGTAGGTGGTGAGCAATTGCATTGTGTCACTTGCCTTCGTTCGATTTTGTTTCTCTCTTTTTGTTCATTCCTTTTAACTACATTTCTTTTCATTACATTTTTGTTATTGCTGTTGGCATTATATTTTGTTTCAGTTACTGCACTGTTCTTGTCTCAAGACAATCTTAGCTGGGGGCAGCGAGCAAGTGGCTACCTGGTGCTTAGTTTCTGGATGGCATTAAACCATGACAAAGCTTGTTACAGCTCCGCATGGTAGTCGCTAAGTGCCTACAATATGCACACACGGTCACAAAGTGGGACACAGTCTATGCCCTGGCAAGCCTCATCAGAACAACTCATGTTCAGCTCCTACATTCTTTGCAAGATCATTTGGTTGTACAGGTAATTCTGGCTACCCTGAATAAGACAAAAATGATGCTCCTCAGAAGAAATACATACAATATTGTCTCATTCCTAGGCATTTGTATTTTTTGCTAGTTAGGTTGTGACTAGAAGTATCTAAAGAAAAATATTCTGAGGGTTAGTTCAGCCAAGACATGTAACATCTTGATTATGATAAAAAAATTGCCTAGTGTGCTTGTTGTTTTTCCTGTCACCAGTAAGTTGTCCAGTGTAGGAACAGAATGACTTTCTCTTAAGTATCTGTGATGGATCTGCATGGAGCTGCTTTTGCTTGGTAACAAGGGGAGGGGGCTGCAGTTATAATGACCATAAACAGTTCATGAATCTTCCCTTGACTCTGAGTCAGACCCACCTCTGACCCAGCTGGGCCAATCTGGTACCTCTGTCGTCACTATTTATGAACATATAATTGTAGTGTGTAGGAGGAGGTGGAAGGATGGGACAAGATGGAAAAGACCCCACAGTCAGAGAAGGAGAAAGGAAGGAGTGCCAAAACAGAGATGCCTCCCTGCAGCCCACTCAAGAACACAGGCTGTGCCCTGCAACCCATGAAGTGCAACAGTGGTACTGATAGTGACTTCCAGCCTTGGGAGGACCCCGTACCTGAGGGAGTGAGTGTTGCAGATCCCATGCCAGAGGAGTTGAAGAGGAGCTGCAGCACTCAGATGCCCATTGGAGCAGCCTATGCAGGGCTTCCAGGTGTGTGAGAGACACCACACTGGAGTAGAGGAATGGTGAGCAGTCCTCTTGCCCAAAAGCAAGACAAGTGGCAGGAGCCGTTGGAACAGGACTGACTGAAATCCCCACTCCCCATCCCACTGTGAGAGGAGGAGGTAAAGATACTGGGATCAAGTACCTGAGCCTGGGAAGAGAGAAGAAGAGGTAATAAGGAGATCATGTTTTCTGTTTGTTATGTTTT
>WBNH01006506.1:5619-46145 GCA_013401255.1 Urocolius indicus
CCTCGCCCCGCCCCCTCCCTCGCCCCGCCCCTCGCTCCGTCACGTGCGCGGAAGGACGCGCCGCGGGCCGCGCTGAGAGAGGCGGCGCGAACCGGCTCCGCGCAGGTACCGCGGGACCGGGACCACGGGGCGGGTGAGTGTGGGGATGGAGCCCGGGGAAGGCCCCGGTATGGGGCGGTGACGTGTTGCTGGGGGACATGAGGCTGCGGGGCTGCTGCGGGGCTCTGCACAGGCTGGGCGAGCGGCGGTGCCGCCTGCGCGCTGGGCTGCGGNTGGCGGTGTCGTTGGGCTCTGGGCCCTGGGGTAGGGCCCGTCCCGTGCTGGGGTGGGGGCTCGGCCCGAGCAAAGCTTTCCCCGTGGAGACTGTCAGCGAGCCCCTGCTGTTGTCGCCTTCTCTGAGTTTGTGAAGCTTGTCTTCAGTGGCTCGAGTCGAGGTCTGTTATAAGAGAAGATGTTTGGCCTCTTCTCCCGAGGGCCAGTCTGGTTAACGAGCACAGTGAGCCGTGCTGCCTGGTTGGCTTCTGTCCTCTAGTGTGTCTGTGTGAGCTTGTCCACTGCTGCGTGGGTTTGGTAGCGTTCCTAGTGCCCATGATTGTACTGGTGATTTGTCCCAGTTGGTATGGCCAAGTATGTGTGTATATAGAAGTATGATGAATATGATAAAGCTCTTAAACCGTTCAATCTACAGCTAATTACTTACTGCCTCTGCATCTTTTCAGAAGGCTTGGCTTCTCCTCTCCTCCTGTAAGTTTTCTGAGACAGTTTGAAGTTCCCCAAATAGTCCTTGGGAAACTTTGGTACGTGTAACAAAACATCTTGGTGTTTTTCATAGGTCCAGTACTTTAATTTGTCTGCTTATGTCTGTGCTTGAGCTTATGAGGAGAGACTGTAGGCTGCTTTTGACTGCTCTGGTTTGCAGGAGCATGTGCTTTCTGAGAGTAATAGTTGGGTGAGAAGTAGTGGTATGAGGTCATCCTTAAGGCAGGCATTCTTCCTCCTGAGGTTTCAGTGTCTGAAACAGGCCCTTGGGCTGTTTGGGGAAGCTGGAGTTTGGTCTTCACACACTGAAAAGGCAGGGCCTTAAAACTAGTTTAACAGGTACAAGAACTTTTCAGGTGGAGAACTCTTTGTGGGGTATTGAACCAAGTGGTGAGTGGGATATTCCTGTCCCAAGTACAAGGTCCTGCTAAAGTCCCCTCTTGTTCAAATATCAGGAGACTGGTGGGCAAAAGCTAACTTGTGTTTTCCTCTTCTTTGTGACCAAGCTAACATAACTTTATGATGTTTCCCCAGGTTAAAGGCCACAGAAGTTAAAACCACCCTCCTCACTTTGCTGTGAGCCTCCTCACCATCTTCAACATGGCTGGTGGCATCACTGACACAGGAGAGCTTTACTCTCCCTATGTAAGTATCGCTGTGTCTGCATTTCCTACTTCCCCATCGACATAACCTCAGTGGTTCAAGAGAGTATGAAGGTCAAAGAGCAGTTAAAAACGCTTAGTACTTGTGGTTGTGGGGTTGTTTTTTAAATCACAGATCACTTTATGTAGTATAAGGGAATGATGTCTGCTTAAGGCATAGTTCTACAGGTGTTAAAAGGAGCTTCATGTCCTACACCAGCTCTTGCATCCTTCTACCCCCCTTTCCTTACATCTCATTAACTTCTACATCAGCCTGAGCTGTCACGTGAGGCCAGCATGAGCAGGAGGAACTGAGACATTGAGACTCTCCCTCTTTCTTCTGGCTTTGTTTCTTGTTTTAACCTTATATAAACTTTTCTCTTGAGCTTCTGAAGGTTTACTTATTTGTAGTTGTTGTAGTAATTTGTTTTAAACCACTTCAAATTAGTAACCAAGATGTTTCCTCCTTGTAATGTGGTGCCCCGTGAAATTGCTGAGCCAATTACTGCCTTCCTGTGTATACTGGAAATACTGGTTTTCACAACCCTGAGTGTTCATGTAGTGTCAGCTCTTAAAAACAGGGCTTTGCAAGCATTTCTTTCTCTAAAGTGAACTCACTCAATATAGAACCAGTCCTGACATCTGCCTGTTGGCTTTTAAGTACTCTCAAACTGTCATCCCCATGTTAACGATTGCATTTAGAGGAACTGGATATCAGGCTGCAGAAATTAGGTCACAACTGAGAAACTGGAGAACAAGGCAGGAACTGGGACGTCTGGACCCTGAAGGATTAGTGTCACCTGCTCTTATGTTGTTATGTTGCACGAATTTCATAGAGTCTAATCTCAAAGGCTACGACTCTTTCCCTGAAGATGTGCAGCCAGACTGAACACATGGGCACCAGTTCTCATCTGTCTACTTGACCAAAGTAAAGGAAAATCACCTGAGGTGTTTTTTCAAGAGTCCTTCACTGAAGTGTAAGTCATGGCCCTGGGCACTTCAGTTGTGCTTGGAAAATGACAGCTCTGCCAGCTGAGTAAAAAGAACTTTCCTGCAAGCTGCAGTGGCTGATTTCTTTTTTTTTTTTATCTTCATTCTGGGAGACTTGTCAAAAGATGAATTTGCTGTGCTTATGTCAGTAAGGGAAGGGCAGGAGTGCTCACAGGGTCTCTGGGGAATAGCTCTCCTGACATTAATTGCTCCATACCCAGAGAAGTGTACTCAGGCACAGATCTTTACTGGCTCTTCCCTGGAGACACTTTGACCTATATAAAAACCAAACCAAACTATCAAAACTTTGGGGCACTTTTTGATCTTGAATTGGGCAAAATTTATAGTGAGCTATAAATTGGGTGAGTTCTGTCCAGGTGCACCCATCTTTTGCTCTTGGGCAGAAAAAAACTCCTTGCCAGAGAAGATAAAAACCTTTCCCTTCCAGAAGTAAAAACCCTGCGCTCAGCTGCTTCCTGCCAAAATGGCAAACAGGCTTCAAATTACAATTCTGTTTGAATATTTCCTGCTTGACTAAGAATAAAGAACAAGAAGAGACTCTGAGAAGCAATTTGTGCATGTAGTCACAACTACTCTAGTTTCAGGTGAGAAAGCAAGGAGACACCCCAACCCACAGTGTAGACTCTTCTGGGAGAAGACAGTAGATTTGCAAATAACCAACTCGCATGCTTTCTAACTTTAAAAGTTAGGGGAAAAAATATATTAAAAATGGATTAGAAAGATGGAGGGGAATTATCAGTTTCTCCAGGGATGTGCTGACACTCACTTTCTTCCCTTTGGTTATCACTCCCCTCCTCTATTTGCTTCCCACGTGGGCTTGCTCCCACCCTGCTTGCTCAAGGATTGCTCTCTCCGTTTAAATGAATCCGTGGTGAGGTGTTTTGGATGGTCTCTGGCCCGGCTGCAGACTCTCATGTTGGGTTGTGTGGATTCTTGCAGGTGGGTCTGGTTTACATGTTCAACCTCATCGTTGGAACAGGAGCCCTGACCATGCCGAAGGCCTTTGCGACAGCGGGGTGGCTCGTCAGCCTTGTGCTCCTGATGTTCCTGGGATTTATGAGGTAGGACATGATGAGTATGTGTCTTTAAGGAGTTGAAAGGTTTTGCTTAGGTGGGGCTCTAAGGGAAGTGCTAAGATTTTTGCCGCTTTTCTGAGTGATCCAGTCCCTCTGTTGCTTGAGCTTTGCTCTCTGCAGTTGTGCTGCTGCTGGACCTTAGTTGGAGGGGTACATTTTCAGATGATTACCTGCAAAATGGTGCTACATCCTGCTTCCTGACTGATGGGAAAGACGTTTCCAGTCCAGTGTCTCCTGACACCTCTTTCCCAGCTTCCTTTATCCACAGTGTTATCACTTTGTGACTTGTGTGTGTGATGCAGACTTGTTGTGTTAGTTTTCTCTTGGCTCCTGGCAAAGCTCTGGGCAGCAGTAGGAATGTCAGGAAAACAAATTATTGTGTAGCTGGGCATGTCTTATTCTCCCCTACACTTTTGTTGCTTGAGACCTTGGAACTGGTCTCATGTTTTCCACGCTGGCTTGCCAGGAGCCTCTGCCCAGATGCCTCCCTGCTGCAGCAGCAGGTGGAGCTGGAGGCTGCTGATAGAGCCCCAATGGCCAAGTCAGTTTTAATAGAATCACTGTCTTTTGACAGGCTGTGAATCCCTGCCTGGTTCTTCCTTGGTTTTGAAATAAAATAAACCAAAATCCCCTCCTGTTGCTTCTGAGAATGGAATGCAGAAGATCCTTTCTTGCTGTTAATGAGCTCTGTCAGCCTGAATGTGCCTTTGATTTGGAGGCATTGCTTTTCAAATCTCTTAGGTGCTGCACTACAGACATTGGTACTGACTGTAGTAATGTGTGTCAGGTCCCCACCTCAAAGCCGGGTGCTGCAAAGGCTTCATAAAATGTGAACTGGGAGCTTTGGAGGCAATCCCTTCTGGATACATTAGTTTAAAAGCCTACATTCAGTGTATGAAACTCAGCACCAGCAGAGAATCTTTCAAGGTCAGCAGAGGGGCACAAACCTCCAAACCTGCATGTCAAAAGTGCACCAAGTTACATTGGGACAACACAGCACAAAGTACCACGTGCCCTGGGAGCTCTGTTACCTTGTTGCTTTTGTTCTGGGTCTTGTGACTTCCTTGTGTCCTCTGGGGACCCTTTAGCACAAGAAGAGTCTGAACAGAAATAGCTACATGGACCTCAGGACAGGGCTGCCTTCTTTTATTCTTGCCAAGCTACCCTCTCATTTGAGCTTAATAAATGAGTCCAGTTCCTGAAGCAGTAAGAAACCACTTTAAAGCCTTTTTAAAACTTAGATTGATTTGATTTTGCTTTGTTTGGTTTGGTTTTTTGTTACAGGTCTGTTTTTAGCTGAAGTAATAGTCCTTCCATTTGTGGCTCGTGCTGTCTCCCTGCAGAGCTTCTCTCTTGGCCTCCAGCAAAATCTCTTTGATGCATGTGTGAACTACCTCTTGGTCTTGGTATTGCTGCTTTGCTTCTCATGCCATTTGTAAGATTCCCTAAGGGACTGTAGTACCTTTGCCACAGGCCCTAACAGATAAGTTTCAGAATAGCAGTGTGTTTGTCCCAGGAGCTAAAAAGAGGAAGGAAGCTTGCTTTCTAACAACGAGGGGAAGTCCTCTTGCCTTCTTCAACCCATAGAAACCGTGGGATGGTGCTTTCCAGACATATCTGAAGGCATATTTTACTGCTTTTTGTGGTCTGCTTGAGCACCTTAATCTCAAGAACAGAAGGGAACAGCAAACAGAGATAAACCACCATACCATAGATGAGTATGTGTGTGTGTAGCTGGCGGTGTTTTGCTTTGTTTGTTTGCTCCTACAGAGGGGACTAATTCTCCATGTCCCTTCAGTGACAGTTCTTGACTATTACTGATATCAGTTGCATTCCTCTCCCTAGCTACATGACTACAACCTTTGTGGTGGAAGCCATGGCTGCTGCCAATGCCCAGCTGCGATGGAAGAGGATGGAGAAACACAAGGTTCGTGTGGGCTTTCGTTCTTCCATTTTCTCTTGATCTTTCATTCTGTAGGACTCGCCTGAGGTTCCACTGAATCTTTGCCATGCCTCATTAGTAACTCTAAAGGTATAAATTTCTACTGTACTTTGCCATATAAAATGTGGCTGATGGTTCCCTGTGGGGTTGCTCATTAAAGACAGGATTTTCTCCTGCTTTGAAAAATCACTTGTGCTGTTCACATTTCTTAATGATTGTACTCTCCTTGCCCAGAAGCCCTGCTCAGTGAATGGGAAGAGCTGGCAGCCAGTATATTGGTGCCATTTGGAGTGTACAGAGGTCTATAAACCCTTTCTGATCTCAGGTCATTTAACTGGGACAGGATGGCATAGCCTTGCTGTCACTCAGGCTGTACCCAGGGAGGGGACAGTCCCAAAGTATGTCCTTGCTGTGAAGGGTACTTGTGGCTTTTCTGGATCAGTGAGAGGTGTAATTGTTGGCACTCATTGAGATGTCTGCCTATATGTTAGTGAGTTGGAGTTAGGAGCTAGACTTTTCTAAGATTTTTTTTTTCTGCCAGCTCTGCAACACTGAAGATCTGGCAGAAGCTTCTGACTTTCTTGTGCCACATATTGCCATGTGGATTGCACACTATTGCTGAGTGCATGACCCTAGGCTAGGACAGCAGAGCCTGTCACTCACTTGAGCTGGCCCTTCTAGGGCCAACTTCTGCTCTTCACAGCATCCCTAGCCTGAGACAAGGGCTCCCTGGTATTGCTTTAGTTTGCATGCCCATCCCTGTTTGGGATCTTCTTTGGAATTTCTAGAAGTGAGACCGTGACACTGGTGGTGCCACAGCCTGTACTGCAGGTAGCAGTCATCTCAGCAGTGGTCTGGTCTTTCCTCCCAGGAGGATGACGAAGATGAGGATTCTTCCTCTGGAGTATCTGACACTGATATTCTCATCCATGATGGCTACGAGCGAGCAGAGACACGACCCATCCTGTCAGTTCGTAAGTACCCAGTTCATGCTTTCACTGGAGCTGAGGCTTCTCTGCAGACAGCATCCCAGTGGGCTTCAGCAAGTGGAGCAGGACTCTTCTGCTCACATCCCAAAGTCCTTAGCACTTGCAAGATAAGACTCATTGAAAATTCAGTTCACCTTCTCCAGCCTGATAAAGATCTTTTTCTTCTAGGTCACTAAGATGAGAACATCTTACTTTGAAAACTCTTTTAAACTGACTTCCACAGAGTAATTGGAAAAGTGACTCTGCAGCTGTGGAGTTACACATACTGTCCTTCAAACTGTTGCTACAGCTTCCTGACTGCCTTCAGATAGTCTGGCCTCTGGGTTTATCAAGGGGACTCGTTGAAACACTCCTTGTTTTCAATTTGCAGAGAGACGTGGCTCAGCCAATATCTTTGAAATCACCGAAAGGGTGGAAATGGGCCAGATGGCTTCTATGTTCTTCAATAAAGGTAAATGACTCACATTCTCAAAAGCCCCTTCAGGCTTTCCTGCACATTGTTTGTATGGCTTTTCCTTAGGTTTTCGTCCTTCTCAGTGTGGATTTGCATCCTGAGTTTGTGATGACTTCACACAAAAGTGTTGTTTCTTCTCTCTGTGGACTATATTCACCCACTCCGTGTGGTGTTTCCAGAGTACTTGCAGGTCAGAGCCTGCATGAAGGGGGGATGGTGCCGTGGTGGTAGAATGAGACAAAATACTGCAGATCATGGGTCCAGTTTCTTGAGATAAATAAGTTTAAGTCAGTGCCTTTTGTGAGTGCCCTTAACCTAACTCTGAGCTGCATCTATCTTCTGTCATCTCCCCTGTCTAAAGCAGGAGAGCCCAGATATAGCGTTTGATAGTTCCATCTTGGTTGTAGCATTTGAAGATAAGATATTGAGCTTCCCAGAACCAGTGTCAATGTGAAGGAGACAGGCTTCTGGGGAGAGCTGCTGAGAATTGCATGTGGCTGGGAGAGTCACCAAGAGAGCTGCTTAGATGTGAACTGCTGAAAGGGTCCCTGGCACGCATATGATAGGCAGCTGTCTTTCTGGTTTTAAATATCTTTTGTATGCCAGGGAATAAACTTGTAACCTTCCTGCAACGAAGCCATCTCTGCTGCTGCATGCGGCAGAAAGGCAAACTATGACATCAGGTGTTCTGAAACTTGTAGAACAGTACATTTGAAATGCTGTGTGGAGCCAGGAAATTGTCAGACACTGTGGCTGTGCAGCTTTGAGTCTGTCAGGCCCCATTTCTTGTGGAAAGTGACATTTTCCCTTGTTCACTGGCCACCTTACAGAGATGCAATGGGCTGTATTTTTCCACTACGTTACATCAGCTTTTTGCCAGTGTAAGACATTTCCCTCTGAAGGGCAGCTGGGCTTAAGGAGTAAAGATCCTTTGAACTATATTATTTCTAATTTTAAAGTCCAATAGGAAAAAAACCCCTCATTTTCATTTCCCTGCACGCCTCTTCTGGACCTTTTTAGGTTTAAATGACTTAGTGCTATGATGATAATCCACCTTGGATCAGGCTGCCACTTTTCTAGTTGGAGAATAAGAGAGGTGACTTGACTGTGGGTTAGAGACTAGGAAACATCCTGTTCCTAGTCTTGTCTGTAGCACTCTGTTGCTCTGACTTAGTCAAATTTTCTTGCTTATTTGCTTTGCCACCTGTAAAACACTGTGAACACTTCTCTGTCTCTCGATCATTCTCTGGTGAGTTATGTTTGGGAAGTGCTTTGAGAACAAGCACCAAGTGTTGCTGAGGGTTCAGCTGTAGAGGCTTGTTCAGCTGCAGGGGGTCTGGGGGATCATAGGAGGCAGAGTGCTCCCGTAGGCAGGTTCCAGAAGGCCTCTGCTTTGCATGGAGATAATGACTCCCCAAAGTCCGTCACACATCAGGCAAATGCCTTCTAGACTTCTCTGCCTCACTGCTGGCCGCTGCTCAGCCAGGAGAGGGTGCTAGAAATACATGTCCTGTCCCCTGTTAGACACTGATGAATGTTTCCCAGCAAAGTGATATTAAACTGCTTAGTACTCTTAAATCTTAATCCCTCTTCTTAATGTTGCTTTAGCCAGAGTTATCTGATTTCTGTGTTAGGGATCCTCCCTGGGACCTACTCAGCCCAACACAAAGGGATAAATATTTCTGCAGGAAAGCAGCTGGACCAGCTACAGGCCATAGCTTGAAACAACTTGTGACTTCCAGATGAGATGAGGTACACAGAGCAAAGGGTCTGGGGCAGCTGTAGCTCACTGGCTGATTGCCCTTCTGTACTCAACAATAAGTCTCCATCTCTATCCTGTTGCTGAGTGCTAGTTCAGAGCAATCTTCTGATCAGCTGAGCAGTTGCAGAGAAGAGACAAATACAGTGACTCCCTCTGCAGATCCTTGATGAGGTGCTTCCTTCTGATGATCGCACAGAAGGGTCCTCAAGAAGGGCAGGTGCTCAGTGACCGTTTGCTGCGGCCTGGTACCGAGGAACTGGGCCACACTTGGGAAGTCCCAGCTCCAAGCACCAGCCTCTGTGGTTTCAAAGCTAGTAAAAGTCTGGGTGGGTTTTTGCTTGCAATCTTCATGGATCCACACCAAAGGTATCTGATGACTCTACAGCCTTCAGAGGGAAGGCCACTGAAAGCTTTGCAATAGATGCAGTAGACTTCAGCCTCTGCTTTCTGGCGAATTCTCTGCTCCTTTCTCTTGACTGATTTTTATTTTCAGCGATCTGACAGGAGTTGAATCTGCAATCCTGGGAGGTAAGCTGGGGATAAATCTCAATTTCAGACTGTCTGCTTTTTTAAAGGGAGCTGGCTTAGGTTTAGGGTGTGAAAAGTCTGTTTGTACTTTCAAAAGAGCTGGCTCTGAAGAACTGCACTTTTTTTTTCTTATTATTGTTTTAACTTTGCAATGTTGGGTGCTTGCTTTTGGAACCAAAAAGTCATTTGTTGCAATAATGGATTCTAGGCACATCTATCATGCTCCTTCCCTACAGGAAGTCATTGATTTATTTTTTTTCCCATTTTATGTCCAGTAATGAAAGTATTGATCAGGGAGGGTCAGCAGCAGTTTATAAAAGAACTGATGCTAAAGTCTTCCTGCTTCTGAGAGGATGAGTTTGGGCGAGCACTGTCAGCTGAACTTCCCACAGACAGAGGTGCTGGCACTGCAACAATGATATAGTGTGTGCTGCTGGGTACCTGGCTGTGCTACTGGGGCTTAGCTGGGTGTATTAGTACTGTTTGGTATATGAGGAGGGCAAGTGAGGCCTGAGATCTATAGCAGATGCTAAAACAGAATGTGTATCCTGAGTTGGTGTGCTGTGGTTAGCATGCCTTGTACCTTCTCTCCTATGTCAGGTATTTATTATAACCTTCAATGGGAAATTGGAGAAAACTGATAGGTGGTTTGTTGCCATCAGAACAGTGCAGACACTCCTCAAGTGTGAAGCCATTTTAAATATTTCACAGAGGAAGCAAACAAGGGTGAGCTGTATTCAATGATCTGACAGTTTCTGTAAGATCTCCATTTGTCTATTTAAACAAAACAAGGAACAACTCAAGTGCTGGCTTGGTGCCCTGCTTTACAGGAGCAGGGAAGTTTCCCCCTTCAGCTCTTCTTTTAAGGAGTGTTTTATGCTAACTAGGCTCACCATATTGAATAATTAATGTAAACAAAGGAGAACACCTTTAATGTTTTCTGACATTCAGAGATCCAGGGGCAGCATGATGGCAAAACATGATATAACTTAGGGGAATCCAAGCACTGTAGGAATGTTACTCTGCATTCCTGCAGTAAAGCCATCCTTGTTTGGTAGCTGTCACAGGCAAGGCTTGGAGAGGTGAATTTATTTGCCCAAGATGCATTAGGATTGAGCATCAAGTGGCATCTCAGCTTGAAAGGGCAGATTCCTTGAGCTATTTTCCTTCAGTGTCAGCTTCCTAAATAAAACCAAGCTGGGGTTTTTTTTTTTCTGTAGATCACCAGTCTTTGAACTAAAGTGTGTTACAGTTTGGTTTCCCTTGGTGGGATTTATACTGAGTTGCTTGGTTTATCCCTGCAGATTTGGGCTCTCCACAGCAGTGCCTTGGTGTTCCCCAATAAGAATGTTCTGTGCACCCAAGTAACTTGTGTAGGACTTTTCCTTATTCTCATAGGTGAAGACAGGGCAAGCTTGGAGGAAAAAAAAAAGGGAAAGAAAAACCAATCCAATAAAACACATGGGGCAGGAACAGCAAATACTGTGGCTGTAGGGAGTTAAGGGGGCTGCAGAAACAGAGTTTTAAATCTTTGTGGATTTGAACCTGGGCTCCAGTTGCTGATTTAAGGAGTCTCCTGAAGCAGCTCCATTTCAGCCCTATGGAACATGAATGAAATCTCTCATGGGAAGGTCCTGCAGGCTTGCAAGCAGAAGGCTTGGAATCAGCAGAGGACCAAGAGCATCTTCTCTTGTCATTTCATTGTTTGTAACTGTGCTTACGTCAAGTCTGTGGGCATCAGCTGAATGTTTGTCTGTGGCTGTTTCAAGTTGACAGCTTCCTGTGGCAGATGACTGAGGTGAGACCTGTTGGTCTTGACCAGTGACTGGAGGATGGGCTTGAACCAGAGGTTCTAATGTCAGGACCAGATACCGAAGGAGGCATTTGAGCTCTGAGCACCTCCTTTGCCATCATTTCCTGTGCTCTGGCTAAGCTCTCAGAGCTGGTGTTGTGACCCTTTGTGTGGAGTTTGCTGCAGAAATAAGTAAATTAAGAAGGCAAATGGTGGTTTATTTTTAAGATTATGAAAAAATTTTGTGTGTTTGCAGTGCAGAGTTCAAGAGCCCCTGTGAACTCTGCTGTCTCTGTACAACATCTTCCTTTCCTGCAGTGGGTGTCAACCTCTTCTATTTCTGCATAATTATCTACCTCTACGGGGACCTGGCAATCTACGCAGCAGCTGTACCAGTCTCCCTCATGCAAGTGACCTGGTAAGTGTGAGACTGCTGTGAGGCTATGTGCTAACAGAGAAGAGGACAGGCTTTTGGATTTGATGGGGTGATAAGTCTGACTGGGATCAAGTCTACTTTCTACAGACCAGAGTGTGGAATTGACTCAAGGACACCTCACTGTTTGTGAGTGGGAGGTGAAATTGGTTTATATTCCTCACCTGAGTGTCTGCTGCCTTCCCAACAAGTAGCTGACCTGATTTCAGTCCTCAAGTGTGAGGTACTTCCAGCTTCAGCACCTTACAGACATGGGACTTATTGCTCAGTAGTTTGATTGCCCTACCTCATGCAATATTTTAGCTTCTCTGTCTTTTTGGGTAAAAGCTGAGAGGTGTGACCAGCGAGTGCTAGTGTCACATGGATTTAGCTCTGCCCAGAGACCAGTTCTTTTCTCAAAGAAACAGGTAACAAGAGAGTCCTTTGATTAATCTGGGCTGGATTTGGACTCTTGACTCGGAAATGGAAAACCTCAGTGATGTATATATGACTCCAGCTTGCTAGCTTGATGACCAAAAGACCACACTTATAAATAACTGCAGGCAGTTCAAGAATTCACTTTTAAATAGATGCTACTCAGTGACCTGCTCTGTTACCCAGTCCAGAAAATATAAGAGGTGGGGAAAACAACAGTGTTCAGGGAGGGAGAGGAGGAATGAATGCTTCAATTCTCTAACCATTCCTCTTCCTTGAATGCAGCAGAGAGGAAGACATCTGCTAGGAGTTAATTACTGTCTTTTGTTTCTCCCTCCTTTCCCAGCAGTGCCACTGGCAACCATTCTTGTAGTGTTGGAGATGGCACAAAGTATAACGATACAGACAAGTGCTGGGGGCCAATTCGACGGATCGATGCCTACAGACTGTATCTGGTGAGTTTCTGAAGCTGGGATGACCATTACTTCCAGTTCAACTTTTACTTCTTCTTCCTGTAGAGATGATGGGGTTCAAGTGAACAACACAAGTGTGAAGCTGTCAGTTCAGTCTGACCTTTTTGGCCAAATATCTCCTCTCTAATCTTGGTGATATGGCTGGGGTTTAGTTTGGTGGCCAGCAGAATAATCCTTATGATCCTGAGGTTAAGTAGAGTTCTGTCCTCCTTGTTTGTTGTTTTATATTGCTTAAGCAGGTGATTTGTCCATGCCAAAGGGTGAGGGGTGTTTTTTCAGTGTCTAGCTAAGTAATTGTTGTCAATATTCTTGCCTCTGTTAAGCTCTCTTGAGTACATTCTTTATGTGAGTAAAATTGTTTATGCTTCAGGAGAGTGTGCTTTGTGAGAGATGATGGAAACAGCCCACTTAACACCCAGTGCTATGTGCTGCTTTAGTAATAGCTTTCTGTCTAGTTCAGGATTTTGTTGCATTTATTGCTGTGCTGTGCTTCTGCTGGGAAGCAAGGTTTTTCCCCAAAGGATGATGAACGCTGCTTCTCTTGAGCTTGGGAAGAGTTGAACACTCGTACCTGGAGACAGATGTCACTAGGGCAAAATGAGAGAGAGATACTAGTACTGCATAGCATGGCTTCTTTAAATGGTCTCAATGAGAATTTTAAGGAAAAAGAGTGAAGGTGGCCATGTCTGTGCCAAGAAATCCAGGGGTAAAGAGCATATGAAGCAATTCTGCAGTTCAGGACACCTGCGGTGGATCCCACTCCTGAGTGCACTCATGCCACTGTTATTGCAAAAGTAAGTGCCAGGCCTCAGAAATATTAATGAATGTCAAGGCTTAGTTAATTATTTAAGAGAAATATTTTTGCTTTATTAAATTGTGTCTTGGTGTGTTTCTTTAAAACTTCCAGAAGATTGAAGATTTCTTTCCTGAATTTCAATAACTCTCCCTGACCCAGCAGAAGGAGCTAGTCAGAAAAGGCAGACATGCATTAATTACTGCCCGTGTCTCTCGGATATTATGTCTATAATTCATGAAGATAATTGTTGTTAGGACTTGAAAAATTAAAAAATTAAGACTGTGTAAGCATTAGACTTGCTGTCTGTGTACATAACTCTCAGAGGAGCTTTTCCCTCTGCTTGTCTCCTCTTGTGGATTTGGAGAATAAATATCTGCAATGTCTTTGGTAGCAGTTAATCCCTCCCTGCTTAGCAATTGAGATGAGAGTTTCAGTGCTTTTCCCTGCTCCCCTTTAGCAGTAGGGAAGGATTATTTGTAGGAGAACATACTGGTCTGTGATGTGTTACTGGAAGGAGGGAGGGTCCCACCATTGCTGTGTTCAGGAGGCTGCTGGGTGCCAGCGTTACCTCTGAGTCATGGGGTTTTGTTGAGGTCTCTTGTACTTCATCCTGGATGATTATGGGAGTGAAATGGGACTCATACTGCCTCCAGCTCTGCTGATTTCACTCTCTGCTTGTGTGGTTTTTATTCTCTAGAATACAAAACTGATGACAACTTCCCTAAGGAGGGATAAGAGATGTAATGATTTGTAAAACATTCAGACCCCCATTACTGACACGATCTTCCAGGCTGGGCTGGCTCTGGAAGCATTGTGCTGCTTAAGGTTTTTTTCCCCCTGCTGTCCTTTTCCATTTTGCAATGTTGACAGCCAGTGACCAGTAAAGCTCTGGAGTTTTCTGTGAGAAACCTGGGGATGGGAGTGCAGGGGTAGGAGGTTGCTTGACAACAAGCAAAAAATTTACCAGCAAAACACTGTCAATATCTCTAAAAGTTTTGTCCAAGCTTCATGTGTGTAGAAGTGGAGTCTTGAACATGCAAGAAAAGCTGCAACCTGCCTGCCTGAAGGGAAAAAGGCAACAGGAAAGTGAGGAGAGGGGCAATGCATCAGGAACGTAGCTGCTGTCTTGATCCCAGGGGATCATACCCAGAGAGAACTTGCTCTGTTTTCCTTTTCTTTTTTTTGAGTTCTTGCTTGTTGGAATAATTCAGGTTCCACGTTTCAGTGGATAAACAAGGTCTCTCTTTGCAGGCTGAGTTCCCCTGTGGCAAGGGGACAGATGGACACTGTGATCCCAAAAGAAGGCAGCTGATATTTTGGATCAGCCCTTTTGTCCTCGATGCCTGGCTCTAGTTGTCTTGCCTTTAGTACTATATTTAGGTTTAAGTGATTTTTCAGCAGCAAGATGGGTGGCTGCAACTAGAATCTCTTGCCCATTCCAAAGCAGGTTTCTGGGTGTAATGCTGTATTTCTTACTCTGTGCATGACCCCACAGAAAGTCTTTTTTAGACTACTGGGAGAAATAATCTCTTTGAGGTTTTTCTGGCAAAAGGATGCCAATGGGAGCTCTCTCGTGCCAAGTCCCACCAGTCTGCCAAAGGTCTGTGCTGCCTTCCTCCTGTCGACTGTTCTCTCCCAGCACTATGTCTTCTGTTCAACAGAAACCCATTTCAAACATTGACTCTTGGAGCTGAGAGTGGAGAATAATGACTGATGTAAAAATCCTATTTCACGGTTTATTGTCCAAAAAGGCCTCTGGAAGCTGTCTCTGCTCTGATTACTGTGAATGGAAGCTGAAAACTATGTACATAATGAGAATATTTAGACAGATTAAATTCTTCTCTTGAGACTTGCTTGTCTGTGCAGCATCTTTATTGCTACTCCAAAACCTCACACCTAAGTGTGATTGCAGAGTCTTCAGAGACCACTAGGCCCCTATTAACCTTTGTCTGAACAAATCGTTACCTTGCTGCTTGTTTGTAAATTGCCTTGGAAAATAAAGGCTTGCAAAATAAATAAGTGAGGGCAAGTGTAGGAAATATTGAAATAGACTTTTCTTCCTGCGCTATCACTTATGTTTGACTCCTCTTTGGGACTATGGGAGCCTTGTGAGGTTTAAAAGATGAGCCTTGACATGCTGTGAGGGTAAGACCACGAAGGGTGAAGGGACTGGAAGCAAGGCCTGTGTTTCATGGCCCAGTGACCTTGTTGAAGGCAAGCACTGATTACAGTTAAAGCAGATCGATGGCTTTCTATCTTTGCTTCAGATCTGTCACCACTCTGTCATGTCCTCAACTGCAGAAGTGAGTCCCCAGTCCCTTGGCTGTCTCTGGCAGTGCTGTAAGGGCAGGGCCGAGATTTCTGTGCTGAACTCGCACTTCAATGCAGTTGCTCTGTCATGCTTTCTGTAAGGTCAGCTGGACATCTTCTCTGTGGCCTGCGGGGAAGGGGCAGTGGATTTAACGTTTAAATGTCTCATCATGATGCTTTCTTGTCTTTCTCTCTCAGTGATATGGGAACGTGACATGATAGTCCGTGTTTCTAGAAAGCAGATACCGAGATAAGTAAGGGATTAAATCCTGGGGATCAGCAGCCATGCAGAGCGTCTGATCCAAAATGCATTCATGACCTGGCAAACGGCGCTTCTGTTCTGCACCAGGGCAGCTCTTGCAGCTAAAACCTCTCCTCTCAGCCCTCCTTTTCTGGCAATCTAGGGCACGGCATCTTCCCACGATGGGAAGGAAACGGCTTCAATTCTCAGGGGGAGCCGTATGCCTTTCAGAAGAGGCACTGGCACAGGTACTGCTGGTAGCTACCAGGTGCATCTGTTCTGTCTGAGTCTCTGTTGGTTTCGGAGCTGATTGGGAAAGGGCCGCGGCGTCCACGTTTGCAGGTTCGCAGCTGCTGCAGTGTCGCGGGCGGCCCAGCGGGCACGGGCCAGGCCAGCGTGGCAGAGCAGATGGTTTAATGGAGATTATCCCAGTTGGAAACGTGCTTGTGCACTGAATCAAAGGGAGTGGGCTTGCAGGCGCTCACCGTCCCTCTTCAGGAGGGGACAATGTCACCCCAGCCTGACGCTCTGATCAGAATACCCAGCCACCAGAGCAGGGTTGGGCTGCAGCTGCAGGAGGCTGTGCAGGGAGGGGGTGAGGAGGTAGGCTGAGGACACGTACCATCGCTCGGTGCCAGCAGAACTTAATCGGTGAATGTGAAGGCTGAACTGATACGTGTTGATGTCGATCCCGTCTGCCTCGGTGCAGTGCTGCTGGCCCGGCCCTCCCCAGGCTGCAGGCTGGAGCACTGTGCTTTGTGCTGGTAGTGGACGTGCTCTCCTTCCCTCCTCAGCATTTCTTCTCCCTGACTGTGCCCCTGTGTGTACCCTGCTCTGGGTAAAGGTGTCTGATTTTTATTATCAAAACAGATCTTTCCCCATACATTTGCTTGCACTAGGGCTTGGTCAGTGCACAAGGCTTTTGTAGCCTCTCTGTCCGTGGTTGTCTTCTTGGGCTTTCCTCATGGAGTTGTTTTGGTTTATTTTTTTTTACCTCCCAGCAGTGCCTTCATGGCAGTATTTGAACATCCGTGCTTGATCTAAGCTGCCTCTTGTCAACTGGGAGCTGGAACAGTGCTGCAAGCAGAGTGCTTCTTCCAAGGACACCTGGTTTTGTTCCTCTTGCTCCCTTTGCAGCAAGTGCTTTTTCCTCTGCCCTGCCTTTCCCAGCTGCACCCTGCAGCAGCATCCGGTAATAAATGGGTCACAGCTGCTGTCTCTTGGATATTTATTCTTACAGGTCTCTGTGTCTAGAGACCTTGAGAGCCAGCGGTGGGGAAGGTAGATGCTTCAGTGGCAGGTGGCTGGAGCAGGGAGGGCTGATTTCACAGCACATCAATCAGAAAAGGTTTGGGGTGCTTGCCCCTGGCTCCTGGGGTTTGCTGGGGGAAAGGCAGGAAAGCTGATGGAAAGTGAAGCTATCATCTTGTTTAAATAAATTGTTTAAACAGTAGCACAATGTTCCAGGTTATCACAGCTTACAGTAAAGATGCAGCAGGACTGGAGCACTTATTAGCAGGACACCCTGTATATCCTGCAAGAAGTCATTAGTGGTAAGAGCTTCTTGCCAAAGATACTGTATTATATTACTTACCACAAATTCTCTGACGTGTTTTTTTTTTTATTGATACTGATAAAGAACAAGAAACAGGCATACAAAAAAGAAGACTGCTACTTCTGTGCATAGAAGCAGTTCTGAAAGCCTTCAAAATAAGGAAGAGCCTCTCAAGGTGCAAGAATATTATGCCATTATTTCTGTATGTACAGGCACCTGAGTCCTGAGCCATTGCTGTGGCAGGAGAGGGCTTAGTACTGCATTAAGCATAAATATCAATAGCCCTAACTGCTTGTTACAGGTACCTCTGAAATACAGCTTTGCTTGGCTAAAAGCCCGGTCTCGGGGGCTGATTGGAGTCTTCTCATGCCTCTCATCTAGCCAGCTCCTAAAAAGTAAGGTCAGTGAAGTTGCTGCTTTGCTCTGAAGTGGTTGATGAAGAAGAGGAGCCAAGTTGGTTCAAAATAAATGGTGTCTGGGTGTGGGATGGGGAGGCAGTTCTCAGCTCTTTTATTGTGAAGCTAATCAGGCTGAAGTTGGTGCACAGCCTTGTTAATATGGCATAAATCCTGCCTCCTTCAGCCTAGTCCATCCTTCTTCAGTGGGCTTGTCAATAAATTCTTTCAATTGCTCACTCCTCATATGCCTATGACAGATAGACTGGCTCTTCTGGAGTTTCCCACGCCCCTCGTGTTTCATAATGCAAAAGAAACTTCAGATAGTAACAGGCCTTGTGATTAAAAGGTTTTTCCCGACCTGATAGGAGAGGTAGATGAGTGTGGTGTTCTGAAAGTGAAATATAAACCTGTGCTGGTGACCTGAGAGATGGAGTTCAGCTTGTGGTGTGTGGCTTTTTATTGCTTTCCTTGTAACTGATTGCATTTTGTGTACAAGAAACATCAGACAGATGGCAAGTCTCCCTGCTGCTAGGGCTGGGTGGGACAGTCAGCTTTTGGTACTGTAGTGAAGCAACTGCAAGACCATGCATTGAAGTAACTGACTTTAAAGGATTATCTTGTCTCTTTTCACTGGCAAATCAATAGTGCAGGGGACTGGAATGTGTTTTCTGCACAGAGCTGTCTGTTCACTTCACAATGAGATGTGGTTTTTTTTTCCTCAAGTAGAGCTTGGGTTATGCTGTCACTTGGATGCTGAGCTTTTCCAAAGGGCCAGCCCTTTCCTCTTGGCTCCAGCTGGCTGCCAAGGGCTGTGTGGAAGGGCAGAGTGCTGTCCTCCTGCTTCTATGCCTGGCTGGGTGGGCTGCATGTGCCACCAGCCCTTCAGAGAAGCAAAGGGGCCGATGTGATGGACAGAGGCCATTGGTGAGCTCAGATGCATTTGACTTCCCCATAGAAAGCTGTCCTGCTGTCTTTAACGTTTGGTTTGGTATATGTGCTGATGGATGGTGTGAACTTTGGAAACAAGCCAACTAAAGAAATTGGGCAAAGAAGTGGCTCTAGATAGATCTGTTTGCTTCTGTGTGCATCCTGTGGTTAGGAACTCACCAGTGGTGTCTATTTGGCTCAGACTACAGCCACTGCTACCCAGCAGAGCAACCCTGGCAAGGCTGAGATGCCATGCTGCTGCTTTTCCTAAATAAAGCAGCATTTGGAGTATGCTCACATGGGCAGCAAGGCACCAAAACCGCTGCTGTTCTCTCGGGGTACTAGAGAACATTCTCTTCCAAACAGGGCATGTACCAGAATCAATATGTTTGTGATCACCTGCTCATGTAATGATTTAAAAGGGCCTTTTACAATTCTTTATTTTTTGATTAGATTGTTCCACCAGACTCCCAGATCTTGCAATTTTTTGAACACTTGATAGTATAAGTAATAAATGCATTCCCCCTGTTATTTGTGCAGTGGGTGGTGACAGCATCCTAGAAACCAGGGCTGGAGGAGACCTGTTAAGTCAGCTAAGCACTCCCTTGGGAGATGCATTCCCAGCCTTTTTCTCACCAGCATATTTTCCAGCATTTTGTTGGGTGCTTTAACACCAGTTCTGTTTTTAAATGGAGCTCTGACCTTGCTGCCTGCAAGCTTCACATCAGCATTTCCATCGAGTGAGGCAGCAGTCTTGATCCCTCCTTCCCTGAAATTGTCATTAATTCCTTACTACACATGTACAAAGCACCAGGGCTGCAGAACTGTGTGGTTGTGCCACTCTGAACATTACCAGAGGTTATGGAGGAAAGAGCTCTGGACAGACCTGTGTCTCTACTCCTAAATAAGTCTCTAACTTCTTAACATCCTCCTAAATTGCGCTTTGTGGCTGGGTGAGATCACTGACGTTCATGTCCAAAAATGTGGATTTTTGGACTACATCAGCAAATCCCACACGTGGCTCATGCTTCTGTAAGCAGGACTATAAATACAAATAATGCAGCTGGGATTTATCTTGTAAGTTGAAGTCGTTATAATGCTCTCAGGCAGAGCTGATCTGCCAAGCCTGTTGCACCAGGTTGGTGTGCACTGTGCAGGAGGAGGCTCAGAGCAAAGCAAACTCCCTGCTAGCCCCAGGCCAACAAGGCTTTATCTCCTGCTTTGCTGCTGCTGCAAAGCAGTTAGGAAGCGTGAGACACTTCCTTTCCCTTCAGGCAACTCCTTCCTGACACAGTGAGGAGGATAAAGCTGTCCCTGAACCTACATCCTTCAGGTAGCTGAAGAATCTCAACTGAGAAGTCTGTAGGGGAGAAAAAGAGGAAAAATAACAGCTTAGTGGTGGAAGGCACTGTTTATGTTGTGGCAGACAAGGAGTTAGTTGCCTTCAGGAGCAATCATCCTTGCTGAACCTAAGTACCTCCTAACCCTGGCAGTTTGTAGTTTGATATGTTTGCAGGGCCCTCAGAGCATCCATGTCACACTGGTCCATGTCTCCCTTGCTTAATGCTGTCTGACCCAGGGGCTTTTGTAGTCCGTATAAGTATTGCTGTAGTTGCCAATAGCCTGCCAGGAAAGGCTCTGAATATGCACAAATTTTGGGCAGTGTCTATGTATAATGATGATTCCTTCACATTTTAGATGGAACTCATTAGTCTCATACCATCCTAATAAACTAGGGTGGTGGAGGATGACTCCTCAAGGTTACCCTGTGTCAGGAAGGAGGAAGGCTCCTTTTTCATAGCCTGTTGGAAGTCACAGCAAGCTGGAGAAGAGGGGTACAGCCAAACCTGGCTCTGCAGCTCCTCTGCTGTCCTTCCAAGTATCCCAACCCAACCATTCAGCTCTCCTGCATCTATTCACTTTGTTGCTTTCCTCCTGCTTGTTCAGATGCAATTAGGAGATGCAGAATAAGGGGGAGCCAGGGGTCAAGGAGGCGGTAAAGTGATTACAAGATGCTGGAAATGGCTGTGCCAGAAATACTCTGATGATGAGAAATGAGATGCCAGTCACCTCAGGGTTTTTGCTGGCCTCCATCTTTCTCTTGTTGTGAAAAATGATAATGGAAGTGTATTTACCCCGGAGAGCACAAACTTGCTGCTGGCTGTGATCCTGCACAGCCCAGGTGTGCCAGGGACTGCAATCCTTGCACCAAATGACTTTCTGAAAACACTTTGTGTCTGGTTCCTTGCACTTTTAAAGAGGAGGATGAGTTGTTTTTCCAGGATGTTCTTTTCAGAGTGGAAAGTTCCTGATCTCAGAGAGCTCCAGAAAGAGGCTGTGGCGCTGAGCTGGGATGTGGAGAGCAGCAGCCTCTAGTACTGCCTTGCTGTCTATATGCTACTGCTGCCTTGATCTCTCAGAGCTGCATTTAGGAGCTTCTCAGTTGCCACCTGGTCCTTGATGTGTTCGATGCCCAGCAAGATCAGAGCTTGCAAGGGACAGCAGCAGGGGCGAGTGCAGTTGTTTGCTGGGTGGGCAATCAAAATCAAAAGCTGGTGCTGGGCTAGAGCCTTTGAAAATCTCTAGATGATATTCAGATCCTCTAAAGTCATGAGCTTTAGAGATACATATAGGGATAAGTGCTTCTTTCCATCTCTTCCAGAAGGTCTTCCACTGTGGCACTGGACCCGTGAGAGGCAGCATCCAGCTTAAAGGGTGCTGTGGGTGTGGATGGGTGAAATGCCACTTGCTTTCCTGACAAAAACCAGCCTGGAGGCAGCTGAATCCTTAGTTCTTAGAGGATACCTCCTCCCTGCCTTAAGGTACTGGGGAGAAAGGTGGGTGATGAGGGCTCCTTGGTGCCAGCAATATGCTTGGTGTGAGTTATGAGTACAAAGCTCTGCCAGGTGTCCCGAGAGCAGCGCGTTAATTACCGGAGCTGCTGTGGCAGCAGATGCCTGCAGCACTCGGAGCGTAACTGCCCTTGTTTCTTTATCTAGAAGTGTTCCTTGTGGGATGTCTGGCAGTTGCATCCTCCCTCCGTTGTGATTTCCTGACACTACAGGGGATCTGGAGGTTAAAATCCCTCTTGCCTTTCAACTTCTTTGAGCAATCCTCATTCTGTGGCTGGTTTATCTCTTTTTCAACCAACTTTCAGAGCTTCATAATCACTTGTCTGCTGATAACTTGGTGTCTATCAGCATGGCCCCTGCTGTAGCCCTGCCTGCAGCCTTGAGAGGCTGTAGATCTTCAGCTTGATTTGGGTTTTTTTTCCCAGCTCTCTAAAAAGCTCCTTCCTGAACAATCAGACTCCTTTCATGTATTTATATTTGTACTGTCCACTGCAAGGGGTAAAGCTTTACCAACGAAAGCTTGGATGGCTGCCCTCACTGGTGTGCCATCTGGCTCTCTAGCTTGAGGTATGAGCTCATGCAGGAGAGAAACGTGGCCTTGTCACCTTAGAGAGGGGGAGGGGAGATGGCACCAAGTTGCACTCAAGACCCTTTTCCCCCATACGTGCTTTTTGAGAAGCACCAAAGCCCTGACCTGAACAACTGGAGCTTGCAGCTGGGTAGCACTTGCCACAGCTGGAAATATGTGCAGAGGAGCTACCAGAGGCTGCAGATAGGTGTTGGTGGGGCTGCAAGTGACTCTGAAATGTTATAAAGCTCTTCCTTCTTTATCTAGGAATCCAAAATGGGAATGGGGAAAGCGCCTCACGTTTAACATTTCTCTCCAAAGTCAGCCCTAAAAATTCCCTGAGGATGTGAATGGGAACACAGATTCCTAAGAAACTGCTCTACTGAGGATCAGTCTGGTTCAGCTTCCAGTCAGGGATAAAACCACTGACCTGGGTTGTTTGATGGTGTGTTTTTTTGCTAGATGTCTCTTTAGACATGCTCTAGAGGACAGTACCTGAGGTGGGAACAAAGCAGCCAGCTCCTGCTTCTCCTTAGCTCTTGATCGATCTCTGTACTACCAGAGTCTGGGTTTGTTGGGTTGTTTTGTCTGTCTCTTGCAGCACTCATCTGGGTTGTGAAATAGCTCTGAGCTCAGGGATGTCTTGCAGAAGCAGAAGGGGTGTCACAGTTGCCACTCCTGACAGCATGTGTGAAATATCTGCTTCTTGCTACCATGCTCAAGGAGATTTGCCCTGTGTCTGAGCACTGAATCAAGCAAAGCTTCCTCTGGGAGGTGCTCAGTCAGTAGAGCTTGCATCTTCCTGCTCATAGTCCTGTATAAAGCTTTCCAGCTAAGGTGGGAAAGTGGTACCGTTTTGTTTTGTCAGCTTGGCTCCCCATTAGAGCAGGGTTATGTGTCTTTAGGGGAAGAAATATTAGTGCTCTACAGTTGTGAAATCTAAACATCAATATCTGCAGAGGTGGAGCTGATACTATCCTACAATGAAGTTTGCCTGAGATGTTGGCACTTCTATCAAGGGGAAGCAAGAGCCTCCAAGGAATGATTTGGCTTGGGATGAGTTCTGATTTGGAATGAGGATGAAGAAGACTGGGAGGAGGAGGAAGGGAAAAGGAAGGGTGACTGTGACCTCAGCATAAAGGGAAATAATTCAGGTGAGAGCACAACAACCACTTCTTTGCCATCTGCATATTAAAGCTTGGGATTCTTGCCCTAATACCTGAGGCTTATTAGCTCTGGTGTGATGGTCCTGTGCCACACTAATGCATTCATTGAAAACCTCTTAAACTCTATTTTTTTTTTTTGCTCTACTCCTGGTGTATTTGCTGCATTTAACAAGGTTCGTCTTCATGGTCTCACTTTGCTCAGGTGAATATGATGCCTCTACTCAACCTGTCTGAAAGTTTCCAGGCTCTGAATCAACAAAACCAGTAGCTACTGTTTTTAATTCACCACTCAGCAAGCACCAAAAGACAGATGCAATTCTTCCAGACAAGTTTATGGAGCATGGAAAAAAAAGCAAATTTGGATGACAGTTATGAATGAAGCTGGTTTTCAGAGCTGGTCCCCTTGCAAATGTATGCAGGCACTAGCCATAATGCTGCACCTACTGCATCTAATACATGAATCAGCTGTGTTTGGGATGCTAATTGTGCTTCCTGAGCTGTATTGGCGTTTGCTGTAGAAGCTGCGTACTTGGAAGCGGATGAAAGCTATTGAGCTGTACTTGATTCAGAGTGATAGATGGAGCCTTCAGGTCAATCAAGAACCTGTTTAGTCAATATAGCCCTTTGACCTGCTGAAAGCATGTTTGCATGGTCTGAAAGACTCTTGGCATCAGCTGGCCATCACTTAGTGGTTGAGAGCTCTCTTGGTGGTCCTCTTGGCTGGAACTAAGCTGATAAAACCAGCCAGATGTCCTATTAACGCTTGATCTTGCTTTTGCTTTTTTAAGATAAGCCAATAAAAACAAGGTTATGTAACCAAGTTTTAACATAAGAGCTTTAATAAAATATACTTTTAGAAATATAGAAATACATATAAAAATATATTACAGGCACTGGTAAGCCCTTGCTAGTTTCCCCTGTGGCAAGAAAGACTCAGGTTGACCAGCCTGCTTTTCACTTTGAAATACTAAGAGCTGACAAGTACAGAGGCTGGGAAAGTGATGTCATCTGAGCTGCCAGCTCAGAGAAGCTCCCAAACCTTGGTACCTGTACTGCTGTGGCTTGGCTTGGTGGGAGGAATGGATGTGAAGACCCTCCCAGGGGTTGAGCAGGCTGATGTGCTGCTCGTGGCTCCTACTAGCCTGCAGGGAAGAATGTAATTCAGGGTGACAAGATGCTGTTCTTTCCCTCTGCACTCGCTAATATTCTGACTGGAAATGTCAGCAAAAGCAAGGAAAATGTTGGTTTGCTGGTGATGGATCTTCATGCTGGTTTTCAGCCTGAGAGGGAAGGAAAAATAAAGAACTTTGTGTCTGTTGCATTATTTGCTGTGTGTGGGTTCCACATACCCTCTGCAACAAGCCTGGTGACTTGTCTGGCCTTTCTCATTTAACTGGTGGAGCTTGGAGACAAATTAGGGAACCACTCTTAATAGTCAGACATGTGGAAAAACACAGTAAAGGTTTCTCTTTGCCCCCTTGTGAATTAATATCAACACCATTTAATAGATCTTATCTTCCTTCTTAGCCAAAGGGAGGATTCCCTTACTTTTGTTTAAGGTTAACAATGACTCAGTCATGTACACCTGCTTGTTTCTAATAGGAAACCACTTCACTAGTAGAAAAATCCTTAATAAAAGTAGACTGTGCTCGTCTTGCCTTGGGTTAATTTGCTGAAGCTTAGGGAGAGAATGATGAACTCCTGGAAAACATCTCAACTAGCTCAAGAGGTGAACTGGAGATTCAGGAGAGCTTTCTGGTGCACTGGAGCTCTGCATATTTGATTTCTGGCAGAGCTGACTGCAGTTTCCTGTGTAGATTTTAGACTGTTTGAATTATATGTCTAATGAAGCACTTGGTAAATTAATATCCCTCTAGGGGAGACTTGAGCTTGGAAAACATCAGGTGGAAAGTTTGGGTATGTGTCTGAGGTGCTTATTTGGGCTTACTTTTTTCCTTAGGGAGAAGTTATGAAACTAATTAATGGGTTGGAAGAGCACTTAGGTGTCTGGCACAGCGAGGCAGAGCAAGTAGACATCCTCCTAAGCATTGTGTTTTCTTCTCAGCCTTTTGGGGATGTGATTTTTTTAAATAGGTTTCCTGCCCTTGGGGCTCTCCAGAGACTGAGGCATCTCCTCTAGTGTCCTGGTTGTTGGTCAGGAACTGATCCCTCTTTTCTGACCTCTGATGAACCTGTGGAGCTGTACACAATTTTACCTTGAAGTGATGTTAATCTGGCTGCTTAATGTCCTCTTCCCTGCCTTTCTTCTCTCAAACAGTTCACTCTGTGTTGTGGCTTCCTTTCCTAAGAGTGGTTGGCACTGCAAAGCAGGGCAACCTCATCTCCTTGCAGGCCTTAGCATCATTTGTATTGATCCATGGATATCCATCCTGGATCACTAATGGGTGTCAAGTGGAAGAAGTAATACATTTCTACTGCATTTTAATTCATCTCTCACTTGATTCCTTTGGACCAGCTCCAGGATCTTGTTAAGAACCAATGACACAGATTACCTTAAAGGATGGGAGGGAAATCCAACCATTCAGTCACGACTTGTGTCTCCTCCCTGTGAACTGAGCAGTGAAGCCCACGGAGGAAGAGAGCTGGAAGAGTCATTCAATGAATGTAGTTGTTTAAGATACCTTCAGCACTGGAGAATAACAGCAGAAAGTGGAGTGTAACAGCCTGAAGAATTCTTTCTGCTTCATTAGCAGATGTTGGGGAGCATATCAGAGACCCAGATTCTTCCAGCACTTAATGATGCTTTTGATGCTTTCCAGCAGCTGAGCCCCAATTCCACCTTTGCACAGCTCTTTCCTTGGTGCTTAAGACAAATGGATGTTTCAGAGCCAGCTGCTTCAATGCTCAGTCATCTTATGTCAATCATTGCCATGGTTTGAGGAGCTGTTTCACCAATTGGTTCTGGTGCATTCTAATTTGCAGAAGACACCTGTTCCTTAATTATCACCAGCCTTCGTCTGGCTCTTTGTTTCGGCTCTTTCTGACGCAGGAGCTATTAACATGAAGGGAAGCTGTGTTGAGAGAAGAGCTTGAAAGAGATTAGTCACAAACTCGAGAATCATTTCCACTAAGAGAGTTGGTATCTACTTTGGTTTACTCTGAGTCCTTGACTTACGTCACTCCTTAGTCTAAAGTTGAGTCCTTTGAGGTTTGTGTGCTATCCTAGGATAGAGGAGCACTCTGCAAAGGGCAGGAGAGAGGGGTTTAAGCTCCTGACTAGAAGAAAAGGACAAGAGGGGAAAGAGTAAAAAAAGACTTGTAACTGGCTGATTTGCTTCCGAGTTAAAACTGGAAGTTTCTTCACTTAGCTAATAGTCTTGCCAGTTGTGCCTGTGGTGGTGTATTCCGTGTGATTTCAGTGTTTCCTCTGGGGATCCTCAGTTGCTTCACAAATCTGAATTCTGTGCTTGCTTGCAGTCACCCTTTTTAATTGCAAGCAGGAAAAAAAAACCAAACAAGACTTGGTGTAAAGGATGACCTCTGATCAGAATACATCCTCACTGAGCGACGTGTGAAGCCAAGAGTTCTCTCCTCTGTCCCCTTCTGGGCTTACTGGGGCTGTCTGAGAACACTTGTGATGCGAGGCATTTCCAATTTGCCTTGCAGATATTCTGACACTGTCTCAAAAGGAAAAAAAAAAGGTTTCTTGGGGTTTTACTCGTCTGAAAATAGCTTGGGTTTCATTCTGTCTCTGACTCTGGTGGGGTCGACTGAGACCTTAAGGCTCCACAGCCTGCCCTTTTGAGTCCCAGTTCTTCCCTTCTGCTGACACCTCTCTTCAGAACTGTTTTGAGAAGTCAAGGCAAAGAACAATGTGTAAATATTAATGTTGAGTATTTGTCTTAAAAACTCCTTTGAGATGCTCAAGAAATCTGTAACCTGTGTGCTGTGGCTTTGTAGATCCTGCTTGCTTACAGCTTTTGGACCCGTTAGTGTATCACTAGCCTGTGCCATCCCATGGTTGACAGGTAGGGCTCTCTGTCACCCATTTTGGATCCCTGTCACAAGTAACTTCTCTCAGTTCACATTCAGACCTCAGTTAAGATCTGTGTTCCTGCAGTAAAGCCTTTTCTGTCTGGAGTAGGTAGGGCTTGAGTGCCACTTGGGACGTGGGCAGGGGTGATGGTGCTGCACAGGACACCGTGGGCTGACAGCATGGTTGCTTTGCATGCCCCAGGAGAGAACTAGAAGGAATTCCCAGAGGAAGCTGTGTAGTCCTAATTTCCAGCTTTGGATGTGTTTTGCAACCCATTTGAAAAAGCTGCAGCAAACTGGTCCTGCAGCATACCCCAGTTACACTGGTCTCAATACACATCTAAGAGGGCAGTGAAGAAACATGTCTCTTCATTGATGACAGCACCTTTAATTTCCCCAGTGAATTAAGTTCTTTCTTAGGAGTATCTCTGTTTATTCTTTTTTCCTCCCTTTGAACAGGTTTTCAGCTTAACCATTATGCTGTAACTTCCCACTGTAAAACAGCGACTTGAAGCGTGGGAAAAAACTGTTCCAGGCAGACCTGGCTCCATTGGTGCTGAGCCTGGGGCACCCTGAAGCAACCCCATCGATGTTAATGCAAGCAGATTGGTCACTGCTATTGCTATTCAGACCTAAACTGAGCATGTACCCAGACAAAGAGGCCATGATTTAATATTTAATGTTCCATAAGGCTGCACGGAGAGCTTTCACTGAAATGTGTCAGTAAAGGAGGGCTGTAGCAGTGACAGCGGGAGGCTGAGAGCCAAGAGGATCCTGTGCTCTACTTCTGCCCGAGGCATGTTCTCTGATACCAGGCAGCTTGCTTGACCCCTTGTATCTCAGCCAACTTAGCTGTAAAATGAAGCAACAAAGCAAGCTCCATGACAAACAGACGTGGCTGGAGGTGAACTTTCAAGGCAAGCTTTGCCTCACTGATGAATTCATCTTACTAGCAGAATTTCTGGGTTTACCTAATGTATGTTTCTGTTGTCCTTCCAGGCTGCCTTCACTCTCCTCCTGGGTCCTTTCACCTTCTTCAATGTACAGAAGACCAAGTATCTCCAAATCATCACATCCCTCATGAGATGGATAGGTGAGTCTTGGCAGAGTGCTGTCCCTCTCTACCACAGATGGAACCTGTGTCACACTACTGATGCATCTTTTTGTTTGGAAGCAAGTGCTCATCAAAACAGCCTCTTTCAGAAGGGTCATCCAGGCCTCATAAATCTTTGGGCAACGGGATTATTTTTTTGTTCTAGGATGAAATTTCTGATTAAAACAAAGGAAATTGTTCTCAGTCAGATGTGAGCTGGGAGATGAAGTTTTAATCTGGTTTGCATGAGAGGCAGAAGGGATTTGGAAGAGTCTCTCCTGTGGGGTAGCTGATGGTCATACCCACCAGTTGCTGTTCAGCAGTAAGTTTCTCATCCTCTCAGCATGTGTACAACAGTCTTTGAACAATCTTTGTTTTGATCTGAGAACAAAAAGCACTTCTGTCAGCCTTTCCACCCTTAGTTTTAACATCTGTTTGCTTTTTTTCTCTTCCTGGGCCTTGCTTTAGCATAGGGTGTGCTGCATTGGATACCTCAAACCAAGGTGTGTTGTTCTGGGGAAGCCCCACTCCTAAGTTTTCTCCAAATACTTATTGCCAAGAACTCAGAAGACAGATTTATTCCCCTTAAAGGAAATAAAGCATTGCTACTTGGGTTTCTTTGGCAAAGATGCAGCTGCCTTATACACATCCATGGCTTTAAAGGCTGGGGGAGTGTCTGTGTTATGGAGGTTTATGTTGAGGTTTGTCTTGTATTGTGTAACCTAGACAGAGCAATTGATGTTTCTGCCTAACAGAGAGGGTGTTACAGCACCAGCAGCATTTCTGCAGTTTAACAGTCTCCTGGTTCCTGAGTCCAGACCATTCAAGCACAGAACCATCTCTATTTACAGCTCTCACTGACCTGGAATAGGCAGAAAAGCTGTTTCTCAGAAAGTTTCTCACCACACATGTACACTTGACCTGACTTCAGCTGAGTGGGGTCTGGTTTGCTGTGAGTTCAGAGGACTGTGATCCTGTTTGGAAGTGGCTGGCAGTCACTGCAGAGGAACAGATATCCTTTGTTCTAGAGAACATCCAAGATGGGGTTAAGTTGTTGTCACCCAGGAAAATGAGGTTGGATGTTAAGCCCTCAAGTCTCCAGTGCTGAACAGCTTGAGTTAACAAATTGTGACCTTGGATGGTGTGAAAATCCTGAAGGCCTGTTTTCTCCCTTTTGTTGTCTGAGCACATGAAAGGTTTGAAAGCTCCCATGTTCTTCAGAGAAAGAGGTTATCTCATTAAAGGGTTTTAAAGGAAGTTTGGTGGGGTATTTTATTGCAAAAGCAATCTCTGCTCAGCTCACTGGCCTGCTGCCAGTCACCCTGCCTCCTCTTCCCTGCTAAAGACATCAGTCAGACCTCATCCTGTCTCTGTGACAACCTGTGCCTGCCTCATCTGCCATTGGTTTCCCTTTAGCTGGCTCATTGCTGGACGAGGATTGCTAAACCTTGGCTCAAAGGCAGAACTGTTTCTCTGTTTCATTGCTTGATGGAGAGGGACAAAAGCAATGTTTGGAGAAGTGTAGGGGAAATTCATGCTTTAGCCTGATTGATTCCTGCGTCAGCACGCTGGGGAACAGCTGCCCCACATAATGATATTTAATGACCCTGACAGCACCTCAGTGGCTACTTAGAGCAGCAGCTCCTGTATGTGTACAGTGAGGGATGGATTTATTAGGAAAGACAATTTATCAAACAGCCACGTGATGCAGGGAACAGAGAAAAGCTCTTGCTGCAGATTCTGGGGTAAGGATGGATCCTGTACTGCCAGGATTTATTAAGCTGGCTTCTCCCCTGTCCTCACATCACTGCTGTCCCCTCCTCCAAAAGCAGGGCTGTGAGTTATACGTGGGTAGGGCTTTTGTTGGTGCTTAGAGAGCTTAGATCCTAAAGAGTGGTCTCAACTGATATTTTGTTCTCTCCTGAACTTTTCCTGCCTGAATGCCAATGCCCAGATGTGGACTCTGTCCTGCTGTAATCTGTGCCTTTCCTTCACCTTCCTTTCGTTGGTTTTAGCCATGTGGTGCTGAAGATGGTTCTCCTTCCCCAAAGCAAACACTGGACCTGCCAGCCTAGCTTCAGGTTAGATGCCGGGTGAGATGACATCACAGTTTGAAAAAAACCCCTCCAGCCTACTTGAGCTGGGAGAGCAGCACAGGTTTTGCAACGTGCCTACTGCAGGACCCACCACACAGCCTTTCTCTCTGCCTGCTGAAAAGCCCCTGGATTTTGGAGCAGCAGTGGCTGATGTAAAGCTGCACTGCCCCAGGTGTACTGGTGATTCAGCTGACAGTGGCTGAGAGAATGGTTCTTGGCAGCAGGGAAAGCTAGCTGTGTGTGAAGGTCGTTTCTGCTGATATTTGTAACAGTGTCAGCCTTGCCTTTGAAAGTTGCTTTTCCTCTTTCTTCTGATCCAAGTGATAATCAAATGTCAGTAGCTTCTTTCCAGAGCCTTGTGCTCACTGCAAGCAGCACGTCAGCTAACAAAGCCCACAGTGATCTCTTTCCACACTTCATGGACAAGAAGAATTTCAGCCTGTCTCTGAAAAAAAAACGGAGTCTTAAGCCCTGGGATCTGAACTGGAAATTAAAAATGAGCCACTTCAAAGGATGTGGAGATATGACAGGGATCAGCCCTTCAACTGGCTGTGTTTTTCTTCCTAGGGGAAGGGACTAGGCAGGACAAGCACCTCTGAAGCCTCTAAAAAGGAGCAAGTGGAAGGAGGAGCTTGCAAGCCCAGGTGCCACACTGCTAGGGCACCCAGACAGATGGGCCCTTGTCGTCTGAGCCTGCTGAACACTGAGAGCTCATCTGGAAACAAGGCTGGCACAGGGAGGCCTTTCGCTGTCAGCACTGATAGGAGCACAGAGGGTGGATCTGCATCTCCAGGTGGAGTGGGCCTGATGGCAGAGAGGGCTTCCAGAGGCAGTCGATCTGTTGCCAGGCTTCTGAAGAGTAACAGCTTACACATTTGGCTGCAAAACTGATTGCCACCTCGCATGGGTGAGTGCCAAGGGTTAAGCTCAGTGCAGCAGTTGGTGCTTGGACTGCTGGCCTTGTCTGTGCTTGGAGATCTCTGTTCTGTCTGTAAGGGTTTGCCTAGACAAGTTCTCTTCCCTTTTCCAACTGTAAAAGCTCCTCAGGCTGCTCTGTCAGCCCTCTCCTGCTTGTGCCTGCACCGCCTAGGGAGGGATTTGCACCTAAGGGGTGTGACAGGGAGCCTGGCAGCTCTGCTGCCCTGGAGAGCAGGCCAGGCAGGGACAATTCAGTCCTGGAAACAGTGCTTACAGTGAAGCTTTGATTTGAATTAGTGGTAAAACCTTGTTGGCTCACTCAACTCTTGAGCACTGCTCAATGGCTTGAGTGGAGAGCAGTGCTGAGTGATGTTCCTCAGGGGCTGGTGTTGGGACCAACACAAGTAACTTTGTCAGTGATGTGGGCAGGGGATTGGGTGCACCCTCAGCACATTTGCTGATGACACCAAACTGGGTATTGTGATTGGCACGCTGGAGGGAAAGGATGGCATCCAGAGGGACCATACAGGCTGTGTGGTGGGTGCCTTAAGAGCAGCTCTGAGGAGAAGGACTTGGGGTGTTGGTGAATAGAAAACTGAATGTGAGCCAGCACTGTGCTCTTGCAGCCCAGAAAGCCAGCTGTATTCTGGGCTGCATCACAAGAAGCAACCTGCTCTAGTAGAAGGTGTCCCTGCCCCTGGCAGGGGGGTTAGAACTGAGTGATCCTTAAGGGCCCTTGCGACCCAGACCACTCTGTGGTTAAGAGCAGAGGCAGGGCCCAGACTGATTAGCCTGATAAGAACTAATTGTCCACTTGGACCAAGAATGGTTCTTTCCCCAAACTGTAATTCCTTTTCCTTTCCTTCCCTCTCTCCCTCCACCTCAGTTTCACAGAAGTGAAGAGCTGTTATTAGCCCAAATCCTTTACCAGTTCTAGAGCCTGTTAAAAGGATCTTGGAGCAGGGCATTTGCTGCAGAAGACTAAACTAAGCCATCAATAAACTGGAGCTGTTGGTATTTTCATTTGTGCTGTTTGGACTTCAGGCTCTTTTCTCCTGGAGGGTTTCAATCAGTGGTAGTGGTGATGGATTGCTCCCTAAAGACACTTGAGTATCCAGCTGGCTTTTTTCCCCCCCTTTCTTTCTCCTGTCCTGATCAAATGGGGGGTGGTGCTGTTGAGCTGTTGAAGGGCACAGCATTAAAAAAGGGACTGAGGCAGGCAAGTGTGCTGCACTTCTCCAAGCAGAGGGGACACAGCTCACTGGGGCACAGCCCCACCTCTGTATTGTTAGATGCTATTGGACAACAACCCTCTAGCAGCATCACAGGGAAGGATGTGGATTAGGGAAGACAACAAAAGGACAGGGATTGGTGGAGCTCAGCAGCAAACACTGAGCTATTGTGCATTAAGCAGCTAACCTGATTAATTGCAGCCTGTTACAGCCAGAGATGATCAGCTCTGTAGGTGAGGACTCCTGGCTTTAAAGACACTGGTGGCATGATTATCACTGCTGGTATTGAATAGTCTCTGGCAGATCATCCCAACAGCTCCCACATGGGACATTTGCTCTGTGTGCTGCTCTTGATACTGTATTGTGGTTATTAGATAGTATTGTATTTTAATAAAGAGACATTTTAGAGAGGAATACACTTGTGGGTTTGGTTGCTGCAGGCTGAGTTCTCTCTCCCTGTAGCACAGGCAGATCATACCACATCTACTCAACTGCTGCCCTCAAGACAGAGCATTCCCAACCCTGCCCAAACTATGGGCTCACAATTATATGCCCAAGAATAAAATCTCTCCCCCAGCTTTTTCCTCTGACCACTACGGTGAAGGGAAAAGGACAAGACTAGCCAGGAGGTCTGTGTTAAGCTCTTTTTTTCTCCATCCTGTCCCCTTCCAGGGTCCTTGGTAGAAGGGTTCTAGGGAAGAGGAAACTGGGAGAGGGCTCTCCAGAGCACACTGGGAAGGGTGACTTTCCATATCTACTCATTTCCCTGGTAGTTCTGCTCTCTCCATCAGAATCCTGCTCCTTACAGGACTCTCCAGCACTTCTCTGCAGACAACTGGTCTCACTTGGTGAGCAGGTTTCAACTGCCATCCTTAGCAGGCTTAACCAGCCATGCTGGAGTGGATTCCGTCCAGAAACCCAGAGTCACTCTGCTGTGTCCTTTCAGCTGCAGAGACTGAGAATTACAGAGAAGGCTGATACATGAGTGAGTGACAATCATCTGAAGTCCTGTATTTCCAGTCTCCTGCAGAGAATTAGTCTGCCAGTGTCCACAGTCCTCAAGGTGGCCTTTTCTGCATCAGAAATGGAGTGTTTTGCAGACAGCTTGAGGAGAGACTGGGCTGATCTCTGTCCTTTCACAGAGCAGGGCATAGAGGAATGGCAAGGAAGAAGGAATTAGACTGTAAATCACTGTTGCATGTTCGTTCTGACAAGCCTCTTCAACAAAGTTACTTCATGTTCTTGCATCCCTTTTGGAGCAGTGAAATCTGCCTGAGCCCAGGGTAAATAATTCACTAAGAGAAGTGAATATATTTATGAAGAGTTAGTTAAAAGGCTGTGCTTCTGTCATGCCTGCTTTCTGAGTTGTCATCTGAGGAGCTCATTTGAGGGCTGTTTGTGGGGGACAGTGGGGTGAAGCAGTGCCTGTGTGAGGGGAAAGAGCCTTGTTAACTTCAGATGCAGATGGAGAGTGACATGTGGTGCTGGATCCTGAGATCCTGAGGAGCTGATGTTCCTGAAAAGAGCATTTTATCCAGCAGCAGGAGATGAACTGATGGGTCTGAAGGCTGCAGAAAGTGAACTGAAAATGTAAGGACAGGTGCTGCCCTGTCAAAGGGTCTGAATGGTGGTGCCCAAACAGGTTTTTAGGATGGGCACATGGCATGCAAAGCTGCTTTCTGTTCAGTGTGTGTGTTGGTAGAACAGGTGAATAAAAACTTTGCTGGGTAGGGCCCAAAGCAGGATGGGGAAGGTGTGGCTAAGGCTGCAGAGCACCTGGATTTCGTGGGCTATGGTTGCTCTGTACTCACTGCTTTCCAAAGCGTGCACAGCCCTAGCTCGGGCCCACGGTGACACCAAAGTGTGTGTTATTCCCTTCTCACAGAAGAGTGAATTCTCACATAACAGAGAAGTGACTGTCAAAGCTTATAGACCAAGTCACCAGCAGAAGGCTCAGAGCTGAGCTGAGCTGGTTGCAGAGGCTTTATGGTGCTTCAACCAGCAGTGACCAGAGCAGAGAGGAAAACAAACCACACGGGTGATTTTCCAGCAGCAGCAACGAGCCCTCACTGGCTGCTCCTTCCTTCCCATATGTTGAGATAAAGCATCCCTGACAAACACCGGAGTACAGAGCTGTTATTCTCCCTGTGAACTGTTGCTGGTGTGCAGATGGCTGTGGAGACCAGCTAATGTGTGCTGAGAGGAGGCAGCTCCACTGGTTTCACAGCAGGAGTTGCTGCCGTGGTCAGGGAGGTGACTTGCAGAGCTGGGTTACAGCATGGCAAACGCTGCCCCAGATGATGAGGAAAAGCAGGGGGATGCTGCACTGCTTCTAGCAGACAAAAAGCCTTCTAATAGTCTTTTAAAGTCGTTTAATACAGTTTCTCTTTGTGAAGGAACCAGGCTCTGCTGGCCCCAGGCCAGGGCAGCAGCACTGAGATGGCTGCAGCGGGAGCTCACCCAGTCTGACAGAGTGGGGGGGTCTGAGGTGGGGAGTGGAAGTGCCTGAGAGGCTTTTTCTTGCCTTTTGGTAAGTTGCATCACACTTCTGTGATGTCAACATGCCTAATATGTGGCTGTGCTTCCCCTGTTGCTTGAGCAACAGTCCCAAGCCACACAGCCCCTGCTTTAGGCTTTAGGGCTGGAAGGGTGATGCTGACCCTGCAGGTCCCTGCTCTCCATTAGAGGAAAGAGACTTACTGATGTTCTACAGGTTTTGTGCATACCTTTCTTCTGGGAAGCAATTTCCCTCCTCTTCTCCTTCTGGCATCTCTCTCCAGGGAATTGCTGTCTTCTATGAACATATCCATCTTGCCTCCCCACAGTCTCCTCACTCATAAATCCTTCATCTTCCTAGAGACAATGTTTTAGGCTCTGTCATTGCCAAATCTGATCCTTAACTACTCCAGTTACCACATCTGATGGAGCAAACCTGGTTTTCATAATACTTGTCTGCTGTCATTTCATATAGAAACCTCCTCTAATGGCTGGAGAGAGTTATCAATTGCTGCTCTTGTATAGAGACTTTTGAAGGTCATGAGCAAGTGACAGGATGAAGCTTCTGCAGGAGAAAATGGGTAAATGAGTTTGAAATTCCAAGAATCAATGTCTTCATTTCAGATACTTTGTTCTGTCAGCATGGTGAACTCCAGCCATGATTTAATCCTTCAACTGCCACAGCATCCCTCATCCCTGCCAGGTCCAGAGTCGCAGTGGGCTCCTAAACTTACCCAAAACACTGATGGAAGGCAGCTGGCTCTGAGAAGGTGCATCAGAACCCTACACAAGTGTCAGCAGTGAAGCAAACAACACAGGTGTGGGGTAGGGATGCAGAAGGCAGGACTGCCTTGCCATGATGCTGTGCTCGTGTGTGCACAGCAGATGCTCTTGGGTTTCTGCCTTCTCCTGAAATAGCTGCCTAATGTTAAACTAAATGAGATCTGCTCTTCTGTTGAAGTGTGGTCTGCTGTGCTTTGGCTTGATGGAGGATCAGGATGGAGGTTAAGGTGGGGAGATATCTTCCTCCTTCCAAAGAGAATGGGCTCAGGAAGCTCAGGCAAACATCCTCCTCCTGGAATCCATCATGCCACCTCATGCCTGAGAAGGGCAGTAAGTGCTGGGGCAGGGTGATCCATTACCATTAGTTCCTGACATATTGATTCTCTGCTTTGACAAGAAAGCTCTGTCATGCCGGCAGTGAGGGATGGCTGTGGGGAGGGGGGGGAACTGCAGGCCTGACTGCAGCCTGGCAGGGAGGGCAGGCAGCTCTGGGGGTGACAGGCAAAGAGGAATAAGAGCAGGGGTGATGTTAGAGAAGATGCAACATCACCTTCCTCTTTCTTTACCTCCTGGCTCTTAACAAGCAGGTGGTTGTCATGTAACCTTTGCTCTGTTTTTTCCCCCTCAAGTAAGTCTTCTACTCTTCCCTAGCTTGTGGCTGGCTGCCCCCATGCTTTCTAGAGACACTAAAACCATCCTTGTTTTAGCTGGGACCAATGCTTGGAAGGCTGAAACTCCCTGTTGGACAGGATCTGTCTTCAGCCCTCCTTCCTGTGCTCACCAAACACCACAGTTCTGCAGAACCTCACTTCTGAGCCTCCTTGCCAAGCCACCTCTTAATTACACAACAGGGCATCTCTCTCCTCCCTGTTTCCCAGCATGGCTTAGTTCAGGATCTTCTCTATTTACAGGCCAATAGGGAGACAGAAGCAGAGCACCACAGAGTGTCCTGCCAGAGATACAAGGGAGGGTTAAGTAAGAAACTCATTCTGAACATCAGTTCTTCTTCCAGGAATCATGATGGGGGGAAAACAGATAAGTGTTTTAGCCTTGGACTTGTGGTGGTGGTGTTGTTTCTGCAGTAGCTTTTCTGCAGAGAGATGAAGCTCACGTACAAAACAGCATTTTTCATTTGGAAAGGTGTTTGCTCTGACTCTGCAAAACAATCCTTAAACTGAAAATGGCTAAATTACCTTCACTGCTTGTCTGCAGCTCTGTTGTACTTCTCTCAAACTTCTCAAAAATGTATCTTTTAATATCCCCAGACTCCCATATTTCCCAAAGTGCTCTTGCTTGGATGTGTGCTCATCCATATTCATCCTTCCTCCACCTGCAAGGACCATAACAGAGCTGCCCTGGCTCTGAATCAGCCTCTCCTGAGTCGAGCAGGACAGGCAGCAAGGCTGCAAGGTCTGTTTTGACTTAGAAGAGCTGGTATTTGCTCCTCAAAGAGTGAGAGGAGGGCTCTGTAGAAGAGGCAGCTGGACAGCTGTGACGAGGTTAAACTTGTCCTTTATGGCATACTGCCTCTTCAGGGGTTTTTTCAGTAAAAAATGATGCTCAAACATCTAGAGGAGAGAAGATGAAACAAGGAGTGTCCTCTGTGCCCTGTTGACTGCCTAACCTGTCTGTGGTGGGAGGGTTTCATGTGGATCTGACACTTGAAAGATGAGGACAAGCTGAACCCTCAGTTGGTTTTTAAGCACTGGTATAAAACAGGATTTAAAACAAAATTTTTATGTATCCTACTACCAATGCATGGCATCACTGTCCACCTCACTCTGTGCATCTGGGTGTTCTTGGTCATGGTATGTGTTCAGTTCTGGGCACTCCAGTTCAAGAGAGATGGGGAACTTCTGGCTACCAAGATGATCAGAGAACTGGAACATCTGTCTGACAAGGAAGGGCTGTGAGACCTCAGGCTGTTCAGCCTGGAAATGAGAAGACTGAGGGGAAACCCCATCAATACTTATAAGCACCTAAAGGGTGAGTGTCAGGAGGATGGGGTCAGTCTTCTATCTGTGTGGTGGCCAGTGACAGGACAAGGGGTAATGGGCATCAGCTGGAACACAAACAGTTCCACTAAAACATGAGGAGCAAGTCCTTTGGTGCTGAGGTGAGGGACCCCTGGCCCAGGCTGCCCAGGGAGGGTGTGGAGGCTCCTTGGGAGGTTTCCAAACCCACCTGGACACGTTCCTGTGCCCCTGATGGAGGGGAACCTGCTTTAGCAGGGGCTGGGGCTGGAGGAGCTCTGGAGCTCCCTTCCAACCCCCACCAGTCTGGGATCTGAAGATGTTTCATCCTTGAAGCATCTATCCTCTGTCCTGCATCTAGAGGAACAGATCAAGGCTTTTTTTATGAACCCATGTCTGTCTTTGCTGGGGTCCTTGTGGTGAAGGAACACTGGTGGGTGGTTGAGGTGGTAGCTGTAGGTGACTTGAAGTAGTTCAGTGTGACTCTGCCTTCAGCCTGCTGTCCCAGGGAGAGGAGGATGTGAGCAGGAGCTTCATGTGTGCCTGAGGATCCTGTGCTGCCTCTTGTCTGCTCAAAGCTGCCTATCAGTCAGAGGCTGTCATCTTCTTTTCATGATGATTTATCATCCAACATAACTAGGTTTCAGAGTTTCATTTTTGGGCTTGCCTCCTCCCAGGGACAGACAGATAAATCTGATATGCAAATGGTTTTGCTCTCCAAGTGCAGGAGTGACAGACTCTTTTGCTACAGGGAGCAGGAGAAAACACAGTCATTGAGGCAGGGCTGCTGTCCTCTTCTCTGGGGCTGGAATTGGGCAGGGGAGATTTCCAGTTTAGCCAGCACCACCTCCCTCAAGGATCCTGCATCTGCAGAGCACCAGTGTTAGGGCAGGGGGAGCACAGCTTGCCTGCTTGGAAACAGCCCTTAATATTGCATCAGCTCTCCTTGAAACCTTCATATGTTTAATTTCTGAAAGAAGTATTTAAGGAAAAACAAAGGCTATGGATTCTGTCTACTTAAGCTAAAGACTTCTATCCATCATTTAGGGAATCCACATGAATTCTGTTCCTTCAGTGCTCCCTGCCAGAAAAGGACATGTCAGGGCAGAGGAGAGCCTGTGGGTCTCTGACTGAGGAGATGCTCTGAGGATGAGCTGCCAGCCTGGAGCTTCCCCTGATCTGGGCTTGTTAGCACTGGTGTGGAAAGTGGGGCTTTGAACTAAGGGTAAGAGTGAGTTAGGGGGATGGAAAGAGGTCACTCTTCCGTCTGCTTAGCAGAGCAGGGGGAGATTTACTGTCTAGTGTGCAGGGGAAGAGGTGTGAGGCTTCTGCAGTTCGATCTAGTGCAGATACCAAACCAGCTCAGACACTGAGGCTGACCACCTCTCCCGAGCAAGAAGGGGAAAAAATCGTCTCAGCCTATTTCCAGAGCTGCTTAACCTGATTTGTCTTATTGCTCAGGGCATCTTCTCGTCTTCCATGTAGCCTGTGCAGCCCCAGGGAGCACAGCCAATGTCACATCACCTGAAACATGGCTCTTTCTGGCTATCTTGCTGTAGCAGATCTGGCTGGCAAGCATCTCCCCTCCGGGGAGCAAGGGGAGAGGCACAACAACCCTACCTGTGTTCACAGAGCCCCTCACTTGCTGGCTTGAGTGAAGGCGAGGGGAATTGCACACCCTCACAGCAATGAGCTGTGGCTTTCTGTAGCCCTCGGTGGCTGCTCTTGGGGGAGTAAATAGAGCCCAGCCCTCCCAAAGGGGCCTGGCTGGTGTGGTGCCGGGAGGGAATGGATCTGCTGTCATCAGCCCCGTGTCCATGGAGAGCTCTTAGGCTCTCCCTGGCCCTGGGAAGTGAGAGGTTTCCTGAGGCAGTACAGAATAAAGTGTGTGTGGCTTGGTAAGGGCTGAGCATGAGGAAGGGAAGGAGGATGCTGTGAGAGGAGAACCTGGGTTTTGGAGAGGGCTGGGGGAGGCAGCCAGTGCTCAGTGATGGTTGACCTGGCCTCGCTGGACACAGGACACTGGCATTCTCTAACTGCTAACTCCATCCCTGGCAGCTTTGCCCTCTCCAGCTGCCTGTCAGGCAGAGCAGAGCTGGGCACAGAGTGAGCCCATGTCCTNAGGAGGATGCTGTGAGAGGAGAACCTGGGTTTTGGAGAGGGCTGGGGGAGGCAGCCAGTGCTCAGTGATGGTTGACCTGGCCTCGCTGGACACAGGACACTGGCATTCTCTAACTGCTAACTCCATCCCTGGCAGCTTTGCCCTCTCCAGCTGCCTGTCAGGCAGAGCAGAGCTGGGCACAGAGTGAGCCCATGTCCTTGTCCCCCCACCATGAGCTTGCCCAGCTGGCAGTGCCAGTGGCTGTCCTGCTGTGGGCCTGGCTGCAGCACTGTGCACTGCTCTCATTCCTCTCCATTTACATTTATGACATTCAGAGCTGTCCATAGGAGTTGTCTCAGCATTTTGTTGGTTTTTTCATTACCTGATAATTCACAGCTCTGCTCTGACGCCTCAAACCAGGGCAGGAGACAGCTCTCTGCAAGCCACAGTGGCCCATCCATTGCCAGCACCAGACCATAAATCTTTCTCCTTGCTGCCCTGCCAGGCAGTTTTTCTCCCCTGCTCCTTGTTAACTCCAGCAGCTGATGATCATCTTTCCCAGGCTGATGTGATTTTTGTGACACCAGAATTAGTTTTCTGCTGGTTTTATGTGCCATGCTAGGAATAACAGTCTAGCACTAACAGCTTCTGGCTCAAATTTCCACCAGTGGAGTAAATAAAGGCATTAGCCCAAACTCCTCAATTCATTGTTTTTTGTCCATGGCACGCTGCTTTTTGTGATGAGCTCTGT
>WBNH01006506.1:46483-78656 GCA_013401255.1 Urocolius indicus
TTGTTAGCACTGGTGTGGAAAGTGGGGCTTTGAACTAAGGGTAAGAGTGAGTTAGGGGGATGGAAAGAGGTCACTCTTCCGTCTGCTTAGCAGAGCAGGGGGAGATTTACTGTCTAGTGTGCAGGGGAAGAGGTGTGAGGCTTCTGCAGTTCGATCTAGTGCAGATACCAAACCAGCTCAGACACTGAGGCTGACCACCTCTCCCGAGCAAGAAGGGGAAAAAATCGTCTCAGCCTATTTCCAGAGCTGCTTAACCTGATTTGTCTTATTGCTCAGGGCATCTTCTCGTCTTCCATGTAGCCTGTGCAGCCCCAGGGAGCACAGCCAATGTCACATCACCTGAAACATGGCTCTTTCTGGCTATCTTGCTGTAGCAGATCTGGCTGGCAAGCATCTCCCCTCCGGGGAGCAAGGGGAGAGGCACAACAACCCTACCTGTGTTCACAGAGCCCCTCACTTGCTGGCTTGAGTGAAGGCGAGGGGAATTGCACACCCTCACAGCAATGAGCTGTGGCTTTCTGTAGCCCTCGGTGGCTGCTCTTGGGGGAGTAAATAGAGCCCAGCCCTCCCAAAGGGGCCTGGCTGGTGTGGTGCCGGGAGGGAATGGATCTGCTGTCATCAGCCCCGTGTCCATGGAGAGCTCTTAGGCTCTCCCTGGCCCTGGGAAGTGAGAGGTTTCCTGAGGCAGTACAGAATAAAGTGTGTGTGGCTTGGTAAGGGCTGAGCATGAGGAAGGGAAGGAGGATGCTGTGAGAGGAGAACCTGGGTTTTGGAGAGGGCTGGGGGAGGCAGCCAGTGCTCAGTGATGGTTGACCTGGCCTCGCTGGACACAGGACACTGGCATTCTCTAACTGCTAACTCCATCCCTGGCAGCTTTGCCCTCTCCAGCTGCCTGTCAGGCAGAGCAGAGCTGGGCACAGAGTGAGCCCATGTCCCCCCACCATGAGCTTGCCCAGCTGGCAGTGCCAGTGCCTGTCCTGCTGTGGGCCTGGCTGCAGCACTGTGCACTGCTCTCATTCCTCTCCATTTACATTTATGACATTCAGAGCTGTCCATAGGAGTTGTCTCAGCATTTTGTTGGTTTTTTCATTACCTGATAATTCACAGCTCTGCTCTGACGCCTCAAACCAGGGCAGGAGACAGCTCTCTGCAAGCCACAGTGGCCCATCCATTGCCAGCACCAGACCATAAATCTTTCTCCTTGCTGCCCTGCCAGGCAGTTTTTCTCCCCTGCTCCTTGTTAACTCCAGCAGCTGATGATCATCTTTCCCAGGCTGATGTGATTTTTGTGACACCAGAATTAGTTTTCTGCTGGTTTTATGTGCCATGCTAGGAATAACAGTCTAGCACTAACAGCTTCTGGCTCAAATTTCCACCAGTGGAGTAAATAAAGGCATTAGCCCAAACTCCTCAATTCATTGTTTTTTGTCCATGGCACGCTGCTTTTTGTGATAAGCTCTGTAAAATGTTGTTAGGCTTCTCCCTGACAGGAGGGAAGGGTAGACCAGCAGACTTTGTGCCTAAGAGTGATGAATTTTAATAGCAGTCTTTCACTGCTGCTTTAGTCCCTTCCAGACTGGCTTCTCCACCCTGGGATTAGCTACAGACAGCCTGTTCCTCCTGGCCGGGAAATGGCTGGCTAGTTCATGCTCTCTCGTGCTTGACACATCACAGGGATGGGGATGCTTGGTAGGAGCTGCTGCTCCTGTGCCTCTGGAGGTTGGTCAGGGCTTGGAAACATGAGTCCACTTGTAAAGATGGAGGGATGTTGCTGGGGTTGACTGCAGCCAGGTTTAATCTTTGCTTTCTTTAGAGAGTGAAAGCTCAAACCTCTCTCAGCCATTTTTAAGTGGTGATGTTTAGCCCAGGTGCATGGCAGAAGCACCCGTGGACAGACCCTTGAGGCTGCTGGGCTTGGCCTGTGGTAGCGCTGCCTTCCTGAAGGGCCCAGGGGAACTGTTAGCCATGGAGTCAGGAGAGTTTCTGGGGGAAGGAGACAGGAGGGGGCTGCCTGCCCTTATCTGCTGCCTGGCACTGAAAGGGAGCTGTGATTAATTCCTGTGCACCTCGCCTTTGATGTTCCGTCTCCAGAGATAAGGAGATGCTCTTGTGGAGCAGGGGAGGGAGCTGGTGCCCAGACTGGCGGCTCCCAGGGGAGGAAAAGTTGTGGGGAACACAGTGCTGAGCTTGACCTGAAACCTTCTCTCTCTCTCCAGCTTTCATCCTCATGATTATTCTGGCCCTCATCCGCATCAGCAGAGGCCAAGCTGAAGGTCACCCCTCCATGGCCCAGCTGTCGGGCATCCGCAACCTCTTTGGGGTGTGCGTCTACTCCTTCATGTGCCAGCACTCCCTGCCATCCCTCCTCACCCCCATCTCCAAGAAGAAGCACGTCAACAAGCTCGTGCTGCTCGATTACACCCTGATCCTGGCATTCTACAGCCTCCTGTCCTTCACTGCCATTTACTGCTTCCCTAACGACAGCCTCATGGACATGTACACGCTCAACTTCACCAACTGCCGCGTCATCGGCGGCGCCTTCATCCGTTACTTCCTGGGTCTCTTCCCCGTCTTCACCATCAGCACCAACTTCCCCATCATCGCCGTCACCCTGCGCAACAACTGGAAGACCCTTTTCCACAGAGAAGGGGGCACCTACCCCTGGGTGGTGGATAGAGTGGTCTTTCCTGCCATCACGCTCGTCCCCCCGGTGCTGGTGGCTTTCTGCACCCATGACCTGGAGGCTCTGGTAGGGATCACGGGGGCCTATGCTGGCAATGGCATCCAGTATCTCATCCCAGCCTTCCTGGCTTACTGCAGCAGGAAGGACACCCAGCTGGTTTTTGGCAGTGGGACGGTTAATAAGCACCTCTCTCCTTTCAGACACACCTTCTGGATCGTGTTTGTGCTCATATGGGGCTTTTCTTGCTTTGTGTTTGTGACTGCAAACATTGTCCTGAGCGAGTCCAAGCTCTGAGCTGGGGGCAGCGGCCACACTCCCTCTTCTGGGCTCCAGAGACCAAGCATTTCAGCTTCCCCTCTGCAACTGGAGAGGAGGGGAAAGGCAATATGAAGGGAAACTTCCAGGCCAAGGCTTGGTGGCACAGCTTAGGCCTGGACACGGACTTCCTTCACTCCATGTGTGAGTGGAGTGGACTCAGCCTCGTTACAGTCCCAGTTCTCAGCCCTGCAGCGTGTGGGGCTGAGCCCTCGGCAGCCTGCACCATTTACCAGTGTCCAGCCATTTCTGCCTTCAGCTCCAGTGGAGCATGGCTCTCCTCACTCATCCCTGCCTCTCCTCACCCCTACCTAGCTCTGCTCATCCCAGCCCTGCCTCTCCACGTCCTGCAGGTCTCAGCTCACAGCAGAGCAGCCAACCCTGGCTGCTCAGTGGCCCCTCTCCCAAAGGCAGGGATGTGCTCTGCAGAACCTGGCAGGAGTTTGGGAGAATTGAGTCTCTTCTTTCTGCTGAGACCCCTCCAAACCAACCCCCCTGCACCAGCTGAGGGAAGAAATTAGGGTGGCAATAGAAGAAAATAACGGTGTGCTGGTTCCAGTTGCTGTTTCTAGAGGCATTCAGCTGTGTGTGCTACCTGGGACCTGGGCAGCTTTTGCTTCATTTCTGCAGCCCAGGAGCTAATCATTCACACTTCTCCTGTTCTCCTGCACCCTGGCAGCCTCAGCCGGACCCAGCAATGCCCCTTTGCAGGCAGGGATGCAGCTCAGTGCCCCCGGACAGCAAACCCGAGCCCTGCTCGCCTGGGACTCGCCTGGGCAGCCGCTAATTAGCCGGTGCTGAGGGGCGGGAGGCAGGCACAGCTCCGCCTCCACACGCTGATGGGTTTCCAGCCTCCTGCGCCGGGTAATTGGCCTTGAAACAAGGTGGGTGGTAACTCAGGGGACTGGGCTGTTGCCAGGAGGGAGCATCAGAGCCCAGGCTCGGCCCTGCCTGCAGCAGCAGAGCTCCCAGGTGAGGGAAAGCAGAAGACCCTGCTGGAACTGAGCCTGGATCCCCCTCCCTCTGCTCGTCCTGCCCAGGGCAGAGGGTGCTCAGGGCTGGTCCTGCTCAGCCTCTCAGAGAACTGAGCTGCCCTTGCTCTGGCTGAGTCTTTGCTTGAGAGGCTACTGGTGGCCACTATCCTGCCACACAATGACAAACAGCTCCAGGGCCCTGGGGCAGAGATCATGGGGCTTCTCCTAACCAAAGGAAGACACTTTACAAAGGTTTCACCTGAGATATGTTAAACCTCCCCCTTATTAAGGCAGTTCAAAGCCAGGTGCATGTCACTTGCCTTGGATCCTCTTGCCCTCTGCACTCACTGCAGGATTAAGTGTCACCACTCGCTACAGCAAGCTTTGAACTGCAGCTCTTCTTAATCAAGCTCTGTTCTCAAGTAGGACTTTTTGGTTTCCATATGACCTGAAGTGCTCCTCTGGGGAAGAATCTGCAAGTATCTGGATCTGTATAAAAACACTTCATGGCTTTCAAAGCAAACCCCTCCACCTCTTGAGCCTGAGCACTGCCGCTGTGTCCTTGCTGAGCTGCTGGGAGAGGATCTGGGGCGACTCTTTGGCTCATCTCCTGCTTGAGCCTAAGCAGGCACTGGCAGCCCTCACCAGGGAGTTTGAACATCTCCAAGTGCTCTGGGGAAGCTGATATGGCACCTTCAGGGCCAGATTAGTAAGTGGTTTTCCAGGTAGCTGCTGCAGGTGTCTCCTTTATGTAAGTAGGAGGGCAGATTGGTGGGGTAGCTGAGCTGGGAGCTGCCTGCCAGGCCAGCTGGGAGCTGGGCAGAGCCAGAGGAAGGAAAGGAATGCTGTTGGCGTGAGCCTTGGGGAGGCTGGAGAGGCTGCAGGGGTCTGTGGAGAGGGCTGAGGCCTTTCATAGTGCACTGTCCACCCCAGGTTGCCTGTGCTTTGCAAGGCACTTGCTCAGCCTTCATCCCTTCAAGTGCCCATTTCAATCTCTTGCCTTCACATTTCAGTGCCAGCCAGGGAACGAGGCTGTTCTCTGGGACATCTCCTCTCATCCTCCCTTTCCCTTAGGGCTCCCTCCCTGCTGCTGTGCAGCCTGGCTCACCCTCACCTGCCGTCTCCCACCTTTAAAGACGTGCCTTCTCTTCCCTGGCCTGGTGACCCCCCTCTCCTCTTCCCCATGGTGCACAGCAGTGACTTCTTTGGGGGCTTTACCTCTGAGAGCTGCTGAGATTCAGGTTTTGGATGCCCTGGCTTGGGGAGGGGTCATATCCTGACCCCAGCCTTTGCCATGGTAACTTACCAAGGAGGCAAATGTTTTCTTAAACACATCCCCACGAATGACCAGACACCTGCTTGTCCTTGCACAGCAGCCAAACAAACCCACCTGAGAAGCTGGGGTGATAACAGAGAGAAGCTCTATGGCAGAGAGAACCTATTTCATATAAAGCATGACATAGTAATGCCTTAAAAATTACTGTAGGAGGGGGGAAGGGAAAAGGGAGGGACCCTAGGCAAAGGGGGGGACCTCGGGTCAGTGTGGGGCAGGAGCTCCCTCACCCACCACCATGGACTCTGTTTGGAACTTACCAACACTAACCAATCCATTACTACAGATTCTCACCTGATGCTTGTCCTGACTGTAATTAGTTCTCAGAAAAGAAAAGGGATTTCAACCCAATAAACTGCACATGACACAGCTGCTGTGGGCAGGCTGCTTTCTTCCCAACCCCCTCCTTGTACCGAGCAGCTATTCCTGGAGGGGATGGCTGTGACTGATGGGGCTGCAGGCCAAGGAGAACAGCAAGCAGAGAGGCTAATGGAGGCCCTCACCTCTCCTCTATTAGCCTCCTGCAACTCTGGGTGGTAGCTGCAAACTCAATTAAAAACATCTGTACTTTCCCCTTCTCAATTACGGCTCCTTACACTTAAAAACCCCAAACAAATTGAATCTCTGCTCTGCCTCGGGCTGCAAAAGCAGCTCCTGCCAAGGAATTGATGATCACCATAAAGCCCAGCTTGATTTATGTTAAAATATTAAAGCAGCTCTTTATGATGGAAATAATAACCACTTTCTGCCGTGGTTCTCTCACAGGACCTCACACACACAGCCCAGCAGCTCGGGGCTTGGGCTGTAAATCTGGGATCAAACTGGCATCAAACATTTGGGCTCTTGCAGCACTTTGAAGAGCAATGGCCAGGGAGGGGAAAATAAAACCCTGGGGAGGGGTTGAGCTGTGCAGGGCTGAGTGGGAAAGGCCAGTGAGCACTGCACAGGTGTGGGCAGCATGGCCCTGACCCTGGGAGCTGTTGGCAGTGTGAGGAAGGGCACCTGGCAGCCCAAAGTGATGTCACCACACTGCACCAGTGCTTTCCTGGCCTTGTATCTCTGGTGTGTGCTTGCAGGAGCTCCTCTTGCCCTCACTCAAGCCACCACCATCATTGAAAAACCTCTTTGCAGTGCCCTGCCTGGTTCCCCTTTGCACATCAGAATGGGGCTCACGGTGCTGAGCCATGAGGATGGGGAAAGTAATAAATGTGGGGAAAATACTGCTGGTGAAGAGAGCAGGGACTGAGCCCAGGAGCTGTGTGGCCAGCAGGGAGGCAGCTGTATTTCTCTCTGCACAGAAACCAGCAGCTCCCAGCGTCCCAGGGCAGCTGGGGTGCCAGCACCAGCTGAATTAAAAAGTGATTGATTAGACCAGAAGAAAAAAGGAAATCGTATCCCTCAGTGGCTGTTAAACACCAAACAACCCAGCTCCTGCTTTGGGGAGCATGGTCACAGGGTGCTCTAGGCTCTGCCTCCCTGCAGGCCTGTCCCTGGTGCAGCCCAGGGTGAGGGGATGCTGCAGGATCCCACCCTGCACCAGGAAAGGGAGAAAAAAAACCAGTGTTTTTCCATCCCAATTAGTACATAAAGATGATTATGCAAATGCCACTGTGATGGGAGAGGATCTGGGTGCTGGGCACCCCCACAGGGCACCCACACAGCCCCAGCCTTACTGCACTGGGTCTCTTCCCCTGGGACCCCTCATTCCCTGCTGCCTTCAGCCTGTCTCAGCAGAGCCCTTCAATCAAAGATGAGGCAAATCCCTTTGCTGACTCACTGGGGACAGCACTAATTAATTTCAAACATGGGTTGGGGAATTTAGAGGGTTGTTTTTTTCCCCTTTTCTGCTCCCTTTTGTTCTCCCAGCCCCAAGCCCAGCTCAGGTTTGGTGCAGCTGTGTGTGCTGGCTTCCTTGGGCCAAAAAAAAACCCACAGATTGAGGAGGAGTGAAAGCTCCTTGGTGCAAAGTGGAGCCTCCTGGGGCATCCAGGTGAGGAGAGCTGCAAATGGGCACCATGGCTTGGGGCAGCCAGGCAAGGATCCCCTTGCCTTCAACAGGGTATATTTATTTCTGGCCTTTATTTATATCCCAGCACTTCTCTTCCTCGCTTGGAGGCTTTGGAGGGGCTGCCAAAGCAATTAAGAGACAATTGCAATGATAAATAAGTAAGGGGAATTAAAGTGCTGGCACCAGGCTGCTGGCAGCCAAGCTGGGGGATGGGCAGGGACTGGCTGCAGTTAACCCCAGACAAATGAGGGGATGGACTGATGGGCAGGTGAATGGGCAGGACGTTGCCAAGGCTCTTCCAGCCTGGTTGCTGACAGCAGCCCCAAGGGCTGCATTAAATGGGAAAATAACACTAATGGAGCTTTAGAGCAGTTTCTTGGGAGGATCTTCATCCAGGCAGGTAATGCTGAACCAGCTGGGAAGAGGGGCTGGGGGCTGGCATCTCCCTAGGATGGGCTGTTAGCCCACCATGGACTTTGCATAGTCCTGGCATTGCCCCGGGAAGGGGAGGAGGGATTTTTTCCCCTTTCTCATTCCCTGCCAGCATTCCTTCCGTGGCTGCTGTGCCATGCTGGGTGCAGCCCTGGCATCATGGCTCACTGCCCCAAGCTCCCTCCCATCCATGCCTAGCACCCCAAAACCTGAGCAGGGTGCAGTAACTCCAGCTTCAGTGCTCAGCTCCAGCCTTTTGGCACAGACTGACAGCTCCTGATTAATTATCCCTCAGCGCAGTTTAATGAGGTGCCATTTTCCTTCCCGACAGTGAGACAAGACTGTGCTGGGGCTCAGCAGCAGAGCTGTGAACAGGGAGGGGTTGCACGGGGCCTCTGCACAACTCCCTGACAGGAGGCTGCAGTGAGGTGGGGGTTGGTCTCTTCTCCCCAAGTAATGAATGATGGGACAAAGGGAAATGGGCTCAAGCTGCTCCAGGGCAGGTTGCGGTTGAAGCTGAGGCAGAACTGTTTCCCTGAGAGGGGTGTCAGCCCCTGTGCCAGGCTGCCCAGGGAGCTGGGGCAGTGCCCAGCCCTGGAGGGATCCCAAAGCTGTGGGGCTGAGGTGCTGAGGGCTGTGGGTTAGTGCTGGGCTGGGCAGGGTGAGGACTCCAGGAGCTTCAAGGGCTTTTCCAACCCAAACGATTCAGTGATTCTATGAGCACACACATCCCTGTGGCAGGATAACAGCCAAGGGCAGCCCCGGGCGCATCGCTGGGGGAGGAAGAAGGGTCCCCAGCCAGTTGAAAATGTCTCTTTAATGACCTGGACATGGCATTTCGAGTCCCTTGAATGAAACCAAAACACGGTGGCAATGAGGTTGGCTGCCAGCTCTGCCTGTGGGGACAGCCCGAGCTGCCCCACACCAGCCTCTCCCCAGGCTCCTGTGACCCACCTCAGAGCGCCAGGGACCCGCCGAGTTGCTGGAGCATCCCGTGGCCTGCAGCGCGCCATGGCAGGCTGGAGCCCGGCCAGGAGCCACGGCCATCCCGCGATGCCAGCGGGGGCACAGGGCAGGCGGAGGGGCTCAGACCCCACCCCATGCCCCCCCTCACACCTCCACCATTTGGCTGGAGACCCGTCGCCAGGACCCGCCGGCACAGGGGCTCATCCCGCCGCGGCCGCCCCACGGGTCCCTCCTGTGGGTGCCCGCCGCCCGCAGCAGAGCCTTGTCCCCTTGCCCCCCACAGTCCTGGCAGCCACCAGCCCAGTGCCCCCTGGCCCCGCAGCCCCCCGGCCCCCCACGCGGCTCCCGGGGCAGCGGGCAGCCCCGCCATGGCGGCCACGGGCCCCAGGGGTTGAGGCAGGTGGAAGCCGCGCAGGCGGTGCCGTGGGGGTTCTGCCGGCAGGCCTCGCGGTACGATGGCAGCCTGGCCGCGGGCGAGCGTGGTGCCAGCCTGCCCGTGGGCTGGGCACAGCGGGGGCCGCAGCCGTACGGGGCTTCGGCTTCGGGGAACAGGTCGGGCAGGTGGGCGCGGGCGGCAGCGCAGCGCCGCGGGCCCCCGGGATGCCTCTTCTCCCCCATCTCCCCGGGGCACCGCGCTGAGCTCAGCCGCTGGCCCGGCTGCTCCTGCTCCAGCACCGCGGCCCCCGGCACGGCCGCCTCGGCCCTGGCTCTGCAAGTCCTGTTGGCTTTAGGGAAGGCTCCGTGAGGGCAAGATGGAGGCAGGAAGGGGCTGCCCGCCTCCCGTCTCTTGTCTGCCGCTGACAGCAGCCGGGGCAGCGTCCCTGAGCCCCCGTGGCTCCTGGCCCCTGGGAGCAGAGGGGTGTTTGGCAGCCGAGCCCCCCACCCCGCCGGCCGCTTGTGCTCCCGGTAGATGTCCGGCGGCGGGAGGTCCTTGGGGGATGTGGGGGGTGGGAGGGGAGCCCCAACATGGTTCCCTACCAACACCTGCTCCCCACAATCCTCCCCCACAGAGCTCTTCACCAGCAGGTGAGGGAAAGCCGGGAGGGCCTCATCCCCCTCACAGCCACCCCGAAACTTGAGGGGGTGGAGGAGGCGGGGGATGTGCTCGTTCTCCCCTCTCCACTTGTCCTCCCCCGGCAGCCGGGAGTCCACGGGGATGGGCTGGGGCAGGGGCAGCCCCAGCGGCGCACCCTTGGGAGCGAAGGCTCTCCCCAGCCTGTCAGTGGGGGCCGGGCCGCAGGAGGGGGCCCGGTGGGCGCCGGTGCTGTTCTGCACCACGAGCTGAGGTGTCCTCAGGGAGAAGGTGGTGTGGAGCCTCTCGCTGCGGCTGCTCCAGTCCTCGATGGTGCGGGTGGCCTGCTCCAGCGAGCCGCCCACACTGGCCGTCGACACCATGTCCTTGGCCGCCTGCAGCATCTTCAGCACGTTGGCCTGGGCCGAGTTGGCGGTGATGTCCGGGGTGGGTGCCCTCCCAGGGCTCGCCATCGTCTGCACCCCACTGAAGCAGCTGTAGATGCCCTGCAGAGAGAAAAGGGGAGGACACACCAGCCATCAGCAGAGTCACTGGGCTCCTGCGCCCACAAACCTGCCCTGCTAAGCCCAGGTGATGCTGCTGAGGCTGAGAGGTCTTAGTGGCACTCGTGTTCCCTCCTCAGCAGCCCCAGCGCTGCCAGGGTGGGTGACACCAGCCTCTGTCACCCCTTTCCGCAGGGCTGAGCCCTTTCCACAAAGCCTGACTTTCCTCCCCAACCAACTGCTCACGTCAGCACAAACACAGAATCATAGAACCATTTCAGCTGGAAAAGACCTTTAAGATCATCCAACCCTTAAAGAACATCTCCAGTCCCTTCTGTGCAAGTTGAAGGGACGATGCCCACCAAGCTGTGCCCGTTCCCATGACACCAGGAGGGGACATCTGTGTCCCTGGAGAGCTCCTGGCAGCATCACTCACCCTGCTGATGGCCAGGAGGAAGTCGAGCTTGTGGGACTTGGGGACAGAGTGACGTAGCTTCCAGTAGACGAGGTGCTCCCAGGCAAAGACCAGCAGGCTCAGCCCCATGGCCACCAGCAGCATGTAGAAAACCCCAGCCATGTTGTCGATGTCCAGCTTGCTGCTCATCACCTCGTTCTTCTCATTCTGGCAGATCCCCGACAGCCAAACTGTCTCCAGCTTCTGGGTCTCACCTGAGGCCAGACACACACATGAGGTGAAAGTGCTCACCTTGGGCATCATCTCCCAACAACAGCCCCTGCCCATTTCTTTCCTGTTTGGTTAGAGAAGGATAAAGCCACCTCCAAGCCCCTGGGGCTGTTATTGCCTAGTCCTTGCTGCTACCCTCAGCCTGAGCATCCCCCCAGCACTTGTCCTTCTCCAGGGCCTCTGCTGGTTCTGTCTCCCACCCCTGTGCCAGCCGTGCTCGCTGTCCCCTTCCAGGCTCCTCCTCCTGACCCTCAGGTTTTATACACAGACATCTCCAGCATTTTGCAGAGAAGGGCCTCCACAGGGAATGTCACCCCCCCACACACACACCCAGCTGGAAAGATGCTGCTGGATGCAACATTCCCCTAGAAGAGACAGCGGAGAAGCCCCTCAATGGCAACCTGCAAGGAGCTGTGGAGGCTGCACAGGGTCTGGGGACCAAAGCCCCTGTCCCTGGGTGGGGTGAGAATGAGGTTAACAAGAAACTCTCCCCGGGAACCCACCGTCTCCCAGGAACTGGAGCAGGGCCAGGTCGATGGCTCTCTTCCAGCGTGAGTCCTTCTGCAGGGCGATGCCGTAGCCCGTGGTGGCAAACACCTTCCCGCTGCCGATGGTCACCAGCTTGCAGCCCTCGTCCTTGCCCGCCATGTAGTTGAGCACCGCCGCGTCGTAGATGAAGGCGTCCAGCTTCCTGCCCCATCGGTGGGAGGGAAGGTGAGGGGGGGCAGGGGCAGCCCTTTGAGGAGGGGGGCTGTAACCTCTTTTTTGGGGGAAGCTCTGCCCATTCTGGGGAGCTGTAACCCATCTGGAGAGGCTTGTGTCCTCTTTAGGGGTCTCTGTCCCCTGTTGAAGAGCTATAACCTCACTTGGTGGGGGGGAACTCCCCAGCCTGGGTGGGCTGTATCCCACCTGTGTAGGACTGCATCCCTTCTGGGAGGAGCTGGGTGAAGTTGTACCCATCTGCAGGGTGTCATACCCTGTTTGGGAGGCCTATACCTCATGCAGGACATCACCAAGAGACATACCCCATCTGGGAGAGCTGTGCCCAGCCTGGGGAGCCCACCTCTCAGCTGTTGGGGGCTGTACCCTAGTTGAGGAAGCCCTAACCCATCCCAAGGAGCCACAGAGGGGTCCTGTATCCCATTTGGAGGAGCTGTACCCCGTTTTGAGGCTGGTGAGGGCATCCTCCACGGAGCGCTGGTTGTACTTCACCATGTGGGTGTGCATGTCGGGGTAGTTGCTGCGGATGTTCCTCTCGGTGCTGCCGTTGGGGACGGTGCCGAAGCGGAATGGGGGGTACTGCTCCTGTGGCTTCTGAAACTGCAACAGGGAGACCCCCCCATCCCAGAGCAGCATCATGTGGTGTCCTTGCCATGGCCCCTCTCCCCACAGCCAGCTCTCCACCCAGCCCATCCAGCTGGCAGTGACGTGAAGCTCTGCCAATGTCTCCCGGCCCCCCAAAAACACCCCTTAAACACCATTAAAGGCTCCCGATCCCACCTTCCTGTCACTCAGCCCCGACACGGTGTCGATGTACTGCTCCTGGATCATGAAGGCTGCCAGGTTGGCGGTGTAGCTGGCAAGGAAGATGACGGCGAAGAAGGCCCAGATGAGCACCATGATCTTGCTGGTGGTGCCCTTGGGGTTCTCGATGGGCACCGAGTTGTTGAAGACCAGAGCCCACAGCAACCACACTGACTTGCCAATGGTGAAGGAGGGACCTCCTGGCCCTGCAGGAGAGGGAGAGGATACAGAGGGGACAGTCTGGCCAGGGACACAACCCCCTCCCCACCCAGCTCCTGCCTCCCCCAACTCACTCTTGCCGCTGGTGAGGTTCTGGTTGTAGCCAACGGGGCTGAAATACTCAAACACGAAGACAGTGACAGCCACCACGGTGAGGCACATCACAAACATCATCACCCACACGGCTGGGCTGTAAGGCTCTGCAAGGCAAGCGGGACCCCATCAGCCCCCTGCCACAGCCCACAGCCCCCCAGGAGCCCTCTCTGATGGATGGAGCTCATCCTCCTGCATTTGCCCCTCCTCAGAGAGGAGATGGGGGCTGGCAGCGCCGCGGCTGAGCAGCCCCACAGGAACACTGCAAGATGTGGGGTGCAGCCATGTGTCCCTGCCTGAGCTGTTGTCAGCAGGGACACACTAACGAGGTGCCACCCATCCCCAAGCCACTGAGAAGAGGGTTTCCCCTGGCATCACAGGTTGCCCCAGCCGTGGGAGCAGCCCCCCAGCCCTGCTCAGCCCCTGGGAGCTGGGGGTGGGTGCTGAGCCCCCTCCTGCCTGGGTGAGCTGGGCCAGGGCTGTGGGATCAGTGGGGACGCAGCTGAGCCCTCGACAGGCAGCCGCCATGGTCCATTTGTCAGCGTGTCCTTGGCTGCCAGGAGGGAGAGGCCTCCCCTGATGGGGATGAGGCTCGTTAGCGCAGGAGGCTGGAGGTGCAGGGCCCATGGAGCCAGGGGACGCTCCTTCTGTCCCCAAGGCCGGTGAAGGTGACCCCTCCCAGCTTTGGGCAGGGGGCAATCGGGCCTTGTAGCATCAGGGGGATGGGAGGGGGAAGATGTGCCCAGGCTGGCGGTGTCCCACAGCACCCCTGGCACCCACATCCCCGGCGTGCCAGCACGACTCCAGCCACGCTGGCCACCAGCCCTGTGACCTTGCCCAGAGCCTGGAGCCCTGACCTCAGGCTGAGTTTTGTGGTGACCTTGGCCAGTCTCTTCCCTCTTCCCCAGGCTGCAGCTTTGCTGTTTGCAAACTCATCCAATAAAACTCTCAGCACCGGTAGTTTCTTACACTTGGCTTAACCATGGGCTGTGGTGACAGGAGAGCCACAGAGCTCCCCAGAGCTGAGCTCAGAGCTGGCAAATCCCCACCTTGTCCCCATCCTCCTTCTTCCTCACAAGTAATGAAGAGGAGGAAACCACTGACCACAGACACTGTCTCCATAATAAAAGGATTATTGAGGCGAGGGGAGGAGGACGCCTCAAAGCCAGCAGCACAATCTCCTTCCCTTAGGCTTTTTCTTGTCTCCTTTCTAAGTTATTAAAACAGAGCAGTATCTCTAATTGCCACTTAGAGGCGTGGGATGGAGCTGCAGGCAGCCAGGGGCTCACCCAGGAAGGCAGAGGGGGAGACGGTGCCGTTGCTCCTGGCCACCATGACACTGATGCCGGTCTCCACGAAGGGCACGGAGAAGTCCACGATCTCGGAGCGCTCCTCGTTGATGGTGAGGGAGCCGATGGCCATGTCTGCCCGCTGGTAGTACACCTAGGCGAGTGGCAGATGCATGGGCACAGCCACCCAAACCACCTCCCCTGGCCATTTCCTCACCTCTAGCTTTCCCAGCCTTAACTTTTGCCTGTGTGGGTTGATAGTCTCTTCTTAAATGACCGATGGCACAAAACACAACCAGTTGTGGGGCTGTAAACGTTTGGCTGACTCCCTCCCTGCTCTCCCCTTCACCAAGCCTCGCCCATCAGCTCATGCCAAGCTGTCTGCTGCCCACGCTTCCACCACGGACACCCTCACCCAATCTCCAGCAGGAAAGTCCCAGCTCAGGGCATTCACAGAAGCACAGAATCTTAAGGGCTGCATATCCTGTATGGGTCTGACACCTCCCCGTGCCCCCCAGGGAGGACTGACGGGGGGATCTGAGCCATGCCCACCCCTACCTCACCAATCATGCCATTCCAGACGCCACGGACGATCTTGCCGTGTTTGCCGTTGGTCACTAGGTAGAGGTCGTAGGAGAACTTGACCGCCTTGGCCAACTTCTTCAGGATGTCGATGCAGAAGCCCTTGCAGCACAGCTTGGTGTAGGGATCCACGAGGCCGTCACCACTGAAATCACACCAGGAGAAAATGGCTTGGACCAACCCCAGGTGCTCTGAGCACATCCTGGGTCTCCCTGGACACCACGTTGCCTGGGGAGCAGTGGCCAGAGCGGCTGAGCCCCATCCCCCTCACTCACCTCTGGGAGGAGTTGGTCTGCTTGCGGCAGGGCACGGTGTTGCGCACACAGACGCCGGTGCTGGGGTCCGTGTTCTCCACGATGACAAAGGGTCTCTCCTCCAGCGTGGCCACCGTCAGGTGCCGGTTATCGGCCACGGGCTGCAGGAAGGAGCCGTAGCGGGGCCACACCGGATACTTCATGTGGATGATGCCTTTCTCCCACTTGCCCACCTGCCCGTGAGGGAAGAGCACAGGGTCACCCCAGCAAGTGGCTCTGGAGGGGGACACACGGGGTCCCATGTCCATCCTCCACACGCCTCTGGGGTTTGTTTCTCCTGGAGCTCAGCTGTGGTGAGACCCATCTCAGCATCCCTTTCCCCACACACCCACTGAGCACAGGGAGAGGTGTTTCCTCATGGGTCCCAAGCATGGATAAGCACAAGCCTGCCCAAACTTCACCTAAAATACTTTTAAGCTAGAAAAAAAACCCTTCAGTGCAGCTTGCTTCGGGTCTAGGTGTTTGGCTGCAGTTCTCCAGAGCTGAGCAGCTTCTTTTTTGCCCCTTTTGGAAATTTTCAGCCAAAGTACAAAGAAACAAACCTCCCCTCCTCAGTTCTTGGCAGAGCTTTGGTGGCCAGCATTGCCATGAACACCCACCATGCCACCATGAGTGTTTTAGGTACCAGCCAAGGGTTTTTGCACAGGACAACCTGCCCCAGGGTGAGACCTCAGCCTATGCATGGCCCCAGGCTCGCCCTGCCCAGCCACTCCCCTGGTGTGCCCATCCCAGGGGGAGTCCAGGGGGTCCTACCATCTCCCAGAGCCGGTGCTGGTTGAGCGAGATCACGACCATGGTGGGCCTGACCAGGTAGCCACCTTCATTGAAGGAGAAGTCCCTGTGCTCCCACGTCACGTTGAGGAGGTGCCTGGTGAGACACGGCACCCATAAGCAGCTGCCTGTGCATCCCACAGCCATACAGCCCTCCTCCTCCTGCCAGGCTACCGTGGGTCCCACAGAGGGACTGAGTGGGGCTGAGTGTTCAGTCCCTAACACAAGGGACAAGCAGGAGGCTGGAGAAAGCTCTGCCAGCACGGCATCACCGAGGATGGGCCACTGCAGGGCTGAGGATGCACAGGCTTGGCACAGCAGCCCCGAGGTGCCACAGCTGCAGAGCTGTGGAACCCCACCTGAGACCCCCGTGGGTCTGGGGTCCTGGAGAAGCATGGCAAGGGGCCAGAGCTGCTCTGGGGAGGTGCAGCAGCAGAGGGCTTCAGTGCCCAGGCACGGTCCAGCTGCTACAGCCCACAGCAAGCACCGTTCCCCCCGTCCACCAGCTCCATCCTCCCCTCTCTGTGGCTGCATTCCCCCCGTCTCACACCCACCCCAGCCTCACCGGTAGAAGCTGGCGTTGGTGGCGGCCGCGGCGGGGGCCCAGCAGCCCCGACCCACCGCTGGCAGGTAGCCATGGGCTCGGAAGAAGCTGGCGGCCCCCATGGCGACGATGGCCACCCCATCCCGCACCTTCTGCCGCAGGCTCAGCTTCCAGCTCTCCGTCACCACGCTGATGAGGCCGACGGGGAAGGACGCAGGGGGCACCTCCATGTTGCCCACCGTCAGGCTGGGCACGATCCAGATGTAGCCAGGCCCCACCAGGCCTGCCTGTTCCGCCATGGCAAACAGGTACTCGGCCTCCTCCCGCGAGCAGTAGACGATGAGGACTTGGGCATCGATCTGGCGCAGGAGCCGCTGCGTCCTGGAGCTGCTCTGCTCCGGGCTCATCTCGAAGGTGAGCACCTCCTGCAGCTCCCAGCCGAAGTAGCTGGCGTCTGTGAAGGAGCGGATGACGTCCAGGAAGATGTTGTAGCCTGGGTAGAGGCTGGTGATGACGGTGAAGGAACTCCAGTCGTATTCCTCCAGCACCTTGAAGATCACTTGGATTTGCTGCTCGATGGAGACACCCAACTGTAGGAAAGCTGAGCCGGGCTCCTGTGGGAGGAGAAGAGCTCAGGGGCTGCTCCAGCACCATGGTCCAGGTCTCTTCCACCCATGCAAGACATCTTGAGTTTGCCATTGGTAAGGGTTCGAGGGAGCCATGAACTGACATAGCCCATGGGCTTGGAGTCACCCAAAATGAGACTGATCTCCAAGGAACCTCATCCCATGCAAAGGGTCAAGCCCTGCGGCCTCTCCTCCATCTCTCAGCTTGTTGACCAATAATTCATCCATCCATCCATCCTCCAAAGGGGACCAACAATTTCTCCTTAAACCAGGAGGGGGACGGAGGTGGAGGGCTCTGCCTGGAGCATAAATCCCACCCCAGCTCCAACTCGCTACCTGCTGCCGGAGCCTGCGCTCTCCTTCCCTCCCACCCCACCTCCCCGGCCATCTGGCCTCTCATTAGCAAACCTTAATTGATCTGATTCTGTCTTAAATCATTCAGCGAATGGCATTTGCAGAAGGTCGCAGGCAGGCAGCAGGGTTTTGCCACCCACACCCCCTTCCAGCTCCACAGGAGTAATTTTTCCATGGAGGTTGGTGGTCCAGCTGTAATGGAGGGGTGAGCCCTGGGGAGTCCTGTCTGGGACCTCAGACACCTACCTCAGACACAGGAGAGGAGGAGGAGGAGGCTGAGCCTTCAGACAGGTCCCTCCATCATCCCCAAAATACCCAACCCTCAGAGAAAGCTGCAGAAAAACACCCAAAGCACAGCAAAGCCATGCTTGGGGGCTCCCCTGGGGCCCTCTGCAGCCACCCAAGTCCATTGCACCCACCTGAGCCCACTGCACCCACTGTCACCCACCCACAGTGAGCAGCAGCTCAGGGTGGCCCAGGAACACCAGTGGGTGCTGGCAGGGCTGCTGAGGTGCCATACAGGGGGTTTAGACCCCAGAATATCTGGGCAAGCAGAGCATGAAGCCTGTGTCCTGAGGAGTGGCAGGATCTCCAGCCCAGGGGCTGCTTACCATGGGAAGGACCAGGACCAGGACCCCTCCAGTCCCAGTCTGGGCAGGGGCAGAGGAGCAGCCAGGATGACATAACCCAAATCTCCTCCTCAGAGGGCTGAGAGCTTCGCTGCAGCCTGTGGCCACTTGCCCAGCACCCTCCAGCCCAGCTCTAGCTCTCCCTGCCACCAGCACTTCCCAGCAGGCAGGTGACAGTGATAGTGTCTGACGCCAGCAAGGAGCAGAGAAGCTAAAAATCCTGTTTGCATGCCACGGTGCACCTGAGAGTGCTGCCACAGCCAAGAGAGGCTGCTCTCCCAGGTGTGGTGGGGAGGGCATGGGGATGTGCCCACCCTGATGTTGCCCTGGCAGCTCCGGTGCCATGACCTTGGCACCTCGTGGTGGGCACAGCCCAGGGTGGATGGGAGACAAGACACCAGAGGTGTCACCTCACAGGGCACTGAGGACCTCTGCTACATCCCGTCGACAGGACCCCCACACAAAGTCCCCTCCATGTCCCACTGCTCACAGCCATGCTGTCTGCTCCTGCCCAGGAGTCCCCATGCTGCAGCCCAGCAGCTCCTCTGCCCTCCAGCACTTCACATCCCACATCTACCCCTCTGCAATGAGCCCACACCCCCTCTAGAGACAACCCCCAGCCCCCCCAGCTCACCTTGGGGGTCAGGACCACGGCAGATCCGCCACTGATGCTGATGACAGGGACCTGGGTCTGGGAGGAGACGAAGTCAAGGATCTGGGCCACGGCCTCGGTGCCGACGTTGTCCTCGAAGACGATGCCGTGGATCTTGTGGCTGGTGAGGATGTCGCAGATCTGGGTGAGGAGGGTGCTGGGGTTGGTGTTGTTGACGACCACGGTGATGGGATGGATCTCCAAGGGCATATCCAGGAAGCTCTGGGGGCTCAGGCGGGAGCGGATGTGCAGGGGGTAGGACGTGCCCCCAAACACCACGGCCACGTTGACCACCGGCTCCTCGGGGCCCGGCAGCAGGAGGTGTGTGAAGGCAGCCGAGCAGCCCAGCAGCAGCGGCAGCAGCAGCAGAGTGTGCGCCGGCGCTCTGCCCATGTCCACCGCCACGTCCCTGCCAGGATACGACACAGCTCTGTCCCTGCCACCACAGGACACAGCCCCTCGCTCCCAACCGCCCCCCAGACCCCTGCCCCGCTCCCCACAGCCCCAGGGGTGGAGGGGAGCCCTCGTCCCTTGGATGCAGCGGAGGAGTGACCGCAGGGCTGTGCCCACCCCTGCTGTACGCTCAGTGCCGTGTCCTTCATCCCCAGTCCCACCAGCCACAAACTCTTCCCAGCCAATCCCTCCTTCCACCCCCATCAGAAGCCATCGCTGCTGGCACACTCTCGTCACCCCTCTGGGCAGGGAGAGGTCTGGCAGCCTCCTGGTGCCTCTTTCAGCAGCCACCTTCAATATGTAGCAGCTTTGCCCTTGAAGGAGGGTTCAGCTCTGCAGCCCCCACGGTGGCATTTTGCAGACCTCACAGTCACTGGAGCAGCAGGTCCCCTGCCTGTCCCCTGCCTGTCCCTCACCCTGCCACAGCCCCCTCGCTGCCGCTTCCCACATCCCACCCAAAGCACTCGGCTGGCCCCTTAACTCCAAGTTTCCTACCCCTCCTTTGACACCATCCTGCAGTTTTCCCCCCTCTTCTCACCTTTACCCCTCAGTGCATGGCCCCTGGCATTGCCCATCCACGTGGGACGCCCCTGTGCCAAGATCTGGGGGAGTTTGGGCACATTCACCCCCAGCAGGTCCCCAGTTGCCCACTGACAGGGGGTGCTCAGCCCGCAGCAGGCAGGGGCACAGTGCCCAGCAGGGACACACGGCCCTCCCCACGGATGATGGAGCTCACCCCTTCCTCAGAGGGTCAAAAACCAACCCACCATGAGACCTGTGGCTGTGGGCATCCAGGCCCCACTGCCCCTAGAGCCATCTGAGCCCCACTGCCCCCAGGTGCCACGCTGGGCAGAGGGAGGGGGACAAGCAACACTGTGGTGGCACCAGCCCCGCGCCCGTGTTGCTCCATGCAGCAAGATGCCAGCTGGTGCTCTGAAACATCACTTGCAATTAAAAGCTGCTGTTGCTTATCACATCCTCAGCACAGCAAAATGAGTCCTGGGTGGTTTTGGGGTCTGGGCTGCCCTGGGGAACTGCACCCCAACTCCCTTCTGTGCTGCAGTGAGGGACGAGCCCTTGGCACACTGCAAAAGAAAGACCTGACGGAGTGTTGGGCTGAATAATGCAGGAAATAGACCCAAAGAGTGCCCAGCTGGTTGCCCTGCAAGAGCTGCTCAGAGCAGATTTGAGCACCAGGGCTGTCCCCTCTGCAGAGACAGGGGACAGGAGCCCCACACCCCCTCCTTCACCCCATGGGAACCAGGCAGCCGGCCGGGCACCGCCACTCACCAGGCAGCATCTCTCTCAGCCAGATGGGTTTTGCCAGGGGATCATCCACCCCCAGCACCCACCAGCACCCAGGGAGGATTCACCCTCCTCACACCACCCCACGTCACAGCCGGCTGAGCCGCAGGAGCCGTGAGGCCACGGCGATGGCCACAGCCAGAGCCCCTCGGCCCGAGAGGGGGGCAGGTGAGTCATGCCCCGCTGGCAGCAGCCCACGCTGGACACGGGCAGCGGCTCCTCACTGCGAATCCACCAGTATTTATAGTCCCATGATAAATAATTCATCGGGAATCCGGCATCAGGCACCCGAGCGGAGAGGAAGGGGATCAACACGCCACCCAAAACAAACAGAGCCGCTCTCCCGGCAGCTCAGCCCTGCTCAAGGACAGTTAAATATACCCTGAGCCCTCGTGGTGACTTGAGGGTGTTTGCTCCTGGCACTTCACCCACCCCAGGCTCTCATTCCCCTCTTCCTCAACCCTGTGCTTGAGAGACTCTTCTAGCACCACGTAACCCAGGCAGAGGCCAGCAAACCCTCCCGTGGTGCCACACTCTCCTGCCAAAGGGGTTGCTCTGCTCCCAGCTGCTCAAATCCAACTGGTTTCCCACTGGACAGAGCCGTGTGTTGGGAGCATCTCCCGTCCCTCGCAGCCGGAGCGCGATGGCAACGGCCAAGGAGGGATGGCCATGGGCACAGCACGTCCTTCAGCCATTGCTGACACAACCAGGGGATGAATTTCCATCCTTCCCAGGAATCTGGTGCCACAGGCCCTCCGTGGCTGGGGAGGAGGAGGAAGGGATTGGCAGTGGCTTCGTGCACGGGCCAGAGCCAGGGCTGTTCCAAAATGGCCGGGTTTGGGATGCAGAGAGCAGCCTCCAGCTCTCCTCCAGCCCAGCCAGCTCCCTGAGCCTCCTGCCTGCTTCATCCAGGAGTGAAGGAAAATCTGGGGTTTTGGGGAGACCCAAGGATGGTAAATGACAGGGAAGTGGGGAAGGCAGAGGAGGGAGGGAGCCCAGCCCTGCTGCTGCGTGGGCTCAGCCCCATGGGCTTCCAACAAACAAATCCCTTCTTCAACCCTCTGTAGCAAGCTCTGCAGGATCAATCCTTTGGGAAAAGACTTTCCCAAAAAGGAGCGTTTCCAGCTGGGCAAGGGGTTGGTGGCCAGGCTAGAGCAGGTTGAAAGCGGCCTTGGCCAGGAGCCCAGGCAGGGCAATGCCACCTCCCAGGGAACCAGAGGACACCCACAGAGCTGCTCAGTGGCTTTGGCACTCGAGGTTTTGTGGGTTTGGGGTGGTTTTGAGCAGGTTAAGCCCTTTCCCTGATAGCACAGCTTCACCTGATCCACTCAACACAGAAACCTGCTAGAGGCACGGATGGAGCCCTTAACCTCCCACCATCCCCTGAAATGGCATTTTAACGCAACAGGGAAAGTTTGCTCCTGATTTTAAACCTCCTTTTTGCCCTCCCTCCATCCCTCCCTCTGCTCCAAGAAGGAGAGAGCTCCTGCAGATATTTTGACCTCAGGAAAGGGAGAAATAACATCCTGAAATGCAAAATATCGCTCGGGGAAGAGAAACCTTATCCCTTTTGAGCTCAAAAAGCCCAGGGCAGAGGCAGCCTGCACCAGGGGAGGAGGAACCACGGCCAGTGGATGCAAAGGACAGAGCAAACCAGACCCTGGCAGGAACCGTGCAAAAAGGATGGGGGGCACCGGGGAGGGCACAGAGTTGTGCCAGGGTTTGTCATTGCCTGGATGGGGGACACCTCTGTGAAGCACAGAGCCCTCGATGGAGCTTCCCAAAAGGAGAGAAAGCAGCAAAACCTCCCCAAAGCCAACTCTGCAGGGGCATACGACTGGGGAGGGAGAAGCGCTGCCAGCCCCCAGGTAAGCACCGTCTCCTTTCAACCTTCATCTGCCACCACTCACTCAGCATCGCCCTCCTCTTCCTCATCTCCCTCCTCTTCCTCCCGCAGCAACAGTTGCGGGCCGGGGGGCTGCGGGCCGGGGGGCTGCCGGGGAGCCCCTCGCACGCACCCAAACGCAGCTTAAAAAGGTCGAACGTGGATTAACCAAAAATAAACGGCAAGTGTCCTCCTGGCGCTGGGTTACGCAAGGTGGCGAGGGCACACAGGCACGGGGCTGCTGGCACCCACCGAGCTCTTTCCTACCTCCTACCCTCCTCCCCTCTAAAAAAAAACCCCAAACCCAACCCCGACCAAACCGCATCCCAGCGCCCAGAATTAAGGCTCATTCCCATCACCTGCTCGGGACGCGGAGTGAGAGATGCTGGGGATGCTGGGGCAGAGGGAACCAACACACACACACACACACAACCCACCCTGGGGAGCACCCCCTACGCCATCCCTAAAAGTTCTCGGCGGCGGTGGCAGCTGAGCCCGTCGGGGCCCGGTTGCCCCCAGCCCGTTCGGTACTTACGGGACCGCCGCTGCCCGGTGCCTACATCCCCCGCGGCTCCGGCGGGGCTGCGCGTCCCACCGGCGGCTGGGCTCTTGCCAGCTCTCTCCTTCTCCTCCTCCAGGACAATCCCCAGGGGCAGGATCGTTCCCCTCCGGGGGGTTCCGGCGCTCGCCGTCGGTCCCGGCTCGTCCTTGGCGGCTCTGCGGCGGCGGCGGCGGGAGGCAGCGGCGGGAGCGGGGGAAGGGGGGAGCGGGAGCGGAGCGGCTGTGCACGGGGGGGGCTCGGTGGCAGCAGGTGTCTCGGTGGTCGCCGGGCTCCGGCAGCCATCTCCTCCCCCCCCACCCCCGGACAACCGGCACCGGCACCGGAGGGGCTGCCCCGGCGGGACGGCGGGGATGGGGATGAGGATGAGGATGGGGATGGGGATGGGGCGGGGAGAGGAGACAGGAGGGAAGGGCAGGGGATGGGGGGGACACACGGGGGCGGTGGAAGGACAGGACGTGTGTCCTCCCGCCTCGCCGCAACTTCGAGGCTGGCCGCCAGCCCCAGGGAGGGGGCGGAGGGACGGGGGAAGGGAGGTGGCCAGCCCTCCCCTGCCCAAACCTGCCGGCCGCCCTCCCCTGCCCAACCCTGCCGGCAGCCCTCCCCGGCCCAAACCGCCCGGCACCCCTCCCCTGCCCAAACCTGCCGGCCGCCCTCCCCTGCCCAACCCTGCCGGCAGCCCTCCCCTGCCCAAACCTGCCCTCCTCCCCCTGCCCCCGAGGCCGGGCTCAGAGCTGGGGAGAGGAGGGGACAAGGACCTCCCCGCCCCCCTCACTTCATCCCCTTCCTCCTTTTTCAAGAGGGAAAACCCACCGCAGAAGGGCTCAGCCTTTACCACTCACCCCCCCCCCCGGCNCCCTTCCCGGGGCTCACCGGCCCCCCCCCCCCTCCCCCAGCCCAGGGAGAGCTAGAGGGGTGCAAATGGATGAGCTTGAACTCTCCTCCCTCACCTCCCCAAATATCTTCCAATTCTTTGTTAACTGGGATGGGGCAGCTGCCCACCCCCGGTGCTCCCCAGCACAGGGCAGCCCCAGGGTCCCGATCGGTCATGGGAGGGGGGGGGAGTGACACAGAGCAAAGCCCCCACCGGCAGTAGCATCCTCCAGCTGTCACCAGGGCCAGCATTAAAGCGTCATCTGATCCCACAGCTCTGGTTTAGAGCAAACCAGACTGAGGGGGGCAGAGCGGGGGGAGATCCAGCAAAAGAAGGAGGGTGTCCAGTCTGCCCCCAAAGCAGCCTGTGCTCTGCAGCAGCCAGGCTGTGGGCAGAGGGACCACAGCTCCTGGTAGAGTCTGGAGCCCAGCTCAGTGGGCAGCTGTTCAAAAAACCTCCCTGTGCCCTGCTTCAGAGCCACTGAAACGCTGAGCATCACCCTGGGAACATCTGCCCATTCCTGGGGTGCCAGCAGCACCCACACTCAGACACTGCCCTTCCTGCCTTCCCCAACTCGGGGGCACAGCCCCCCAAAAGCAAGTCAGTTAGGGCTGTGGGGTGGCTGCCACCCAACCTGGCACAGCAGCCACCTGCAACAGCATCCATGCCACGTCCCTGTGGCTGCTGCAGCCTGGGAAGGCTGCATCCAGAGAGGCTTCAACCTGCCTAAAAACCTGCTGCCCATGGCAAGCGCTGAGTGCCTGCTGCAGGACGTTCCCACATCATGCCCTGGCATGCCTGGCCATTCACTGCCCAGGTGCTGGAGATGTCCTTGTGACACTTCAGGGTTGCAAAAGGTGCCCCAAAAATGGAGGAAAGGGTGGGGGGGAAAAGCATTTTAGGCTTCATTGTACTGTGAAGGATCAGCCCTGTCTCTGGGGCTGCTGCAGCATGGAGGCTCAGGGCAATTGGGGACGTGGGACCTCACACCTCTCTGCAGAGCCCATCCTGCTCCCCCAGCCAGCCCTGGCTGCCCACTGCTGCCCAGTCCTGGCAGCACTGCCTGTCTCTTGCCCAAGGAGAGATGTCAGGGTCAGCAACAGGTCCTCCTGCTCAAATCATTCCCCCCTGCCTCTCATCCTGTCCTTTGGCTCTCGGTGTAACACTGAAAGCAACAGTGGCTGCATTTAACCCCTTCTGTTACCTTCATGGTCAGGCTGAATGGGCCTGGGGGGCTGGCACAGAAACCTCAATGCCCTTACTGCCCCTCCCCCCCCCCAAGCTCATTTGCCCCTCCTGAAGTGGGCTGTTCCCCGGGCTGGATCCCTCAGAGGGGCTTGGCTCACATCTATTCCAGCTCCAGTGATGTTTCACAGGGAAAGTGTTTCCCAGCAGAGCTGCCAATATCCAAGTGAGACAAAGGGGTGTCAATAGCACCCCCCACACCCCAGGCAACACCTAGAACCCCCCCACATCACACCCATGACCTCCAGCATCTCCATCCCGTGGGACATTCACCCCCATCACAGCGGGACAGCCTGCCAAAGCCAGGTCTGGGCCACAGCTGGAGGGTGTCTGCAGTGGGGACAAGCAGCAGAGGGCAAGGACAGGCGGTGACACACATGCCAGCCACATCTCCTCTCCCTTGGGTGCCAAACCCAGCTAAAGTCTTGGCCAGTGGCTGGCAGTCCAGGGTGAAACACAAACACCAAGAGCACTCCAAGATCAAACCCCCAGGCCCAGGAAGTGCAGCTGGACTTCTCCTCCTGGTTGGAAACCTCTGAATTCCCCAGCCCCTGGGTCCCAGCCTCTCCAGGGGTGCTGTGCCCCAGTTTTCTGGGCTGAATGGGGATAACACAGGCACGAAGCTGCCTTCCTCCTCCCTCCTCACTGCTGGGGGTGGTACCTTGCTGTGGGACCCTCAGCATCCCGTCGAGTCTCTCACCCACAGTGCAGCTGCGACATAAGGGAGCTCAGATGGCTTCTCCATTGCCTCCTTTCCTTTCCCCGCTGTATTTTCTTTCAGGAGGCTCAGAAAGCAGGTCGGTAGATGCAAGGCAGCCACCTCCTGCAGGGAAGAGAGAAGAGAGGGGAATACAGGAGGACCAGTTCATGAGGCTGGGGTTAGTCCAGCTTTGCACTAACCCATCCAGGCCAACACCAGCGTCCATGCAGGCTCCTTACACTCCATCACAACCCCACCAGCATCTCACATCCCAAGCTGGGGAAAAGCTCAACATAGCACATCCCACCCCAGCTCCCTCTATTCTGGTCACTCCCAGCCCAGAAGAGTCAATGGGAGACCATCAGCTCCCAGTATAAACCTGCACCCAAGCCCCTGCTCACCCCTGAGGCTCAGCATTGCACCCCTGCAGCACTGCACAGCTCCAGGCAGTGTGTGTGATGTCTCCAGCTCTGCAGGGCAAGCCCCTGCCATCAGCCTCCTGTTTGCAGCAGAAATCCAGTCAAAGGGTTTTTTTTTTTTAACCTGAGTGCATCCCAAAGCAGGAGTTTGGGAAGGAGATGGGGCTGTGCACTGCCAGCACAAAGGCAGAGCTGTCCCTGGAAGGGTAGGATGGCAGCTGGGTGACACAGCCTGCTTGGGCTGTCCCCAAGGGCATCCCATCAACAGCACTCACCCTCTGGCAGGGCAAACACAGCACCACAGGGCCCTCTGCCAGGGCTGAGTCTTGCAGGTGATGTTTGTAGTACCTGAGGTTCAGCCCCAGACCTTCACCTGTCCCAGACCTACACTCATCCTGCACCTACACCCACTCCAGTCCTACCCCCAGCCTGGTCCTGCTTGTTGGCTGCCAACTCTCCTTCTCCAGAGGTTTGGCCAAAAATGAAGAGGGTCTGAGCTCAGCCACTCCTCCATCTGGCCACTCACCTCATCCTGTCCCTCTGGGTCTCCATAAGAAGCAAATACAGCTGTAGATCCACTTCTCCCTGTGCTGCCTCTGGCTCCTGGGGCCACTCCACATCATCCCCTGTCTCCTTCTATCCCATGAGGGTGTTGAGGGCTTTAGTGCCTAAATACAGAGCCACACAGAGCTGAGTGGGGTTTGTGGCTCCCAGCAGCCACAAAAGCCATTGAGGCAGAAAGCAGAGGAATGAGGAAGTTGGGAGAGAGGCCCTGGGGATGGTGCTGTGCATGGCACAGATGTGGCACCGCTCTGCTCCACTGCCACCACGTCCTACCCTCACAGTTACCCAGAGAGCTAAAATAAACAGGGCTGGTTTCATCCCTGCAGGGATAATTCCTGCTCCTGGGGTGGTGTTGGAACCACAGGGCTGTCCCTGACTGGGCATCAGGCAGCTAAAGCTGGTGGGTTGGAAACAGAAGTTTCTCAGTGGCTCTGTGCTGGGGTGGAACCAGCTCTCGCCTTCCGACAACTTCATTTGCCTTAAATAGCTCCTGGAAGCAGCTGCTGGGTGTTTGCATCTCCTTCACCTCTGCTCCCCTCCTGCCCTTGGAAAATGTGCTTTTGTAACCTTGATTTCCAAAAGAAATTCACCTCAAGTAGAAGGAAAAGCTTTGGCAGCACAGGGCAGCACTACTGCCCACCCCAGCACAGCTCTCCCACCCCGGGCAAGGCTTTGGGGTACCCTGAGCCCACAGAAGGTCGGGTCTCTAAAGCTGGCAGCAGAAAGGATGAGGCTGTGGAGCCCAGGATGTGCTTGGGATCATTCTCATCATGTTGTACCAAGAGGGAAGAGTTTCTCTGAGCAGCAGTGGGGTTGGTAACCCACCCCAGAGGTTGGCGGGACAAGGACCCGCAGCCTCGGGGATGCACCATTCCCTCCCCAAAAGCTTCTGCGGCCGGTGTGTTTTTGTGGTGGTGGGAGCTGCCTTTTAAAGGGCAGCAGAGCCCTGCGCTGCCGATCCCCCACCTCACTCCAGCCCTTTCTTCCCTTAGTCCCGAGCAGCGCCAACCTCCCGCTTCCCAGGCTCGAAAAGCTCCTTTGCAAAGGCCAAGCTCGGCGAGCAACCCGTCAGCAGAGCCAGCGACAGCCTCTGCTCTTGTCACCCGTCATCAACAGGAGCTCCCGGCGTGTCTCAGCCCCGTTCCCTCCCCTGGCTTTAGGGCACGAGGAACCTGCCGGGGGGTGGAAACTGAGGCACGGTGGAGTGAAGCAGCTGCAAAGAGCCATCCGAGCAGCATTTACAGCAGCGTGCTGAGCTCTGCGCTCCCTGCCCAGCCCCTGCGAGCAGCGGGAGGCAGCCCACGGCCCTGCCAGCCCTCCCCAGATGCTTCATCTCCAGCGGCTTGGTGCAGCCCCAAGCTGAGCCCCGACCCGGCAGAGCAGGGATGCGCAAACCAAGGGCAGGCGGGTGGCTGCCAGGGAGAGGGGAGGGAGAGGGGGCTGCCCTGCCAAGGCTGTTCCCCCTCTCTCCACCGCAGTGGGGATGGACCTGGAGCAAACACAAGGTTAGTCGTGCCCAAAAGCAGAACCCGCCTGTGACACCCCCCCAACCCCGGCAGCCCGTAGCCCCGGGTCACTGCTCCATCCCTGCTCTGCCCCTCGCTGCTGCCCGTTACCGGCCTCCCAGCGCCATCTAACGACAGGGCGAGGGGGAGAAGGAGCTGCACAGAGGAACCGGACACATCCCGGTCCCCCGAGAGGGACACAGAGCACCGAGAGCCAGGAGGAGGCAGTGGGATACCCGGCTGGGGCTGGGGACACAGGCAGCAGAGGAAAAGGGAGCTGGAGGCATTGAGTAAAGGTTTACAGCATCGTGGTGATCCTTCCTCTGCCCGGGAGGCTCAGTCCTCCGTCCCTGCCCTTCCCTGACCTTGATCATCCCACAGCTTGCCTGCAGCCCAGCATTAACCTCAGGGCCTTGGCCAAGTTGTGGGTTGAGCAAGGACAAGGCTCAGCACAGATGGACTCTCCCCTGAACCTGTTAGCACAGCCCCACAACTACCCCAAGGCACCACCAGTTTGGGACCAGCCCTTTCCCCTGCTCACTGAGCACTGTGGCCTGTACCAGGGCTCCAAAAGCACCCTGACATCAACATTCAGAGCCACGTGGAAGAAAACCCTGGGGAAGAGCCACTTCCATCTCCTCCTGATACCTGCAGCCACAGATTCCCTCCCCATCACCTCACTGGCTGCTCCTTACACCCCAGTGCAACCCCCTCCCCTCCACACCCCCCTCCCCAAAGCGCTGATTCACCTCCGAGCTGATGTCATCTCCCACTCCAGAGCTCAGCACTAGGACTGCACCAGCCTCCAGACGTAAGCTGAAGCCACATCACACGAGCAGCTGTTCCACAGAGGCTTTATTGCTCGTTTGTGCACCCTGGATCACATTTCCTGAGTTTCTTAATGAGCTTGCAAATGAGATTTAAATAGAAAAGGGGAAGGAAAAAAAAGGGGGAGCAAGAAAAAAGAGAGAGAGAGAGACCTTCCCTGAGGCTGGGGCAGAGATGGAGTGGGAAGCTCTCTGGTATGGGGGGTGAGATGGAGGTTGAGACAAACCTCCACTGACTGCCCTGGCTGGATTTAGTCTCTGCCTCACCACAGGGCCCAAGTTGTTCCTAACACAGAGCCACTGTCACAGGCCAGAGGCAGCAGGTGCCATCCTGCAGCTGGGGAGGGGGCAGGGCTGGGGGGGCCATGCTGACGTGGCCCTTGCACCATGGATAAAGAGGAGATTAGGGCTCAGGGGCTGTAATCTGCCTTAAAACCTGACACCAGCACTGGAGTCAATTTGGGCTAAAAGAAGCATTTAATAAGCTTTCAAACACACACACACAAACCCCACCAGTGGAGTGAAAGGGCTCAAGGTATGGTGTGCACCAACAAACAGAGGATGCCTTGTGATCTGGACAAGGCAATTACACCCTTCTTACCCCACTCCATCCCTACCCAAGCTGGGGCCCAGGGTTTAAGATGGGAAAGCAAACTTATGCCTTTGGCTGTTTGTTTAGGGCTCATGACAAGGGACAGGTCACAGGATACCTTGGCGGCTCCCAGACTGAGGCACTCACGGACAGAAGCCAGACTCAAGTGGCAGGGCCAGTTTGTCTCTCCTTGGAAGGGTTTATTTAGAAAACATTGGTTATTAAAAGCAGCCCACTGAGGCACAAACACAAGGCAATGAAGCCACTTGGCTGGAGGCTCAAAGGGGAGGCAGGGAGAGACACAAGGAAGGTTCCCACGGGGCAGTGCCCACCTGGGACTCCTGCCAGGGGCACGTCCCCCCTCACCTGCACTGAGAGCTCATGAGTGCTCCAAGGACAGGGATGGCAGGAGTCACTGCCAGGAGTGGCAGCTGCTCACAGAGGTGAGGGGCCAACCAGCAGCCTCAGGTGTTCCAAGACATTCACTTTGGACACGCAGAGTTCATCGTGACCAGAGAGGCTCAAGTGTCACACACCTCTCCAGAGTGGGCCTGGGCACCTGCCCTGTGCTCCTGGACCCTGCAGGTTTGCCCCAGGACAGTGCTGGGTCAGTGCCACTTTCCTCTTGTGTTGCCCTTGCTTCAGTGACCGATGAGCTGCAGCATCTCCTGAGGATCCACTATCTTCTCCCGGGGTTTGCCAGCAGCTCTGCCTCTCGCCACCTCAGCAGCATCTATCTTCTCCCAGTCTGAGAAGGAAACAGGACGGACCCCTGGGGTGATGGGGAAGAGACAGGAGAGGGAAGTTCACTAAATCCAAATGATTTCAGCCTCACTTCCCTGTGAGCAGTGTCACAGCAAGCTCCTGCCCTCTTCCCACACTGTCAGACTCCAGCCTCACAAAGGCAAGTGACCATGAGGACAGGGATGGCAGCTGGCAGGGCTCAGTCAGACCCTGGTGAGCATGGTGTGACCTCAGGGGACAAAACACTGCCACTTCCCTCTTAAACCTCAGACAGTGAAATGGCAAAGCACACACACTTTAATGGAATGCCTTCAAACACAACCAACAGCAAATTACCCTCTTGGGCACTTTAATCTTTCCCCCAACTTGCCTGGGAGGATCACTAGGAAAAGCACTCAGCAGCAATAGCTCATTGTCTCAGCAGCTGACAGTGACATTTTACCCAAGGTCTGTGCTGCTTTTAATGGCTCTTTCCCAGAACATGCTCATTAACCTCAGCAATGACACTGGGTTTGAGGGAATTCAAGTCCCACTGTCCCTGGGCTTTGGAGCAAAGAAAGGGCAGCACAGCACACTGCCAGAGTTCAGATTGGCCTCCCAAGAGCGGCTCATGGGACTACCTGTCCCAGGACACTCAGCTCCAGGAGGGCTTTGGCTGCATCCCAGCTCCACGCTGGCTGCCCCAGCAGCTCTCTCACCCCCTCCCCACACTGACCTCGGCTGCGCAGGATGCTCTCCACTGCCCCAAAGCCTTCTCTGGAGGTGGCCACGTCCAGCACACCCCCCTGCAGATCCTCCAGCACCGACTGGGCAGTATCAAAGCTGTCGTTCATGGTGGTGATGATCACGCCCGTAGCTCCTCTCTTCACCCAGCCACTGCAGTACAGACCTGCAGGGTCACACAGATCAGCCAGGCTCAGGCCTGTGCTTGTCCACAGACTCTCCTGGGGCCTTGCCCTGTCCCTGGCTGTCACAACAAGCCGGGGGTAGTGGAATAAGCCACATCCACACTGTGAGGCCTTTTGACGGTGCTGGCCCAGGGATTTGTGTACGTGCAGCCCACCATGGGCTGGATCATTTCAGTACTAAGCTCCAAGGCCCACTGAAGCCACCATAACCTTCTGCACTGCAAAACCAGACACCCCTGAAGTGAGCTGGGGACAGGCCAGCTCTGAGTGCCTGGCAGAGGCAGCTCCTTTCCTCAGGTTCCACTCTGTGCCTCGTGTCAGTACTCTCCTCCCCTGAAACCCCCAACCCACCAGCTGTGCTTGGCACCCATCCCACACATAGCCCTGCAGACACAGACCTGGGACACCCTCCACTCTGCCCGAGCTGTTGGGGATAACACCACGCTGAGCATCGAAGGGCACTGCCGGCTCCAGCGGCAGGCTGCGGTAGCCGATGCTGCTGAGCACTAGCCCACACTCCAGCTCCTCTGTGTCTCCAGTGGGAATGGCTTTAGCAGAGTCCCCTGAGCCCTGAGAGAGGAAGGAAGAGGCTGCTGACCACCAGGCAGTCACCAGATGCAGAGTAGTAGCCTCCTCCAGTCCCTTTCGCCACCCTGGAAAGAGCTCCCTTGGGAAGGCAAAACGCTCATGTGGGTGCTGCTGCTTGCCCCAAGAGACAGCCAGTGGCCACTCCAACCAGTCTGGGGACACAAAGTGTCCTGCTCCGTGCCTGCAGCCCTGCCAGAGCCAGCCCAGCCCCACAGCCCCTACCTGCAGGTGGGTCAGGGCCAGGCGGACACCCCTCGCCCGCCTCCCGTCAGCGCTGGGCAGCACTTCCTGGGGGCTGCGCTGGAACTTCAGCCCCCACTCCCGGGGAGCTGCTGGCTGTGCCTCCACTGCCTTCCCCACAGGCTTCTCCAGGGCTGTTTTAATCATCAGCTCAGTCAGTCGCTTCCTGGGTCTGGGGGCATCTAGAAAGAGAAAGCTTCAGGACAAGAACCTCAACAAAAGCCCCTGGGGAGGTGGCACTGAGCCCAGGCCACTCC
>WBNH01006506.1:79599-100341 GCA_013401255.1 Urocolius indicus
TCAAAGCTGTCGTTCATGGTGGTGATGATCACGCCCGTAGCTCCTCTCTTCACCCAGCCACTGCAGTACAGACCTGCAGGGTCACACAGATCAGCCAGGCTCAGGCCTGTGCTTGTCCACAGACTCTCCTGGGGCCTTGCCCTGTCCCTGGCTGTCACAACAAGCCGGGGGTAGTGGAATAAGCCACATCCACACTGTGAGGCCTTTTGACGGTGCTGGCCCAGGGATTTGTGTACGTGCAGCCCACCATGGGCTGGATCATTTCAGTACTAAGCTCCAAGGCCCACTGAAGCCACCATAACCTTCTGCACTGCAAAACCAGACACCCCTGAAGTGAGCTGGGGACAGGCCAGCTCTGAGTGCCTGGCAGAGGCAGCTCCTTTCCTCAGGTTCCACTCTGTGCCTCGTGTCAGTACTCTCCTCCCCTGAAACCCCCAACCCACCAGCTGTGCTTGGCACCCATCCCACACATAGCCCTGCAGACACAGACCTGGGACACCCTCCACTCTGCCCGAGCTGTTGGGGATAACACCACGCTGAGCATCGAAGGGCACTGCCGGCTCCAGCGGCAGGCTGCGGTAGCCGATGCTGCTGAGCACTAGCCCACACTCCAGCTCCTCTGTGTCTCCAGTGGGAATGGCTTTAGCAGAGTCCCCTGAGCCCTGAGAGAGGAAGGAAGAGGCTGCTGACCACCAGGCAGTCACCAGATGCAGAGTAGTAGCCTCCTCCAGTCCCTTTCGCCACCCTGGAAAGAGCTCCCTTGGGAAGGCAAAACGCTCATGTGGGTGCTGCTGCTTGCCCCAAGAGACAGCCAGTGGCCACTCCAACCAGTCTGGGGACACAAAGTGTCCTGCTCCGTGCCTGCAGCTCTGCCAGAGCCAGCCCAGCCCCACAGCCCCTACCTGCAGGTGGGTCAGGGCCAGGCGGACACCCCTCGCCCGCCTCCCGTCAGCGCTGGGCAGCACTTCCTGGGGGCTGCGCTGGAACTTCAGCCCCCACTCCCGGGGAGCTGCTGGCTGTGCCTCCACTGCCTTCCCCACAGGCTTCTCCAGGGCTGTTTTAATCATCAGCTCAGTCAGTCGCTTCCTGGGTCTGGGGGCATCTAGAAAGAGAAAGCTTCAGGACAAGAACCTCAACAAAAGCCCCTGGGGAGGTGGCACTGAGCCCAGGCCACTCCAGACAGTTGCACGGTGCCCATTTTGAGTCTGTCCCGTCAGTAGGAGCCTGATGCCTTTGAGATGACAAACTACAAGTGACTAGGACTGCTCCTGAGGCTTGAGGCCAGTGGGAGACTCAAATCAAAGCCTGTGGCTCTGCTGTCTTGCTGGTGCTCAGAGGCAGCAGCCTGTGGAGAAGAGCAAGTCTCTGGACACACTTGAACTCAGTGTTTTCCTTTTAGCTCTTAAATCAACAGCACTGGGATCTCTCCTGAAAGGTTCCCCCAGCCCTCCTATCCTCATCACCCAGAGAAAAAGCATCACTCCCAAGGAGGAGACAGAGGAAAAACTGCTCCTCTGTCTTTGTGGCCTCCTAGGACTGGGAGGATGAGCCATCACAGCCACACAGCTCTCACGTGCCAACAACAGGGCAAGAGTTTTCCTGACACACATTCTGAGCATCTCTAGGTCCCTCTTGGATGCTCCCCTCTGAGGTAAGTCTGTGTCTGGAGGAGCACAGCACATTTCCCTCACCTTTAACAGCATTTTCAAGGCCTGTGAAGTCAGCAGGGTCCAGCACAGGTCTGGCACCAGGCAGGTTTATCATCTCCCGCAGCTCCTGGGAATTGCAGGCAGGAGGATGTTACCTCCAGCACTCAGAGCTTGCCCAATAGCCTGGGACACTCTTCCTCCCAGCAGTCCAGGCTAGGAATCAGCCAATGAGTGTAGGAAGGAGGACACTTGGGTTCCCAATCCACCTCAGACCACCTCTCCTCAGCAGGGACAGGCAGCCTGGGGCTCAAGGCTGGGAATCACAGGCTTCCCTCCAGCACCTTCAGGCTCACCTTGATTGTAAAAGCAACTTGGAGAGGTCCCCTCCTCCCAACCAGCCAGACACGCTTCACCTTGCTGCAGGCAAGAGCTGCCAGGGAGCAATCAGTGATGTCTGTCTTCTGCAAGAGAGAGAGAGAGGAGTGGGGCACGGGCAGATCTGGAGAGAGCTGGGGAAAAGGCACAGCCTCTGAAGGTGAAAAATCAGCAGAAAAGCAGGCTGTGCATGCAGAAAGCCTGGGCAAGGACAGGCAACAAGCCACCTTCCTTTGCACAGAGCTCAGCTGGTCCCTCATCACAGAATGGTGGGGGTTGGAAAGGCTTTGCAGCCCAAGCCCCTGCTAAAGCAGGTTCCCCTCGAGCAAGGGCACAGAAACGTGTCCAGGTGGGTGTAGAAACCTCCCAAGAAGGAGCCTCCACACCCTCCCTGGGCAGCCTGGGCCAGAGCTCCCTCACCTCAGCACCAGACAAGTTTCTCCTGTTCCAGTAGCACCTCCTGTGTTCCAGCCTGTGCCTGTTACCCCTTGTCCCTGGGCACCACAGAACAAACACTGGCTCCATCCTCTCCACATCCATCCTTTAGGGATTCATAAGCATTGATTAGGTCCCCTCTCAGCCTTCTCTGAGAGGACCTTCCCAGGCCATAGTGCAGCACCCATGTGGGACTGCCCTAAGGGATCCACCCTGGGGCTAACAGAGCAAAGCCTTCCAGGGAGCTCAATGTTAAGGTGCTTTCAGGTGCTGTTGGGTGACTTCCCAGCTCAGGACATACAGGTATTTGGGTGAAACTCTCTATAAACCACAGCTGAAATCAGGGCCTGCCCACTCCAGACAGCTCTGAGCACTAACATGAGCATCACCAGGGCTCAACTGGTTGTGACTCCATCTAGGTGGAGCTGCTTTGGCAGAGGGATTGGACTGGATGATCTCTAAAGGTCCCTTCCAACCCCCACCATTCTGTGACTATATGATTCAACCAACACTGACATCTTGCAGCAATCCCCTCACCTCTGTTTCAATGGTGGGCACAGCTCTATAGCACAAGATCTTTTTTTTCTCCAGAGCAGACACAATAGGAGAGCCACCAGGTAACCAGAATAAACCATCCCAGACCAATATTCTTAACAGGAAGCTGCCTGTACACCCTGGCAAGCCTTTCCAGAGCCCTGTCCTTCACAGCAGTGCTTCCCAGCTGGCTGCAGCCACTGCTTGGCAGAGCCTCTGAGTTTGGGCTTGCTTGGGGGCTTTTTTAATTTAATTTAGATATGAATACAGGAAGCTTACACAGCTGTAACAAGCCACGTGGCATCTCTCCAGGGGGAAGAGCCTTTGCTGCCAACATCTGGGGCAGCAGCTGTACAGAGCAGCTGGTGCACACCAGTTCCCAACTGTCTGCAGGGGAGCAGGGCAGCAAGAGGAGATCCACCAGCTTGGATCAGCCACCAGTAAGCCCAGTGCTACCAGCAGGAACCAGGCTCCTGCCCTCAGCTACAGCAGGAAAAAAACAGCCCCTGAAAAATCCCAACAGAAGCTTCTAGTTTGGTGGAGGGAAAAGGGGCAGTTTCTCCTTTGCTTCTCAGAGGAAAGGGAGGGATGAAGCTCAGTTGACAGCTTTTTAGGTACCAGCAGCGACCTTTTAGGTGTCACTCCTGCAGCTCTTGATACAGCAGGAATCCAGAGCTCTGCAGCATCACCCAAGGCACAGTCTCAGTCTTGGATCACTCCCTGTGGATTGTGAGTCCACAGGGTGCACCCGAGAGGCAACAGCCTTCCCTAGGGAAAGCTCCCAAAGACAGGAGAGTCTGAGGATCTGCTGAGCTGAGTGGGAACCAGCAGCCACCCAGCAGGGAGGGAATTTGGGCCCCAGACTCCCCTTGAGACTCACCTTGAGGAGCTGCACGGGGGACAGGAGGATGCGGGCGATATCCAGCGCCACGTTGCCATGCCCCAGAACCAGCGCTGTCTCACAGCTCAGGTCAGGCTTCAGCTGCAAGGAAACACCCATCCCTGAGTGAAGCCACACAGTTTCCATCCTGTCCACTCCCTCAGACCTGCTCCCACCACCCAAATTCTTTGCCACCTTTCTTTGCTCTGAAAAAGAGGTGGTGCAAGTGTGGAAACCACACCAGCCTCATCCCTAAGCAGCAACACAGCTGCTCTCGGCACCTCATCCCTCTCCCCCTCTTTCTTGTGATGGCATCTCTCAGAGCAGGAACTGTTTTGGCTAAAAAAAAGTCTTCTTAGGCCAAAGCAGAGCATCACCCTCCTCAGGTTCCCATCTGGCCTGGCCAAAACGTGCTGCCAGCCTCCAGAGCCAGCTAATCCGCTCTCACTGATGTGCAAATTGTTCGTGTTTCTACCATCTAAGAAGGATTTAACGTGGTGCCTGCTAATCTTTTCCAATTGCAGACTGTTCCAGGACTTAATCTGGAGCTGAATGCCTGCAGGATGGGGAGGGAGGGCAGGGGAACATGGGGCTGTACTCACGTCCTGGCTCTCGGGCAGCCCGTTGTACCAGCCCACGAACTCTCGGGCCGAATAAACACCGGAGAGATTCTCCCCTGGGATGCCCAGGACTCGGTGATCTTCAGCACCATAACTCTGAGGAGACACTGAGGAGTCACCATATGCAAGGGTTTGATATCAAAACACAAATCTTCGCTCCCAGCTGTTGCCAGGGTCCCTGCACAGCTGCTGAGCCCTCCCAAAGGTCTGGGTACTCAACGGAGGTGGGTAAACACAGCCCGAGCACAGGAGCTTCATCCACTCCACCCCCTGTGGGCTCCAGGGCCAAACTTGACCTCTTCAGGCCATGGCAGAGCATGATAAGCCCAGGGACAAATCCACATCAGGCTGAAAGAGGTATTGGCCATCATGGGAAGGAGGTTCCCCAACTGCTGGCCCTTGCAGCAAGGTTTCAGAGACCTGCATTTGATGCCAAACTCTAGCACATGCTACCTGGAGGGCTTCAGAAGAGCCTCATAACATCTGAGCTGTCCCCCAAGGCTGGGACAGAGTTAATGTTCTTCCTAGTAACTGCTACAGGGTTGTATTCGGGGTTTATGCTGAAGAGAATGTTGATACCAGAGGGATGTTTTGGTTATTGCTGAGCAGTGCTGCACAGCATCAAGGCCCTTTCTGCTTCTCACCCTGACAGCGAGTGCTCTGGGGTCAGGGGGAAGCCTGATGTGTGCACAAGAAACTGGGAGGGAGCATGGCCAGGACAGCTGATCTGAACTAGCCCCAGGGCTATTCCATACCACAGGGCATCATGCCCAGAATATAAACTGGGAGGGGCTTGGCCAGAGGGGCAGATTGCTGCTCAGGCATCAGTCCGTGGCTGGGAAGCAACTGCATTGGGCAGCACTTGTTTGAGTTCTTTGCTTGGGTTTTGTTCCTCTTAATTCCTATTATTATATTTTACTGTTCTTATTATATTTAGTTACTACACTTGCTCTTACCTTCACCAAACCTGGATTTGCTTTCCCAATTGCCCTCCTCATCCCACTGGGGCCGTAGGGAAGGGAAGTGGCTGCGTGGGGCTGCGCTGCCACCACACACGGTAACCAGGCACTCAGAAACACCTCACCTAAACCCTCTGATTCCTTCTTCTGATCCCTAGGTTTGGAGGGAGGAATAACCCCCCCAGCCCTTCCCCAAGCTGAGCCTGGTACTCACCAGCACCACAGCATGGTAACTGCGCTGCAGCTCTGCCACAGTCACGTCCCTGCCCACGGTGACGTTGCCATAGTAAGCGCAGCGCTCGGAGCGCGCCGTCTGCGTGAAGGTGTTGGTCACGTTCTGCCAACAAGGAGCAAAAGCCAAGGAGGTACAGCCAAGGCCAAGGCCTGCTGCTGCCATGAAGGCCCTGTTCCCTTCCTCCCCAGCCTTGAGGTGCTTCTCCCCCTCCCAGTCAGTTATTCTCAGACTCTTATCTAACGGATGATTCAGAGATAAGCGCAGCTGTGACTTGGAACCTCTTCTACCAGCCTCTGTGCCAAGGAGTGGGGGGCTTGTGAGGGCAGCTTTTGGTAGTGGAGGGGGCTACAGGGAGTGGCTTCTTTAAAAAAAGAGCTGCTAGAAGCTTCCCCTGTGTCTGACAGGGCCAGTGGGCTCTGGGATGGACTTGCTGCAGAGCAATTAGTGATGGAGGTAACACCTCTGGGAGTAACATATTGGACAAGGGCAAGGAGTTGCTGTGCAGAGGCAAAAACTGCAGCAGGAAGGAGTGAGTGTGAGAGCAACATCTCTGCAGACACCAAGGTCAGTGGAGAAGGAAGGGAAGAGGCACCCAGGCACCAGAGCAGAGATAACCCTGCAGCCCGTGGTGAGGCAGCTGTGTCCCTGCGGCCCATGGAGGTCACAGGGGAGCAGAGATCCACCTGCAGCCCATGGAGGACCCTACACTGGAGTGGGTGGGTGCCCAAAGGAGACTGTGACTCTGTGGGAAGCCCTCAGTGGAGCGGGTTCCTGGAAGGGCCTGAGAATCCATGGAGAGAGAAGCCCATGCTGGACCAGGTTTGCTGTCAGGACTTGGGACCCCGTGGGGAACCCCCTGGAACAGTCTGTTCCCAAGGGACTGTTTTCCCTGTGGATGAGACCCACACTGGGGCAGTTTGTGAAGATCTGCAGCTGGTGGGAAGGACCCACGTTGAAGAAGTTCCAGGGGAGATAATCCTCCACAGAGAGACTCCACACTGCTGCAGTGGGAAGTGTGAGGAGGCCTTGCCCCGAGGATAAGCAGTGGCAAAGTCCATCTGTGATGAACTGACCACAACCCCCATTCCTCATCCCTGGAGGGGAGGAGGAAGAGACTCAGGAAGAAGGGAGGAGTGTGGGGAGGTGTTTTAAGATTCAGGTTGTACTTTTCATTTCCCTAATCCATTTTGATTGCTCATTAAAAAAAAAACCAAAACAATTCTCCCCAAGCTGAGTCTGTTTTGCCCCTGATGGTAATTGCTCAGTGATCTTGTCCTTAACTCCACTCTAATGCCAGACATCCCATATCACCCAGCTGTGGCCTTGCTGGATCTTGCCAGTGACAAGGAGGAGAGGTGGATGTCTCTGGCGTGACAGCCCCACACCACAGCAAGCCCTGAGGCACCACAAAGGACAGTGACTGCCTCACCTGCACCCATCACCACCACTGTGTTCCACCCCCAGGCAAGGGGAGGAAGCCAGCACTAACCTTCACCTCAGGGTGGTCTGGGGCCACCCCAAAACGGACGAGCCCAAAGGGAACAGGCAGCTTCTCATAGATGTCCACTAGAGCCCCACCATGGTGCTGCAGGAGAGGGAAGTCACAGTTCAGGGATGAGGGCAGAGAGGCCACACGAGCTCAGCAGCTCAGGAGGCACAGGCAATGCTTGCCTGCTGCTGGAGAATCACAGAGGTATTTTGAATCACAGACATTCAAGATCACTGAGTCCAACCACTCATCTCACTCTGCCAAGCCCATATCTAACCCATAGCCCTCAGCACCTCAATGTCTGCTAAATAGCTCCAGGGCTGGGGACTCCCTCACCTCCCTGGGCAGCCTGGGATGGGGGCTGACAACCCCCTCAGTTAAAATGTTCTTCCTCATCTCCAACCCAAACCTCTCCTGATGCAACTTGAGGCTGTTTCTCCTTGTCCTGTCCTTCATTACTGGGGAGAAGAGACCAACCCCCACCTCCTGTCAGGGAGAGTGCTCATGCCTCCCCTCAGCCTCCTCCAGGCTGAACATTCCCGGTTCCCTCAGGTGGATCCTGGAGCCAGAAGCAGCCTCTGCCATGCACAGCTGATGCTGTACCTGTTACTGCCAGGTCAGGTCATAAGTGGTAGCAGAAAGCATGACCCCAACCACCCCTGAATACATCTCGTGTGGGAACTCCTGCCCACCCCACAGCTCCTCCTCCACACTGACTTGGTGGCTCTCCAGTACCCACGAGGGTGATCACAAAGGGAAGCTCCCAGCACAGCACCTTGAGTGCTGGTGGCCCTGGCAGCCCATCTGGCAGCCCCGGCAGAGACGCCCATGCCCCGAGATCCCCCGCGCTGAGTCACCTCAGGGTCAAGCTGCAGACAGATGTTTTACTGCCAGGCTTTTGTTATCTTGTATTTTTGAGTCAGCCTCTTCCTGGAGATTAAGCAGCCCTGAAATTTGTCCCTGAGGCTTAGTAACAGCTATTTTCCAACACGTACCAGAGACAACACGGCAGGGCTTAATGACGGGGTTAAGCTGCTGTGTCTCTGGTGGGTGCCAGCAGCTCAGTCCTGCGCTTGGGTCTCATTTCCCAACAGAGACCTGGCTGCCCAAAGCTCTGACAGTTACAGACATCAGGTAAAGGATCAACCACGGGCCTTAACTCAGCTGAGGGAGGAGGCAGAAGAGTAGGTCCACCAATTTCACAGAATCATTTTGGTTGTTAAAGCCCTTGAAGCTCCTGCAGTCCCAGCCCTNGGAGAGAAGAGATCAACCACCATCTCACTGCAGCCTCCTGTCAGGGAGTGTCAGAGGGTGCTCTGTCTCCCCTCAGCCTCCTCTTCCATAGGCTGAACACCCCCATTCCCTCAGCCGCTCCTCATAAGACTTATGCTCCAGCCCCTTCACCGGCACTCTCCCTGTAACATACATGGGTGACAACAGCTCTGAGCGAGGCAGATCTCTGCCTGTTCTTCTGCAGAAACGGCTTAGGCTGAGCTGGCAGCAACGCAGGCAGGGACAGAGCAGGGATGGTGGCAGCAGTGCCCACCACAAGCCAAGCCAGGGGGACTCTGTAAAGCCTGTTCTGCCCCAAGCAGCCCCTTAAAGCCACAGACCCAGATGGAGTGGAGCCAGAAGCCCACAAACCCACTCCCCAACCCTTTCTGAGCCAGGCAGCACGGAGCTCCCCACCCTCCCCTCACTGCCAGACCCCAGCCTGGGTACCTTGAGGATGTGCTGAGCAGTGTAGAAGCCGGCGGGGCCGCTGCCCACCACGCACACACGCGGGGCCACGGCGCAGGACGCCAGCCAGCGCCTGAGACCTGCGGGAGCGAAGGGCAGAGCGGCTGTGAGCAGGGCAGCAGAGGGACGCACAGGGGCTGGTCTCCCCGCGCCGGCCATGGCTGCGGCGGGCAGCTGCACCAGGGCTTTATGTACCCACCGGCACGGCCCCGGGAGGGCTGCACGGTCCCGCGGGTGAAGGACGCCGGCTAAGCTCGGCCCAGCCCCTGGCCTTGGCGCCGTGGGCTGCCGCGGAGACGGGGACCAAAAGCCGCACCGAGACAGCCCCGGCGCCACGGTCACCGGCATCCCCACCCCCCCTCCCCGCACCCCGACACTGCCGGGCACCCGTGCCCAGTCCCCCCGCAGCCCCGGTTCACACACAGCCCTCGGGGTCCTACAGCACTGGTTCTCCCGTTCCCCTTGGGCTCCACAGCCGCCGTTCCCTCGGTCCCGGTTTGCTCATTGTCCCCGCAGCCCCTGAGCTCCACAGCCCCAGGTCGCCCGGTGCCGGTTCCCCTCGCAGCCCCTGGGTCCCGCCGCCCCGGTTCTCTCGGTGCCGGTTCCCCCCGCAGCCCCGGGTCCCCCCGGGCCCGGGGCCCCCCCCCCCCCCGCGCCCCCCCACCCCCGCCCCCCCCGGGCCCCCCCCCCCCCCCGCCCCCCGCGCCCCCCCCCCCCCCCCCCCCCCCGCGGCCCCCCCCCCCCCCCCCCCCCCCGCGGCCCCCCCCCCCCCCCCCCCCCCCGCGGCCCCCCCCCCCCCCCCCCCCCCCGCGGCCCCCCCCCCCCCCCCCCCCCCCGCGGCCCCCCCCCCCCCCCCCCCCCCCGCGGCCCCCCCCCCCCCCCCCCCCCCCGCGGCCCCCCCCCCCCCCCCCCCCCCCGCGGCCCCCCCCCCCCCCCCCCCCCCCGCGGCCCCCCCCCCCCCCCCCCCCCCCGCGGCCCCCCCCCCCCCCCCCCCCCCCGCGGCCCCCCCCCCCCCCCCCCCCCCCGCGGCCCCCCCCCCCCCCCCCCCCCCCGCGGCCCCCCCCCCCCCCCCCCCCCCCGCGGCCCCCCCCCCCCCCCCCCCCCCCGCGGCCCCCCCCCCCCCCCCCCCCCCCGCGGCCCCCCCCCCCCCCCCCCCCCCCGCGGCCCCCCCCCCCCCCCCCCCCCCCGCGGCCCCCCCCCCCCCCCCCCCCCCCGCGGCCCCCCCCCCCCCCCCCCCCCCCGCGGCCCCCCCCCCCCCCCCCCCCCCCGCGGCCCCCCCCCCCCCCCCCCCCCCCGCGGCCCCCCCCCCCCCCCCCCCCCCCGCGGCCCCCCCCCCCCCCCCCCCCCCCGCGGCCCCCCCCCCCCCCCCCCCCCCCGCGGCCCCCCCCCCCCCCCCCCCCCCCGCGGCCCCCCCCCCCCCCCCCCCCCCCGCGGCCCCCCCCCCCCCCCCCCCCCCCGCGGCCCCCCCCCCCCCCCCCCCCCCCGCGGCCCCCCCCCCCCCCCCCCCCCCCGCGGCCCCCCCCCCCCCCCCCCCCCCCGCGGCCCCCCCCCCCCCCCCCCCCCCCGCGGCCCCCCCCCCCCCCCCCCCCCCCGCGGCCCCCCCCCCCCCCCCCCCCCCCGCGGCCCCCCCCCCCCCCCCCCCCCCCGCGGCCCCCCCCCCCCCCCCCCCCCCCGCGGCCCCCCCCCCCCCCCCCCCCCCCGCGGCCCCCCCCCCCCCCCCCCCCCCCGCGGCCCCCCCCCCCCCCCCCCCCCCCGCGGCCCCCCCCCCCCCCCCCCCCCCCGCGGCCCCCCCCCCCCCCCCCCCCCCCGCCGGTGTCCGCGCGCCGCCGCCAGGCCCCGCCCCTCACCGCGGGCGCCGCCGCCGCCTCTCCAGCACGCGCCGCCCGGTGCCATGCCGCTGGCCGCCGCTCCCATCCCGCCCCCTCGGGCCCGCCTCCTTCGCACCGACCAATCACGAGGAGCAAATAGTTTCCGATTTGCATAACCCCGCCCACATTTCCACCCCCCAGCCCGGCTGCCAATGGCGGCGCGCGGTTACCCGCAGGCTGTCCGGAAGCGAGCGGTACCATGGAGACGGGGGGGACGGACGGGCCGCGCCGGGGCCGTTCGCGCCGCCGCTCTCTATGGCCGGTCCTCCACATGGGCTGCTAATTACTGCCCGGAGCAATTAACAGCGCTCAGACTGAGCTCAGCCATCCCCTCGGCAAAGGGCAACACGTCCGTGCCTGAGGCTGCGGGTCACTGCTGCTGGAGATGCTGCACCAGCCTCCCGCCGCCTCTGCCTCTCCCTCTCCTTCAGCCTCATCCTCTCCTTCAGCTTCAGAGCTTCCTTCAGCCTCATCCTCTCTTCAGCCTCATCTTCTCTTCAGCTTCATCCTCTCCTTCAGCCCCAGACCCTCCTTCAGCCTCATCCTCTTTTCAGCTTCATCCTCTCCTTCAGCCCCAGACCCTCCTTCAGCCTCATCCTCTCCTTCAGCTTCATCCTCTCCTTCAGCCTCATCCTCTCTTCAGCTTCATCCTCTCCTTCAGCCCCAGACCCTCCTTCAGCCTCATCCTCTCTTCAGCCTCCTCTTCAGCCTCATCCTCTCCTTCAGCTTCATCCTCTCCTTCAGCCTCATCCTCTCTTCAGCTTCATCCTCTCCTTCAGCCTCATCCTCTCTTCAGCCTCCTCTTCAGCCTCATCCTCTCCTTCAGCTTCAGCCTCCTCTTCAGCCTCATCCTCTCCTTCAGCCTCATCCCTTCCTTCAGCCTCAGATCCTCCTTCAGCCTCATCCTCTCTTCAGCCTCATCGATGGGCTCATTCCACATGCTCCCACGCAGCAGCAACCCATCCTAACCCCAACACACACAAGGCAGCGGCCAGGGCACTGAGCTGTGCAGGTGCAGGAGCTGGCTCGGGCTGGCACAGCTGCCAAAGCACGCAGAGCACTCCCAGGGCTGTGTAAAAGCAATTAAGCCCAAGAAGAGTTTACGGCTGGAAGCTGGTTTTGATAAGGGTCATAAACCACACGTGCTCTCTCACACAGCCTGGAGGATGAGTTCTCAAGCTGCCCTCAGAGGCGTGCAGAGAGCAGCAGCTGCCTCGTCTGCACCCGCTCCTTTGGGCTGCTTGTGGCAAGGGCTGGGATTTCCGATGGCTTTAAAGCCCGTGCTTGTGCTGTAAGGTCTCAGCCTCAGCCCAGCACAACCATCACCAGCCCAGTGCCCAGGGAGGTGAGGCTGGAGCCTCAGTTCCAAATTGCAGCATTGGCATGACCCATCCCAGACACAACTGAGTTTAAATTTTAGGGGGGTCAGAACACAGGTCAGAAATCTTTTCCCCAGAAATCTCCCTTTCCCCTGTTAAGCCCTGCTGTGCCTGCTATTTCTGACAGGGAATAACCCACATATTTCACAAGTCACATCATCTCCTACTGCCTGATGAACCTGGCAAGGTTTACCTTTAGAGGGCACTGCGTTAAGCAATACCCACGAAATCCAGCTGTGAGAAGGGCTGCTGCTCCCACCACAGCTTGGGAACGTTTTGAGACTGATCTCTTTGCAATAGGGCAGGAGAAAGAGCATTTTGTGCCCACCCTGCTCCCTCCAAGGAGGGACACACAAGGCTGAGATTGCCCTATCTGCCCCCAAAACACCCCTAACGTGTGCTCACCCCCCTCCCTGGAACCAGGACCATCATTCGTTTGGCACATTTAGTATGATTTAGCTCAAGGTAGGGGAAGGAGGGCAGTTCTGGAGAGGATCTAGGTCACTCCTGAGCTCCAAGTAACCCTGAGGAGCACCATTTGGCCCAGCCACTCACCTCAGATTCCCCTCCCACCAGACCTGGTATAACCCATGCTCAAAGGGCCAGAATTTGCCCTTTGGATGTTTCACAATGTTCTGGGTCAATAAACCCATATGGGGCTGGTTAGAGGTGACATGGAAATGCCCCCCCAGCCCACAGGCAGCAGCATCCCCCAGGCCCCAGCCCAGCATAAATCAATAATTCCCTATTTCTGATGCCAAAGGGGTCAGACCATGGATCCAAGGCCAGTTTCCCTGTCCCCAAGTCTGAATCTGCTACACAGGGAAACATCATGGCCATCCTGGCTCTAGCCCTATGTCACAGTGGCCACACAGGGACCATTCCCCAGTGGGTCTGTCCCCACAGTTGGTGAAGGAGAATGGAATAAGTGATGCTCATGGGAGGGCAATTATCAAGGGTTATCCTCTACAAACTGTCCCCCTGCTATGGGCCAGGGCAGAGCATCCCTGTGCCTCAGGACACATTTGCAACATGGAGCCTTATAAATCCCAGTTGTGGGGCTGGGGGAAGGGTTGAGCCTTGGTTGGGTGGACAGCATGAACAAAAACAAGTAATAAAGAAGATGCACTTCAATGTGTTAAGGCTGAATTGGCCAGCTCATTGTGCCTAGAAGGGATTAGTTTATCCCAAGGTGAGGCAAAGCACAGGCAGCAGTGACATAACCCCCTCCCCGTGATCCACCCTTTCTCTGAGCTCCTGACCACACATCTGCAGCTCCATCCTACAGATCATAGAACGGTAGGGCTGGAAGGGACCTTTAGAGATCATCTAGTCCAACCTCCAGCATCTCAGCTGGGAACTGGTGGCTTCAGATGTCCTGGACATGGTGCCACATGCCTCCTGGTCCTGCTGTGGGGAGGCCCCAGCTGGCAGATGGGGGGTTTTCCTCTCCAAGCATGAAAGCAGAGTGGATAAAACTAAGCTCTGGCTGGGAATAACTTGCAGGAAGACACCTCTTTTTCTGTCCCCAGTGTTACAGCACCCAGTTCTCCTCCCATGATGTCTCTGTGCATCATTATCTAGCCAAAAAGCAAGACATTGGGGAGGGAGGTTTCCTACTTTATGGAGGTCTGTGTAGCCCCAATCCTGCTAAAACCATCCCTGAGGCAAAATCCCTGCAGGAAACAGCTCCTCCAAGTCCTGGGGCTCTGTCCTCATCCTCACTGGATGCCCACCAGCTCTGTGATGGGGGGAGCTTGGACCATCAGCTCCTCGTATCTGTGCAGGAAGAGCCGGAGCCGGGAGCCGTAGGTGTCCTCGTTGTACGGCAGCTGCTTCTGCTTCAGGTACTGGGAGACGATGGGCTTGATCTGCAAAGGCAACATCACCTCAGTGCAGCATGTCCCAGCGTTTGCACAACCTCCCCAGCCCCAGGCATGGCTAAGCTCCCCACGAGGTGCCCAGAAAACCCAGCCCACGTGGATGGAGACAGCAGTGCCAGTGAAAACGAAGAGCAAGGTGGTTTCCTATTGCAGCAACACGGGGAGTTCACCCCAACAAAACACCTTTGCAGAGCTCTGGATTAGGAGAGGTGCCCTAATGAGGCTGTAATGAGGGCCAGCCACACATGCTCAGCGCTTGTTATCCCCACATGCCCACACATCTGGCTCAGTGGCAGAGCTGAGAGGCTGCCACCAGCTTAATTACTCCTCCCCTGTCACATGCCTTTGCAGGAGGCAGGTCCTACCGGCCCTGGGAGCCACAGCAAAGGGCATGACCTGAAACTCACTGCTGCTCCCACTCCCTCCACACTACACGAGGCTGAACATAGGTGCACAGCATTAAATGAGTGGAGATCCCTGCTGAAGGTCAGTGCATGGACCTGCCTTTGGGACCCCCTCAAGCTGGGGCAGTGCTCAGAGCCCACAGTTTGAACACACCCCAGAACTCAGAGTGACAAGTAAGGGCACAACCAAAATTACAGGAGGTTTGTCTGGTTGCCAGCTGAAGCAAAAGCCAGACTGCAACATGCTGGAGATGCTTTCCCAAGGGATGAGCTGGGAGGATCCCAGACAGCAGGGAGGCTGCTGCAGGCTGGAATTGAGACCAGAGGAAGGAACAGGGAGACAAAACCCAGAGAGGACAGGAGTGGGGATAAAGGGAGGTGGGTTGGGGACTGTTTTAAAGCAGCCAGAGGTCTCTAGCATGGAGGAAGCAGCACACAGAGGACCAGTGGCAGGGAGAGGAGGTGATGGGTAGAACTTACAACAGTGTGGTGAGGAGATCATAGAATCATTTTGGTTGNTTGTCAGACGGTCTCAACACTGTGTCACCTCCCAGCACACTCATCCTCCCCACAGGACCATCTCACCTTCAGGCACATGTTATCAGAGAGGCTGGGGAAGAGGTGATGCTCCACGTGGCAGCTGATGAGCGAGTGGCCAAAGGACCAGTCGAGCAGGGCATTGCGGGGCAGGTTGAGGACCCCCAGGCTCATGAGGTGGATCCTCTTGGGCTTCCGATCGGCCGCGAACATGGGGAGGCCGATGTGCTGCAGGAGAGGCAGAGTGAGGACCCCACAGCACCCACCACAGCCCCCCCAGCACCTTCCTGGCAGGGCCAACCATGGCTCAGGCCATGAGAGGGCACAGCTGCACTTTGGGGTTTGGTTGCCAACCCCAAGTTACTTCATCCTGTGCTTGTCTGTCTGTGGAGTCACTGAGAAGCACCTGGGCCCTGTCCCCCCAACACACCCAGACTTGGGGCCACAAACCTCTCTCAATCCCAGGACCTGTAACACCAGCTACACCAACACCTGCAAGCACACCAACCCCCTAGTACTGCAAACCACAGCAGAGGACATCAGCCCTTCACACCCATTAGCCCTGATCTTCTCCCAAGGCCACCACTTTCCACCCCAGCATCACACCACCAGCCTGACCCTCCCCGTGATGACATCAGCACAGGGGATGTGACAGCTGAGACCATTTGCCTCAAGCTGACACCAGCCCCAGGCAGCAGCATCAGGGCTACGTCAGCGACTGGTGACTGGCCTGTCTCCAGCACTGTCACGACACCTCAGAGCTTCAGGTCTCTAACCTGGAAGATGTTGACGTGGATGTAGGGATGTGCCAGGAGGGAGCGGGTGAGCAGCATGCAGAGCAGGGCAGACCACGGGGACTGGAAGCCTGAGACGTGGAGCAGCAGCCAATAATGGCAATAAAGACCCAGAAACATGCAGCAGAGGGTCCGCAGAGCTGTTTTCCACTCCACATGCTTCAACAAATCTGTGTGAGGAAGAACAGGCAGCCCATGGGAAAAGTGCTGATGTTTCCCCAGGACTGCTGCTCCAGCAGCAAACCTACAGCCCAGCCCATTCGTGATCTCCCTCTCCTCATTCTCCAGGTTGGTCCAAACCCCTCAGCATCACTGACCTGCTCATTTTTGGGACTGGGGCCCAAAGCCCTCCCAGGACAGTGGGGCAGAGGCTCCAGCCATACATCACCACACAAGGCTTTGGCTGCATCTTCACTTCTTACAACTTACCAAGTGATCTTCTGCATTTCTGGCCTTGCCCAGAGCTGTGTTCCCAGCCGAACAGGACAGGCTTCATCAGCCTCTTACTGCCCTGAACCACTGCCTTGCCTGACCAAGCTCATTGCATCCCAGTCCCTGTAGACTCCCCTCCAACATGCACAGGCAGTTAAGATCACAGTGATGCTCTGACCAGACCTACATCAACACTGAACCCTGCTATGGCCATGGCTCTAAATTAAAAGGGCAGATTTCAGGTACTTCAGGCTCTTGATGGCTTTTTGCCAGAGCTTTCAACTCTCAACAGGAAACTGTGTTTTCTGAGAAGAGCACAAAGGAGAGGTGCAGCACATGTCTGCTGGAACTGATGCAGCATCATCTGCCTCTGCTGCAGCCCCATGTCCCACCATGGGCTGGCACGGTTAATGTGATGCCTCCAAACAAAGCAAGACCCTTTGTTAGGATGGGACCTGAAGAGAAATAAGCTCACCATACCCAACAGCCCATCCCAAGGTGGCTGGGACACATACCAAGAGCAACCAGGGGGGTTATGATGGGCACTGCGAGAGGAGCGATGAACATGTAGACATAGCGGTTGAGGAAAGGAAGCTTCCAGGTGCTGGAGTCCCCCAGGCCGATGACATTGGTGTAGCCATGGTGCATCTTCACGTGGTTGTAGGTGCCCTGCTCAGCTGTGAATGCTGAGCAGAGCTGGAATGGAAGAGAAAGGAGAGGCAATGCCTATAGCTGTGACGCTGCCCAGCTTGGACTNAGGACCATCTCACCTTCAGGCACATGTTATCAGAGAGGCTGGGGAAGAGGTGATGCTCCACGTGGCAGCTGATGAGCGAGTGGCCAAAGGACCAGTCGAGCAGGGCATTGCGGGGCAGGTTGAGGACCCCCAGGCTCATGAGGTGGATCCTCTTGGGCTTCCGATCGGCCGCGAACATGGGGAGGCCGATGTGCTGCAGGAGAGGCAGAGTGAGGACCCCACAGCACCCACCACAGCCCCCCCAGCACCTTCCTGGCAGGGCCAACCATGGCTCAGGCCATGAGAGGGCACAGCTGCACTTTGGGGTTTGGTTGCCAACCCCAAGTTACTTCATCCTGTGCTTGTCTGTCTGTGGAGTCACTGAGAAGCACCTGGGCCCTGTCCCCCCAACACACCCAGACTTGGGGCCACAAACCTCTCTCAATCCCAGGACCTGTAACACCAGCTACACCAACACCTGCAAGCACACCAACCCCCTAGTACTGCAAACCACAGCAGAGGACATCAGCCCTTCACACCCATTAGCCCTGATCTTCTCCCAAGGCCACCACTTTCCACCCCAGCATCACACCACCAGCCTGACCCTCCCCGTGATGACATCAGCACAGGGGATGTGACAGCTGAGACCATTTGCCTCAAGCTGACACCAGCCCCAGGCAGCAGCATCAGGGCTACGTCAGCGACTGGTGACTGGCCTGTCTCCAGCACTGTCACGACACCTCAGAGCTTCAGGTCTCTAACCTGGAAGATGTTGACGTGGATGTAGGGATGTGCCAGGAGGGAGCGGGTGAGCAGCATGCAGAGCAGGGCAGACCACGGGGACTGGAAGCCTGAGACGTGGAGCAGCAGCCAATAATGGCAATAAAGACCCAGAAACATGCAGCAGAGGGTCCGCAGAGCTGTTTTCCACTCCACATGCTTCAACAAATCTGTGTGAGGAAGAACAGGCAGCCCATGGGAAAAGTGCTGATGTTTCCCCAGGACTGCTGCTCCAGCAGCAAACCTACAGCCCAGCCCATTCGTGATCTCCCTCTCCTCATTCTCCAGGTTGGTCCAAACCCCTCAGCATCACTGACCTGCTCATTTTTGGGACTGGGGCCCAAAGCCCTCCCAGGACAGTGGGGCAGAGGCTCCAGCCATACATCACCACACAAGGCTTTGGCTGCATCTTCACTTCTTACAACTTACCAAGTGATCTTCTGCATTTCTGGCCTTGCCCAGAGCTGTGTTCCCAGCCGAACAGGACAGGCTTCATCAGCCTCTTACTGCCCTGAACCACTGCCTTGCCTGACCAAGCTCATTGCATCCCAGTCCCTGTAGACTCCCCTCCAACATGCACAGGCAGTTAAGATCACAGTGATGCTCTGACCAGACCTACATCAACACTGAACCCTGCTATGGCCATGGCTCTAAATTAAAAGGGCAGATTTCAGGTACTTCAGGCTCTTGATGGCTTTTTGCCAGAGCTTTCAACTCTCAACAGGAAACTGTGTTTTCTGAGAAGAGCACAAAGGAGAGGTGCAGCACATGTCTGCTGGAACTGATGCAGCATCATCTGCCTCTGCTGCAGCCCCATGTCCCACCATGGGCTGGCACGGTTAATGTGATGCCTCCAAACAAAGCAAGACCCTTTGTTAGGATGGGACCTGAAGAGAAATAAGCTCACCATACCCAACAGCCCATCCCAAGGTGGCTGGGACACATACCAAGAGCAACCAGGGGGGTTATGATGGGCACTGCGAGAGGAGCGATGAACATGTAGACATAGCGGTTGAGGAAAGGAAGCTTCCAGGTGCTGGAGTCCCCCAGGCCGATGACATTGGTGTAGCCATGGTGCATCTTCACGTGGTTGTAGGTGCCCTGCTCAGCTGTGAATGCTGAGCAGAGCTGGAATGGAAGAGAAAGGAGAGGCAATGCCTATAGCTGTGACGCTGCCCAGCTTGGACTCAAGAGAGGGGCACCCAGGGGAGATGCTCCACACTCCACAGGCTCCAGATCAGTCTGGAAATGGACTTCTTGGGCACTGGAAACCATTCCCACCATTCCCTGTGGTACAGTATCCTGCTCTGCAGCCCCGTGGCCAAGGGGACCAACAGAAAATCCCACGGCCCAACACACCACAGGGGCCCTCACCAGCCAGGGGGTCACCCACCACCCCACTGCCTCCAGACAAAGCCCTACAACAGGGACTTTCCTGGTGCTCCTTGGTGTAGCATCACTTTTCATTTAACCATCTCACATATGGATCAGATAAGAGTTTGGATCCATCTCATCTTCCATTGGCTGTTCCTGAAGGGCTAATGAGGCTGATGGATCTTTTGAAGGACTTTTTCTGATGGGGCTTTTGTGCTGCCACCCAAACCACCGTGACCTTACTCACCTCGATGAAGAAGATGGCCCACACTTTGCCCCAGGACTTGGACTCAGTCAAAGCATTGTGGCTGGCCAGATGGCTGCCCTTCACAGTCAGGGTGTGATGCACCACGCCGAGGGTGAGGACACCCACCAGGAAGGGAATGGTCTGTGCTGACCGCAGGCACAGGAACCCTGCAGAGCAACCAGCCAGGCAGCACCTCAGCCACACATACGTGCTGCAGTTCTCCTCCCCTTCTCACCAAGGCTGGATGGAGGTGTTGCTACACCCAAACATGCTAAGTGCTGCCCTAAACCTGTTTTGCAGATGTAGTGACAGGTATTTAAAGTGCCCAAGCTGGAAAGCTTCCCCCTGCAGCACCCTGTGCCACCAGACCGGTCACGCTTGCCATCGTGTCACTTCCAGCCATGATGGCACCAGGTCCCATCCCACAGCTCTGGCTGGAATCCCACTGGTGACAAATACGACCCTGCCAGGATCTCAGCATCCCAAGGAGTTCAACAGCAGGAAGGAGAAGGTACCAGCTGCAGCTGTCCTGCTGGTGCCTCGTGGGCAGCCATATCCCCCTGCCACAGCCAGAGCCACCGTCACCAGGACCACTAGGATTTCCCAGCCCCAAGGTGGGGCACAGAGGGGGTTCACTGCTCCCTGTCCTGCCCTGTGCTCGTCTGCCCAGGCACCATCTCCTCACCCCAGGCTCTACCCTGGGTGCCAGTGTCACCTGCTGTGGGTTTGCAGCAGGATCAGGGTGCCCCATGACACAAGGTGAAGGGCTTAATTGTAGCTTTGTGTTAGGCTGCTAATAGCCTGCCAGCATGCACAAAAATAATCTGCAGGGAGGAAACAAGACACTCTCTGGGCACAATTTGGGGGGGGGGGGGGGGGGGGGAGGGGGGCGGTCGCGGGGGGGGGGGGGGGGGGGGGGGGGGGGGGCTAGGGCCTGGGTTACCTGCAGGGAGGAGAAGGAAGCTGCAGGTGAGGATGCTGATATCCACACCGTGCCGTTCCCACCAGCTACTGCTCTTCACCACCCTCTGCACCAGCTCCGAGAGCTCGCTCATCAGGGCTTCCTCCCGTCGCCCCGGCTCCTCATCTGCTGGCTGCAGGGACCCCCAAGAGCTCCCAGCCCCGGCCCCCAGCGCCGGCTCGCAGCCGTCTGCCATCGCCTCTGTCCTGCAGCCACCGGGAGCTGCCGTGCCCGGGGATGAAGGGTTCCCCGTCCCTCCAAGCCGGGGGGTACCGCTGACCTCGCCGTTGTCCCGCTGTCCCCTCCGCCTCACCGGGTCCCCATCCTCCCGCATCTCCCTGCCAAACACAGGCACCGCAGGATGAGAGCCAGCCCCGCAGCACCCCAGCCCCGCAGCACCCCATGCCCGCAGCACCCCACCCCCGCAGCAC
>WBNH01006506.1:100405-110941 GCA_013401255.1 Urocolius indicus
CCCCGCAGCACCCCAGCCCCGCAGCACCCATCCCCGCGAACGGGCTTAGCCGCTCCCGCCGAAGGACACGGGAAGGGCAGGCATGGAAAAAAAAAATGGACAACCCGAGGAGCACGTAGCCAGCGAGAGCCCATCAGCCTTCCTCCCAAGAAACAGCCCAGCATGACCAGCACAGCCCCCGACTCACCCCGGCCCCGGCTCGGGGGCTGTCCCGGCGCTGGACATCTCGGGGTGCCCGGTACACGGCTGCTCCGGGAGCGCTACAGCAGCGATTGCAGATGGGAGGAGCAGGGCAGGAGGAGGGAGAGCGAATGCAGATTGGAGACGGCAATAATCTGCCTCGGCGGCTCATTTCGGGGAGCAGCCGTGGGGAGGGACACGCAGATGGGGAGAGGGACACGCGGTCAGGGCAGCGCGGGATGGAAGGAGTGGAAAAAAAAGGATGGAGAGAGGAGGTGGAAACGCTGGAGGTGAAGGAGCCGAGTGCCAGAAATAGCCCCGAGAAACCCAAGCGGAGAGCCGGGGATGGGGATTGGGTTTCGCTTCTGCCGGGCAGTAGGAGCAAACGTCGCCCATTCCACGAGGGAGCCGTTTTGGGGAGAAAAACGGCGTTTTTCACACCAAGGAGCAGGCTGTGGGAAGGAGAGGCAAGTGCACGGCTGTGCAGATGCTTGCTCCAGCCACTTGCACCTTCCTCCGTGCTGGGGGGCAGGACACTGAGCCCAGGGGCACCAAACCCGTGCCAAGCAGCTGGGACACCCAGCCCTGACCCCTCACAAGCTCACTCTTCTTCTCCAGGCTGTTTTCAGGAGGTTCCTAAGAATTCCCTCCCTTTTCCATCACTGCCTCCCAACTAATCACCCAGACACAGCACAGGCACCCTGAAAGTTTGGGGAATGCCCACGCACACACTGAGACCTCCGAACTCCATTTCTTTACAGAGCAAGGCTAAAGACACATCACTTCTCGCTGAGGCACACCTGGGATTTCTTCTTGCTTTGTTATTTCTCCTGATGAAAAAACCAAATAAGCACCAAAACCTCGGTGATCTGAACAAACTCAGACAGGGCTGGCTCGCTGTACCCATCACTGGGGTACCCCAGCCCCAACCTGAGGGCTCAACACCTCCAGTAACTTCACAGTGACTCAACAAGGAAGCAAACCTTGCACTTAAGTTGTACCAAACCCCAGGGGATTGGCACCATACCCTGAAAAAAACCCTAATAAGGATTAAAAATACCACACCAGCTGCAAAATGGGCAGAGCTGAGGGTGCATTAAGGACCTGCTGAGGTTTCATTTCTACTGTAAGAGCTTGTGTTATGAAAGATCATGAACAGAAGCAGGGGCATGAAGGAATTGCAACAGCATCCCAAGGCCAGCAGGCTGCAGGGTGGCAATTCACACTGATTGCAGCACAGCTTTCATCACTTGCTCATTAGAGAGGGGAGCCCATGGCCAGGAGAGCACCCATGGGTACTGGTGGGCCAGGGGGAGGGGGTGAGAGACCCAAAAGGCACATCAGATGAGGCTGCTGGGTCTGATCCCAAACAATGCTTTCAGTACCTTACAGAATCACAGAGCTGTTCTGGTTGGAAAAGAGCATTAAGATTGTTGAGACCAACCACTGAGCTCACACCCACAGCCCTCAGCACCTCAGCCCCGCGGCTTTGCAATAGCTCCAGGGCTGGGCACTCCCCCAGCTCCCTGGGCAGCCTGGCACAGGGGCTGACAACCCTCTCAGGGAAAACATTCTGCCTCAGCTCCAATCTCAACCTCCCCTGGGGCAACTTGAGCCAATTTCCTCTTGTTCTATCTCCTGTTACTTGGGAGAAGAGACCAACCTCCACCTCACTCCAACCTCCTCCCGTCAGCCTTCTCCTCTCCAGGCTGAACACCCCCATTCCTTCAGCTGGTCCTCACCAGACTCGTGCTCCAGCCCCTTCCCCAGCTCCAGTGCCCATCTCTGGACACACTCCAGCACTTCAGTGTCTTTCTTGTAGTGAGGGGCGCCAAACTGACAGAATATTCAAGGTGTGGCCCCATCAGTGCTGAGCACAGAGGCATAATCACTATCTTGGTCCTCCCAGTCACACTGTTTGACACAGAGCAGGATGCCCTCAGTCTTCTTGGCCACCTGGGCACACTGCTGGCTCATGCCACTGTCAATGAACATCCCCAGGACCTTTTCCACCAGGCAGCTTTCCTGCCCCTCTGCCTCAAGCCTGTGCCATTGCCTGGGGTTGTCTTGGCCCAAGTGCAGCACCTGGCACTTGGCCTCGTTGTACCACATCCCATCACTCCAGCCTGACTAAGTCCCTCTGAAGGGCTTTCCTGCCTTCCAGCAGATCTACACACCCAGCCAGATTCATAAACCTGCTGAAGCTGCACTCAATCCAGAGCACTGATGGAGGTACTAAACAGACCAGACCCCAACACAGAGCCCTGTGGAACACCTTAATTACACCCAGGACATCACCACAGGAGACAGCGACAGAGCCCACAAGGATGCTTGGCACACCCTGGGCTCAATGGCCAAGTAGCTCCCATAGCTCATCCACCTGCCCTGGGGATGCCCCACAGCCAGCCAGGGCACCCAAACCCTCCATCCCTGGGGCTGTGAAGTGAGAACAGTGTGAAGGAGGAGCTGGTGAGCCTTGGGGCAGGCAGCACAGGGAGTTCCAGCTCTTGCTATCATTTTGCCAAGAGGGATACTGGGCTCCAAGAAGAGGAGACCTTATCTCATCCATGTGCCGAGACCAGGAGCAATTAGTGAGTGCCAGGGATGTCACAGCTACCAAGCCTCAGCCTATGGATGCAAAGTCACCTCCTAGGGCCCAAGACCTTGTGTGCAGCCACAGCCTGTCTGCAAGGGGATGGGGCTGGTGGGGCCAGCGAGGTGTCAGCTCCATGCAGGGCTGGTCAGTAGCCACATGCTCCCAGACCTGCAGGGATGGGGCAAGGCTGTGTTTTTCACCTTCAATAAATCCACCCCTCAAGCCATGTCATTGTTTGCAAGGCACAAACAGCCACTTCAGCTGATAGAAAACTTCCCGCTCGCTCGTGCTCAGCAGCTCCGGGAAGCAGCCGGCTGCTGGCACTGCCTAATCTGGCTGCTGTGTTTGCACCGGACGGCAGCGAGACGGGGCAGGGACAGGCACACTGCCCTGTGCCAGGGCAGGCAAGGGCTGGCAGGAGCCACTGAGCATGGAGGCCAATGGTTTCAGCCAAGCTCTGTGTTGGTTCAGTGCTCCACGTGTCATTCACACCATCCTTTGCCTCGCTGCCATGTTCCTGATTGGGGAATTCACACATAGGGAATTGCTTTACTGAACCTTAACAACGTTCACCCTGGGATAAGAAGAGCTGGGATTTGCCAGCTAGGTACAGAGACATTGGCTTAGCTCCTCAGTGCTGCAAGTTAAAGGGCCACATGATGTGGCAGGACCTGAGCCCTGCGGGCTATGGAGCTGGGACCATGGTTCTCCAGAGCCTGGTTGGGTTTGTGAGCTCCTGGACCATGAGCACCCCATGCTTGCAGAACAGGGATGGACCCACAGGGCTGCCCATGCAGAGCCCTGGAGAAGAGGAGGCTGAGGGGAGACAGGAGCACTCTCTACAACTGGCTGACAGGAGGCTGTAGTGAGGTGGGGGGTCAGTCTCTGCTCCCCAGTAATGAATGACAGGACAAGAGGAAATGGGCTCAAATACTCCAGGGGAGGCTGAGATTGGAGCTGAGGCAGAACTGTTTCCCTGAGAGGGATGTCAGCCCCTGTGCCAGGCTGTCCAGGGAGCTGGGGAAGTGCCCAGTCCTGGAGGGATCCCAAAGACCTGGTGCTGAGATGCTGAGGGCTGTGGGTTAGTGGTGGGCTGGGCAGGGTGAGGGGAGGGGTTGGACTCCAGGAGCTTCAAGGGCTTTTCCAACCAAGATGATTCTCTGATTGCTGGGATGGGATCCCCAGCCCTCTGGGGGGTGGCTGAGAGGGATCAGCTGTGCCTTGGTGGCACTGCCAGTGGCACTTTGGGAGCCAGAGCCCGCAGCACTCGCGCCGTGTGCCCGCGTTGGGTAACACCAGCCCAGGCTGTGACGCCAGGACCAAGGGGTGGGGGCAAGCAGTTTCGGTCAGGGCAAGAGCAGAGGCACCCAAACCAGTGATTACCTTCACCCTGAGCTGCTAAGTGGAGGAAGTCTGTGATTAGTTGACACCTCCAGCCAGGCCTTGGAAATGAAGCCTGGCTGGAGCAGGGGGTGGATGACAATGGCTTTATTCACTGATGATATATAAAACTGAAAACACAGCTGAGCCTGGGATCAGGATATTCCCACGGTGCTGGAGGAAAGGGCCAGTGATGGATACACAGTGAGTCCCCAGAGGCATTTGGGGTGCTCATGGGCAAAGGATGGGGTTTGGGGCTGTGACTTTGAGCCCTGGGCAGGGATATCCATGGGCTCAGGGCCAGGCTTTGTACTGGGTTTGGTTTGCGTGTGTGATTTGCTTTGGATAACTCTCCTGCTGCTGGTGTGGGTCCCCCCGGCCCTGGAGCCTTGAGAAGGCTCATTCCTGAGCTTCAGGTTTCTAGTGTTTGCAGATGGCTACAGAAAAAGGGAGAAGGAAGATGGGTGCTGATACAAGGTGTGTGTCCAGCCCCACACAAGGGAGAGCATCCCACCCACAATCATGGAATCATTTTGGTTGGAGAAGCCCTTATTTAAGCTCATGGAGTCCAACCCCTCACACTGCCAAGCCCACCACTAACCCAGGGCCCTCAGCACCTCAGCTACACAGCTTTCAGATATCTCCCAGTTCCCTCAGCTGCTCCCTATCAGCCCCTTCCCAGGCTCCAGCCCCTCAGTGTCTTTCTTGCCCAACAATGAACACAGCACTCGAGCTGCAGCCTTACCAGTGCCCAGTACAGGGGCACAATCAATCAGTGCCCTGGTCCTGCTGGCCACACAATTTCTGACACAAGCCAGGATGCCATTGGCCTCCTTGGCCACCTGGGCACACTGCTGCCTCGTTCTCAGCCGCTGTCAATTAACACCCCCAGCTCCTTGATGAGCCTGGAGGAGGGAACCAGCCATTGCTCCAGTGACCAGAAAGATGCTCCTGGGTGCAATGCTGCACTTCCAGTCCTCAAAAATGAAAGACATTTTTCCTTGTAGCCACAGCACTGCCTAACCCCAGTCCCCACCCTCAAGTTCCCTCCTGGACCCAGACCAGAGCCCCTGGTTTGGCCACACACAGGCACCCGTCCCACTGCAGCCACCCACACGAAACTTTTCCTGCTCAGAGCAGGTGGGGTAACTCCAGGCTCCAGTTAGTGACTCCAGGCTCCATCCTATGCCCTCTCTAGGAAAGAGGGATGTCTCCAACCAGCTCAGCATGCAGAGGGAGGACCAGGACCCTGGTGAGGTTGCTCTGGGGACAGCACTTCCCGGCACTTGTGGCCTTGGGCTGATCCATGGCCAAGCACGGACTGTTTGCCAGAGCTTTTACACAGCTGCTTTTAGGGGCCAGCTCTCCCTGCCAGCTTCACAGGCCAGAGGGAAAAGGGGGTGGGAGGGAGGGTAATGCTTGGGGCCAAAACCCTCTTGCCTTCTCTCCCAGGAATATTTGCACATGCTCTGGTGGGGCTGTTATGTTTGTCCAGTTTAAGAAACCAGAGCTAAGGTGGGCACAGACCAGCACCCGTGTCTTGACTCCATCGCTGCTCTTTGTGAGATCAGGAGATGCTGAGCTCATGGAAACCAGGAATTCCTGCAAGACAGAAAGTTCCCTGCCCATCAAGAAGCCCATGCACAGCTTTAACTGGCAAGAGGAGGGGTTGCACAATGCTGTCCCTGTGCCCAAGATGGGTATTGTCCTGCACCGAGCATGGGTCCATGCTCTACCCTGGCATGGTGTCACCCTGGGTGCAAACAGCAATTGTGTGTTGTGGTCCCTGGGCAGGTGCCTGATACCACAGCGCTGGGGGCAGGGGGAGGGCAGCTGAGGCTGTGCCAGGGAGGCAGAGCTGGGAAGGGAGTGAGCTGCCCTGCTGGGGTGGGAAGCCAACGTGCTGCGTCACTCCTTCGGCCTGGAAATTTGGTTGAGAGCCAAAGAGCTGCCCAAATGCAGTTGGACTCCAAGAAGACACCCTCCTCTGCCCAGCTCTCACTCGGCTCTACCTGCTTCTCTGGTTTTGGATGGTTGAGCCAAGGGGCTGGGCAGAGGGGCAGACGGTGGCTCCATCAGGCACAGATGGGCTCCATCTCCCTACCAGCCTCAGGGACACATCCAGCCGATACCCTGTGTGTCCTCCCAGCCCATGGGCAAGGAGGAGCAACGTTCTGGGGCTGAACTGATCCAAGCTGGGCACGGGCAACCACCCGCCCCTGCCTCCCACGGGTGCCACCACACCGAGGGCAGTTTGTATTTCTTCTTCCAGGCGAGTTCCCAGATGCACCCTGCCAGCCAGAGGCATAACTCACACACAGCTATTTCATCAGCACGCCTGGACCCATACAACCAGTCGGCTTGGAAAAACAGGGACTCTTCTAATGATAGCTTTGGAGCAGTGGTGCTCTGGATCACAGTCCACCAAGGGAATATGTGGAGGAGCCCAGAGGAGGTTGTTGGTCAGCTCTGGCTGGCACAGAACTGCATCCTCTGTCCTGTCAGGGTGAAGGAGCCAACCTCCATCCCCAAAATGCCTGAAAACTGGTATTTTCCAGCCTCCTGGGAAAACACCAACACCATGAAAGCTGCTAATCCTGCAATTGCCTTTGCCACAAAAGCAAAGCCTCCCCAGCCTTGTTCCTCCAGCTTTCCCCTTCCCACCATCAGCAGCTGCAGGTAAATCCGAAGTGCTGCTCCTTAATCCCAGCCCGAGGAAGCAGGAGCCACCCTGACCCAAGCAACCTCAGCCATGCATTTTATGACCAAGTTGGTTGAGGCCTGGCTGGGATCAGGGTCAGGGCAGCTGGAGCTCGCTGCTGGCCAGAGGGCAAAGTGGGGCAGAGCAAAAGAGGGAGGAGGCCCATGAAAAAAAAAAACTAAAAGGGCTTGGAATAGAAACCAGGTTAGGGCTAAACTGTGGGAGGTAGGAGCTGCTGTGGCTGATGGAGCTGGCTGCCACCACCAGCCAAGGGTCGGCATCCTCAGCAAGTCTGCAGGGTTGTCACTCCTCCAGTTTTGGGCTGGAGGGTGCAGAGGGGAATAGGGCTGCAGGGACAAGCCTGGGTGGGAAGAGAAGAGCTCAGCCCTAAAATCATCCCTTCATCACACAAAGGTTCTTTTGGTCCATCAGCAGTGTTCAGTAAGCGGTTGGACTTGATCTTAAAGGTCTTTTCCAACTGAAATGATTCTATGGTCAGATGGCCCCTCTGCAGTGCCCTTGCTGTCCCAAGAGAGCTACACCACAGCAGTGGGATGGAGGCACCAGGCAGCACTTCTGCAGAGAAAGGAGCTGGGTTTTTTTTCCCTTCTTCCTGAATGGGAAAAGAACAATCAACAAGGAACCAAGCAATGAGCAAGGTGAGATAAGAGCAACCTCCAGGATCAACCTCCTCTGTGGCACTCAAGGAGGAAGGACAACTTGGCACTTGGCACAGCCTAGAGCTTTCCATCAAAATGAGCAGAGGGCTCACAAGGTGTCACTGGCACCAGCCCAGCACCCACCAGCCTGGGGATCCACCAGCAAACACGGGAGCCCTGGCAGGGCTGCAGCCAGGTGGTGCCAGGCAGGGAGCTGATAGCAGGGTTTAGGGAGCTGGAGGCAGTTCTGGGAGCAGCCCCACTGCCCGGCCTGAGCCCACTGCCCCAGCAGGATGATGTTTCCCAGCACGTGGCAATAAGTGATGGCCCCAGAAAACCAGGCAATTAGCTGGAAAAGTGGTGACTAAGACCGATGTTTTGTTGGGAAAAGGGGTGAAACCATCCTCCTGGGAGCTGATGGGAAGTTTCCTGGGAGCCCCTGGGATTCAGCCTGTACATAAGCCAATGGCTTTCCCCAGCCCACAGGCCACATGTCTACCCAATGCTCTACTCCATCTCCTCCAGACTGGGAGGAAACCTACTGTTAACCATGGTTAAAAAAGCATCCCCATGAGCTCCAGCTTCCCCAAACAGCAGGTCCTCCTTCCCCATAGGGTAAAGTCCTATAGCCAATGTCACCTCTCTGTAAGACAAGTCCACAGCATTATGGTGAGTGGGTTTCTGTGCCCATGCCCTGGCCCATGGAAGCACCAGGCACATTCTCCTCAGCCCTTCGGCAGGCTCTGGGCAGCCGGGGTGGGGAGGACATCTAAGGACAGATGGCAAGTGCTCTAGCTCTCCCTCTTGTATTTGCCTGACAATTTGAGGGAAGAAACAGTGTAAAAAGGTGGGTTTTGTTTATCCTTCAGTCCCAGCATGGTCTTATCCTGCTGTCAGGGCTGAGAGAGCTCTTTGCTGGTGAGAAAGTGAGCTTATGGTCCCATTCAGCTTATAGTCATCTCCACCAGCCCTTGGTGCCCACAGGATGGGCCCTGCTCATCCCCACTGGCATGGAATGCCACCCACGAGGCACCTGCAGCACCTGGGCCCTCCCCCTTGTGCAGGATCATAGAGTCATAGAATCATTTCAGTTGGAAAAGTCCTTTAAGTCCTTTAAGTCCAGCCCCTCCCCTCACCCTGCCCAGCCCACCATTGACCCACAGCCCTCAGCACCTCAGCTCCACAGCTTTGGGATCCCTCCAGGGCTGGGCACTCCCCCAGCTCCCTGGGCAGCCTGGCACAGGGGCTGACACCCCTCTCAGAGAAACAGTTCTGCCTCAGCTCCAGCCTCAACCTGCCCTGGCACAACTTGAGGCCATTTCCTCTTGTCATTTCCACTGTCCTGAGCTGTGAGGCTGATCCTCCCTGGGGAAAGGTGTGTGAGCACGTGGCATTCCTGGCCTGGGGAGGGTGAGTAACGCCTTCAGCCACTGCCTGGAATACCGAGGACTGATCCATCACCTGGTGCTGGTGGGTGACAAGGTGTGCTGCTCCCCTGGCACCTAGGGGCTCCTCTCAGCACCTCCAAAATGTCACCTGGGGACAACCAGGGAGCCTCTCCCTGCTTCTGTGAATGTGGCTGACCCAGCTCAGCACCATGGCCCAGCATCAGCCAGGCTCCCCTTGCTCTTCTGTGCTCTCTTCCACTAACTCCAGGCAAGGGATACCTTGCCCTCCTGCCATGGACCTTCAGCCACCAGACAGGGACTCTGCTGTCCTCCACTCCAACCACCACTAGAAGTTGCTTTTGGGCACATAGAGACCACCAGACCATCTTCACACCTCTCCAAATTGGCTTTTTGCCTTTCCACATGTGCTACCCAGCCTCATCGTGCTCCTCCAGGAAGCCTGTGCATCCTTCATGGGTACCATTCTGGGGTGCCACCACCACACAGGGCTTTCCTGAGAGGGATGCCATGGGGCCAGGCTGTCCCCATTCCTGCAGGCATTATCCTGGAGCAGCAGTAGGGCTCCAGTCACGGCCACATCAGCACTGCTGCCAGCACCCTGCCCGCATGGGCTTGTATAACCTCTTACGTCAGGCAGCGCCGGGCCGCAGCCGAACCGGCTCCTGCTTCTTCCCCTGCACATGTTGGCCCAACACTGTAGCTGGTCCTGGGGCCCAGAGCTGGGGGAATCTCATCCTCTGGGGCTCCTCACCCCTCCTGGGTCAGGTGCTGTCACCTCCTGCTCGCTGTGCCCCATGGATGCTTATCCTCCACCTCGGTACACAGTCCTGCTTCACACAGGGCAGCCTTTGCCTTTTGCTGTGAAAGCAACCAAAAAAAAAAAGGAGTATTTTTATGCTCCTCCCAGGGCAGAAGGAGCAAGATGCAGCCAGGGCTGCTACCTGGGCAGCAGCAGGGACTAGCCCAGCACAGCCTCCACCTCCCCAGCCATCCCTGGCCTCCTTTCCAAGCCCGACAGGCTGGGTTTCGGGGTGCTGGAGGTGTGCCAAAGCACCAGGGCAGCGGGGTGAAGGCATTCCCTGGTACCAGCGAGGGCAGGACACTGTGCCAAGAACAGCACACGCCACCCACCTCCCCATCTCAGCCCCTGAAACACGACCGATCCCCCTGGGCAAGACGTTGCCTGTGGGTGCCAGCTCACGGCTGCCTGTCAGTGCCCTCGAGGGCTGCACAGCACCCACGAAACCCTCCTCTAGGGGGTCCGCACACCCCTAGGCACGGGTGAGAGAGCCCATACACTGCCACCAGCACTCACTGGCTTCGGGCATTGCTGGGGGGGAGCTGCCAAGGGTCGGCTTTTGGGGGGCTCGAGGGGGCTCTTATGTAAAGGAGCGATGGGGACGAGCCCTCCTTTATAGGTCAGAAAATGGAGGTGTGGGGCAGTTTGGGGATTGGACCGGGTCAGCCCAGTGAGTCAGTGGCAAAGGAGGGACCGGCGCGGCCGAGGCTTTATTAACGGCGGAGGGGTGGAGCGAGGCTCCGCGGGAGCCCCGGCGAGACACGGCAGCGACCGACCCCCGCGGGCTCCGAGCAGCCGCGACCCCCGGCGCA
>WBNH01006506.1:111138-182348 GCA_013401255.1 Urocolius indicus
GAGCCCCCCCGGGCCGGGGGCAGCGCTGCGAAGCACTGGCGGGGAGGGGTGGCTGGAGTAACGGGTGTCTGTGTGTGTGGGATCGGTGCACGGGGCTTGGGGAGCAGCAGCCCAGGCTGACCCCGCTGCCACAGCCCGGAGCCGCCTCCGGGGCCGAGCTCAGGGCTTGTTTGTGGCTGTGGAGAAGGGCCAGGCTGCGGGTTTAACACGGGCAGAAGTGAAGGCAGCGGCCAGGCCAGCTGCCAGGATCCTTCCTCTGCCCTGCTCAGGCTTTGCTCCGTCGGGCTGGAGCTCCCAAGGGCTCCTGTGCCCGTCTCTGAGCTCTGCCCGTGGCCGCTGCCACCACACGCCGGGGATGGGGAGATGCCTGGGTCAGCCAGCCCTGCCGTGGGTGCATCTGCCACTCACACACACAGGAGAGCCCAGGCAGCGGCTGTGGGTCCCCAGGGGCCGTGGCTGGGGGTCCCCAGGAGCAGTGGCCGTGGCTCCCCAGGGGCTGTGGCTGGGGGTCCCCAGAAGCAGTGGCTCTGGGTCCCCGGGAGCAGAGGCTGTGGGTCCCCAGGGGCCGTGGCTGGGGGTCCCCAGGAGCAGTGGCCGTGGCTCCCCAGGGGCTGTGGCTGTGGGTCCCCAGGGGCAGAGGCTGTGGGTCCCCAGAAGCACTGGCTATAGGTCCCCAGGGGCAGCAGCAATGGGCTTTGCTGTGGCACAGCTGTGCCAGCCCAGCTTTGCTGCTTCCCCACCGTGAGGTGATGGGCCGGGCACAAAGGGATGTTGCAGCAGTACCTGGCACCTCCCGCGAGGGCAGGGCCCATCCATGGGCCAGAGCGGGGTCACACTAAGCCCCTGTCTGGCAGTGCCCTCCTGCAACTGCCCCCAAGCAGTGGCACACAGAGCCAGGGAGCTTTGGGAGCCCCAAAGAAATCCATCCCCCCCAGGGCTTGAATAAGACTCACTGCCTGGCGTTGGGTGGTCTCTGGGCTGGAACACCCCTGTCTTGCTGCTCCTGGTGCAGTTTCATTGTGGGTCCAGCCTTTGCCTGGGTGGCTCCTTTGGTGACAGCTACTCCTGGTCCCATTGGGACCTCTGGGGCTGGGTGGCTCTGTCAGCCTTGGAGGGTGCTTGGTGAGTTGGGCTCGGTGTCCTGCAGCAGGAAAGGATGAGTTGTTGTCAAAGTGTACACCTAGAGGTTAAAGCTCAGGGAACAGGAGCTGTGGGAAGGTTGTGCCTGTCCCTCGGAAAAAGTGAGAGCCTGGGAGATGGTGAAGAAAATAAAGATGACCAATGGGTGCTGCCTGACCCCACACCAGCTGGGGTTACATAGCCCCCCCTGGCACCTCCACCATCCACCCTTCTCCCACCAAAGCGCTTGGGGCAGGACGTGTGGGCCCTGCAGGGCACCAATCCTGCAGCGCTGGCATTTGCCCCAGCTGACCGTGTGCTCTGAGCTGCCAGAGCTGCTCAGGAGCCCGTTTGTGCCAGTGTTGTGCCACCTACACAGGGTTTCCCCCAGGCTGGCACCTCTGGGGTGCTGAGCTGCTCCCAGTTCACGTGGGGGATGCCGTGACGCTGGGGGCTGTGCAGGGATGCTCAAGGCAGGAGTCAAGTCTTACTAATACATAGTTTCTAAAACACAGCACATCACTGCTGGTTTCAGGGCAGTGCAGGGTGAGCCAGAAGCCTGGGTGGCACCAGGGCAGCTGGAGACAGAGATCAGGCAGTGTCTGTGCTCCAAGCACACTTACCCCCAGCAGCACCATCAGTGCTCAGCGGGACGGAGCTGGACCAACCTCACCACAGCCATGTCTTGGAGCCTGAAGTCCTCAGCTACAAGCCCTTAACTCTCTGTGCTGTTGGGGCAGCAGCCTGGGAAAAGCCATCTGGGCTTTCCCAGCTGCAGATGACCCTGTAGCTCCCTCATTAGCCCCCAGCTCCCCCAGCCTCAGTGCCAAGGGGCCCTGGGGGAATCTCACAGTGGGGACAGTTGCTTGCAAGCTTCTGCAGAAAGAGCTCCATACCTCTGCTGAGGCTGGAAGAGCTTATTGCAGCCACAACTCCCCTGTTATAAAGCAAACCTGTGCCCTGGTCTTGCTTGGAGCCCTGTGGGAGGTGCTGCCTTGCACCTGACCCTCATTCAGAGACACTCAGGGATTTTAGCTTAACACCCAGGAGGGAGCATCTCCCTACCCTGCACCTCCAGTGCTCCAGGCAGTGAGGGCACCAGTGCTGCCTCGTCTGCTGTCTCTGCCCTGGGGATGCTGTGTGGCATCTGCAGGTGCATCCCTGTGCTCCTCCAGCCACCCCAGCTGGGAGCGATGGCAGGCTTTGGGCATGGGGCAGCTCCCTCTGTCCCTGAGGCACTTTGTGGCAGAACCTGTGGCATCACCTGACATTTTGCTGATGTTTATGAATCGAGTGATGCAGAGGTAGAAAATAATTCCCCTTGTTTATACCCAAAGGCAGCATTAAAAGGAAGCCACACTCCACTTCTCCACTGCACTTTCCCAGCCCAGAGGGAGGACACACATCCATGTCTCTGCCTTTTGGGGCACTTTGGTTTTGGGAAGAAGCACAAAGGGTCCCAAAAGCTGTTGCAAAGCCCTTGTGAGGTGCTGCATTTGCCCCAGGCTGTATCAGGACTGCATCCAGCCCCAGTGCTCGGTTGCTGGGCAGCACTGTGCAAGGCATGGTGAAGGCAGGGAGGGCTCTGCACCAAGCCCCTTCCTGCTTGCTTCCCTCCTGGCCATCTCTCTTCCTTACTCAGCTTCTCAGCCAGGAAGTGATTCCTCAGTGGGATGGGCAGGAAATAGTTAAGCAAGTAGCTTGCAATGGCCTGTGCTGGCCTGGCAGGTCCCAGGCCCCATCTCAGCATGTGGTGTGGGCATCGTGACCATCCCCAGCTCCAGGTGAGGCTGGAGGAGAGGAGCAGCAGGACTAAGTGCTCCAGCCCAAAGGAGATGCCTCCTCATGGTCTCCTCTCTGCCCATAGGACCAACCTGGTGCTCTGTGTGCAATGCCCTTGGTTCCCTTGCCAGCCCTGCGTGGCATAACTGAGCACATGTGCCATGCAAGGGGAGCAGCCAGCATCCCCAGCACTGCCACCAGCCTGGAGGAAGCAGCCATGTCCTGCCAGGAGCCAGCAGCTGAACGTGGATGCTACAACATTGCACACTCTCAGCTATTCCCCACAACCAGCCATGGAGAGACAAAAGCACCCGAGTGACAGCGAGTGCCAACACATCCCCTCACAGCAGTTGCAGGGGGATAAGGGCAGGGCCTGCGAAAGGGCATCACTTTTGTGATTGTCTGGGCTATGGGGCTCAAGGATGGGGTGGCCATGCCCTGGCACAGCCTCTTGGCCTCACTCTGCTCCCTACACATCCCCTCCTGCATCATTGGGGACAGGGAAATACATGTCCCAACTAAACCCAGGGGACTGGTTATGCTGAGAAAGCCAAGTGAACACGGGCATGAGGCTTGGGGCACTCAGGGACGGGGATCACAGGTTCCCTGCTAGAGAGATGCTGCCACAGTACCAGCAGGACCCCAGCACTCCACAGGCCAAGCCATGGACAGGCATGAAGGCTGGTGTTTGCTCGCCGACAGCTCAGGGAAACCTGTGTCCTGGCTCAGTTTCTGTTTGGGAGGGGATTTAAGGGTGTTCTCCAGGGTGTGCCAGCCCCAGCCTCCACCCTGCTTTCACAAGCACCCTCTCCAAAAGGAGTTTGTTGTTCTCAGCTGTGGAGCAGATGCAATTAGCACCAGTGAGGTTCCTCCATGGAGGTTGGGCAGAGCAGTGGTGGTGCTGAGGACATGGGGACAGCCACATCCCCTCCCCATGACCAGGTCACGAGCTCAGCGAGATGCAGCCCCCAGACAGCCTGGGAAACCTGGGGCTGGCTCCTGGGACAGAGGTTTGAACACCCTGTGTCATAAAACTATAGAATCCCAGACTGGTTGAGGTGAGAAGGGCCCTGCAGAGCTCATCTAGCCCAAGCCCCTGCTGAAGCAGGTTCCCCTCGAGCAGGAGCACAGGAACGTGTCCAGGTGGGGTTGGAAACCTCCTGAGAAGGAGCCTCCACACCCTCCCAGGGCAGCCTGGGCCAGGGCTCCCTCACCTCAGCACCAAAAGGGTTTCTCCTTGTGTTTCAGTGGAACTGTTTGTGTTCCAGCTCATGTCCATCACCCCTTGTGCTGTCACTGGACACTACAGAAAAAATGTCCCCCCGTTCTCCTCACACTCACCCTTTGGGTGCTTATAAGTGTTGGTGAGGTTCCCCCTCAGTCTTCTCCAGGCTGAACAGCCCCAGGTCCTGCAGCCTTTCATCATAAGAAAGATGTTCAGTCCCTTGAGCATCCCCACACTCCTGACACCAAGGACCAAACCCTGTGTGGGGACATGTCCCAGGACACTTGGGTACTGTCATGTCACCAAACTTTTTCACTGGCTCTTTGGGGAAAGGACAGGTAGGGAGAAGGGATCTCTGTCAGCATCAGCACATCAGCAACTGCTTGGGAGCTGTTAAGCAGAAAGGCAAAGTGAGGGAGTGTGCAAACCTCAGCAGCCCCTGAATACCCTCTGCAGCCCTGTGCCCAGCTCACAAAAGGCTCTAGTGGGTGCCCATAGATCTACTTCTGCCTGGGATATCCTGGTCCCTGTTGCACTGGAGTGGCAGTGACGTGAGCTAGGGCAAATCCCTCCCCTCCTGTGTCCAGCACAAAGCCAAAGGCACAATTAATCCCCAGGGAATCAGAGCTGGGAGATGATTGTGGGTGATCACCCAGTGCTCTGCCCATTACTCAGAGCAAGGGCTGAGGGCTTGGATGAAGCCATGTGTGCAGGAGAAGGGAATGACTTCAGCCACCACAACCTCACCTGAGAACTGAGCTGAGGTTCCAGGTGCTGCTTTCAGCAGGGTTTAGCATCCATCCTCCTGCAGCGCATCCTCCTGCAGCCCATCCTGCTGCTCTCTCAGGCCGGGTCCCGCAGAGGGAGCTGTGGCATTAGTGAGCTGAGACATTGCTCTCCTGAGGATGGCTTCCCCAGGCTTTGGAAAGGGACCAAGGAAAACAGTGCTGGGGCTCTGGCAACACGCAGCCTTCATTGAGAACTCGCTGACTCAGCACATCTGATCGCTCACCCTTGTGCCTGGAACTTGGGCCAAGAGTTATGCAAAACTTGTCATTTCAAATGCAAAAGTGCTTTTAACTCTAAAGAAACAGCACTTAAACAAAAAAAAAAACCCAAAACCCTCTCCTTCTCAGTTTGCATCAGTGCAGAAAGACCTTGGGCACTGGGTGCAGTTGTACTTAGCTGAGGCTGCAGCATCTCTGTGTGCTGAGACCCCACACCTCTCCTGGGGGGCTTCAGCCATGCAAGGGGCAGCAGGACAGACAGACACCTTGCAAAGGGTGTTTCTTGCTTGTAAATAGTATTTTTCCTCTCCTACACACACCTTCAGACCCAGGGCAGGGAGCAGCACAGCTTCACACCAACCAAACCTTCATCCTCCACAACAGCAAACCCACAGCCTCCATGGCTTGGAAGGGACAAGTGTGGTCCAGCCAGAGCCAGGGGGAAGCACATACAGACTGTCAGGAGTCACCGTGCTCGGGTCAGCCCTTATCATTTGAGATAAGGCTGGATAAGCAGCACCACTAACAACAGGCAGCATTGCTCTGACCTGGCAGTTTGCATCACAGCGTGAACAGGCACGTTACCAGCACCACATCGAGGTTGACTCCCTCCCATTAGGATGTGTCACTGCCCAGGTCCTTGTCCCACTGATGCACCCCACAAATGCTCCTGCCACCCAGGAGCCACTCACAGATTGTGTGCAGTGGAGCTGGGAGCTGAGGGCTTGGAAAGAGAGCATAGTGGTCAGGGAGAGGTGAGAGGGGTCTGCAGAACACCCAACGTGACGGTTCAGAGCTGTGTTTGGAACATGGATGCAGCAGGGATGCTGGGAAGAGGCTCTGAGCTACAGCTCAGTGCGATGCTGGGTCCTGGGGAGCTGCTGGAGGTGAAAGTCACAGTTCTTTGCACATAAACTCCTGCTGCAGCTCAGTGCCCAGCAGATGGGATGGAAACATTCCCTCCATGGGACAGCAGTTTGACCACAGGAAGGCAGCTACTGACATGCTCAAACCAAACCACCACCTTCATTGTGGATCATCACCCTCAGGCAGCACAGACACGGACTCACGGCTGTGCTGGGGACCTGCTGGTTAAAGTCAGAGCTGGCACATCTCAAGCTCAACAGCCCCAAGCCACAGGAATCATAAATCCCTTCTGAAAACCCAACATCAAGCAGTGCTCCCCAGACCCAGGAGCAAGAGTGGGGCTCCCCATCCCTCTGCTCCCCTGGCCCAGCCCCCAAATCAACCGCTTGCTCAGGAATGGAGGGATTGTAATGATTTATTTTGGGTCCCTCTGTAAATACCATCATGTATCTCCATCCAGTCATGGCTCCATGTGGTCTCTCAGCCCGTGGCAGCACAGTGTCCTCGCCAGCTCTGCAGCATCCTCTTCCTCCAGCGACCTTCATCCCTTGGAGGTTGGCAGGTTGGAGCTGCCCGGGCTGAGCTCAGCGGTGGTCCCTCCGTAGCTGGCACTGCCTGGGAGTGTTGCAGTGACAGGGAGCAGAGCAGGAGGGCAGTCCAGGGGCACTGCTGGGGATGGCTGGAGCTTGCAGCTGGCCCAGGAAGGGAGTCTCTGGCTTGTGTTTTCTGGCAACTTAGAACTGGGTTTGTTTCTTGATCGTTTAAAAAAATCCAATGAAATGCTGCTATCTGCAAAGGGAAAGAGAAAAACCTGTCAGCACTCTGAGGAGCCAAAGCTGAGCTGTACTGAAAGCTCACAAACCCAGCAAGAAGCACACGGATATTTGAAGGCTGGGAGGCCTGAACAGCACAGTGGGTTGGGGTGTCAGGGGATGTGACAGTGTGGAGACACACACTAGTGCCTTCCCTTTGTGTCCCCTGAACCAAACCCAGGGGCCTGGAAACACCATAAACCAGCAACAGCTCCATCCCTGATACGCCACCTGCAGAGGCCTGAGTAAGAGCTCAAGCATCTGGGGAAGGATTCCCAGCACCACTGGGCACTGCTGCCCACCCACCCTGGCACCTGCGGGTGATTTCCCAACGCCTTCTAAGGGGCAAAGAGTCAAGACAAGCTTGAGCATGGCTGAAAATCCCAGCTGCAGGGACTCAGAGGGATCAGACCACAGAGCAGGCTGCATTCATGGTCATTATGAAACAAAACCAGGGCTTCCCGTCCTGCCCAGCCACATTAGGGCTGTTGAGTAATGCAGATCAGCTATTGCCATCTCTCTGAACTCTCATCGTTTCCACACGAGCAGGAATTTGCCCACACACAGAAGCACTGAGGTTACCTGGACTCCTACTCTTCCAAGTGGTTTGAAAACAAGACCTTATCCACACCAGCACCTGCCGAAGGGTTTAATGGCTCAGAGGCCCCGTCTCCTACTTACAGTTCAGTGTCTACAATGACATCTGGCTTCTCCAGAGTTTGCCTTCTCCTCTGGATGGCATCCACAATCTTTTTCCTGGGGCCCAACGGGATATTGATGCTCTTCAGGTCATTATCTGAACACAGCATGAGGGCCTCCAAGTCAATCTTTTCCTTCTTCAAGATGGAGATGAACTCAAACATGTGCAGGGAAGCCAGGAAGGTCTCTAAGGGGCTGGTGTCCGGTTCGTCGTCGTCGTCTAAGCCCAGCTCCACTTCATCCCAGGGCAGCTCCTCGGCGTTCCTCTCCTGCAGGCTGTTGGCACTGCCAATGCTGTCGTTGAGACTTGGCGAGCGCTGCAGGCGGCTGCGCAGCCTGAGGCCGCCCCCATGGGCACTGTCGTCCGCCGCCTCCTCACGGCCTACCCCGAACAGCCCACTGCTCACGTAGTTGCGCCGGAACACCATGGTGCCCAGCCCGGGGCGGTTGAACAAGGAGTCGTGGCCAGAATCGGTGCTGACCTCGGAGTGGGCTGAGTCCATGTTCAAACCCGGGTCGCTTATGGCACGGGAGACGGTGTCTTCCTCCGTGAGGAACATGTCCCTGATGTTGCGGCGGGTCCACTCCTTGGGGCTGGCGTACGTGCCTTGCTTCACAAACATGACGTCGTTGCCCAGCTGTAGCCCGGACAGGGACCTCACGCTCTTCCTCCCTTCCTCGTAGATCTTGAACGTCCCGTCCACCTGCTTCTTCTTCTCCAGCTTCTTCTGTATTTTCGTCTTTCCCTTGGCCGTGCCGTGGATGGTGGCTTGGGAGTATGGCAGCGACGTCACCAGAGACATGTGTTGGAACTTCTTGCTTAAGGTGCTGCTGGAATAGCTGGAGAAGCTCATGGTGTCTGAATTATCAGACATCTCCTTCCTGTACCGTTTCTCCATCCTCTCGTGGTGCTTCTTCTGCAGCTTCACACAGTCCTTAATCCTCCTCTCCGCGTCCCTAAAGGCCTTGTCCTTCAGTTTGCTCACCAGCTTGGGGTTGAGGCTGCTCTGCTTGGCAGCTATAGAGTCCAGGTATCTCACACACTCCATGTGTCCCTTCATGGCTGCCATGTCCAGAGGGGTGTGATAGTCATTGTCTAGGCACCAGATGTTGGCCCCAAAAGAGATGAGGAAGGAAAGGCAGTTCAGGTGGCCGTTGGCTGCTGCCAGGTGGAGAGGAGTGTTCCCCCAGATGTCACATTTGTCTGGATCACCCCTAGACAGCAAGAAAAGCGGCTGGTTAGCATGCAGGCATGGCTGACACTCCACTGAGATATCCCCATCACCTTGAAGTATGAAGCTGCACACCTCTGGGCCCCATAGTTTAATTCTAAGGGGGGTCTTCTGGAGGGGTGTCCCACTGACACAGAATCACCTGCCTGACAAGCAAGTCCCTGGTAATTCCCATGACCTGGATGGATCCCTCAGGAGATGGATGTTCTTGCTTTGGGAGAGAAGCAACCCAGCTTCTGAATAGCCCAGAACTGAGATATTGGGCTGATTCCACCTTGGCATAACTTTTCAAATCTCAATCATCCCCTTAAAATCTGTCAGATTCTCTCTTCACAACTCAGCTTCTGTGGAGAGACAGCCCAAAATACCTCTCTGTGCACCGCCATCTGTGTGGGACACCATGGGGTCCCACCACCATGGTAGCCCCACCATGAAATAACCATCCTCAGGAATGGTTCTGAAACCCCCCCAGCTGCTGCATCTTCCACCCTCCTGCTCACTGCTGCCTGAGGAAATGCAGGGCACATAGAGCATATTGGCAACAGGGATTAAGAGCAAAGTTGCTGGCATTGGCTTTGGGGTTTGGTGGGGGGTTTTTGCTGTGCCACGCTTGGTCTCAATTGCATGGCTTGAAGCAGGTTGGTATTAGCACATCCTGAGAATCCAGTTTCAGAGAAAGTGGGGATTAGGTTTCTGAACCCCTCAAGAGCTGGATGCTGCCCTGATGCCATCATCAGCATCTCCCCTCACACCGTGCCAGCAAACTGCTGCCGGGGCACAACTGCTTGCCCACAGCTCCTGCCTCCCCTGGCAGGGCAGCCACGAGCCTGGAACTCGAGGGCAGTCAGTCCCCCTGACACTGCTCTGTACTTGTGATGTGCTGAAACAGGAGATAGTTCACACCCGTGCTGGCACCAGCCTCCGCCCCAGCACACTGATGATAGGCAGCCAGCAGCGGTATCTGTCAGCAGGACACTCTCCCTTCATTCACAGGGATAAGGAAAAGCCTTTTATTAAGGCTCTGCAGCTCCAACACCCTCAAGAGCAACTCCCTGCAGGCAATAGAGCTCTGGCTCAGAGCAGCTCCTGCCCTTTTCCTTTCAACCAGGAGCAAAGCACTGTCCCTCCACCATGAAACCTTCAGCTCCAAGCCTTGGCGACACAAGGCAACGCGCTCGAGAGCTTCAGCCCGTGTTGCTTCGCTCCTTGCTGCTCCAGGACCTGTGCTGACATGAGCTGGGACGCTCTGCCAACCCCCATGGGCTCTGTGCTGCGGCTCGTCTCACTTGAAAGAGTCTGAAAACTACTTGAGAGAGAGAGGAGCGAGATGACAGGAGCTGAGGCATTTCCTTCTGCAGGGAAGAGCGGAGCAGGACAGGAGCCACCTGACCAGTGCAATGACTCGTTTGCAGTCCTCAGGCTTTTTACATCTCAGCTACACAATACTGGAAGGAGATGATCCTGCAAAAGGCAGAAGTGATAAGGGCAGTGTCCAGAGGTTAAGCTGGAGCTTATTTGGACCCAGAGGGTGAGTTTTGTGGCTGTGTTCCCCAAGAGCTGCTATTAGGAGTGCTCGGCTTCTCCCTCATGGGAGCAGCAGCAGCAGCCCCACCGTACACAGGTTCTCACCTTAAAGCTGAGGGCAAACTCGGCAAGTTAGACAAAAGGTCCAAAACTGTGTAATGGCCAAAAAAGACTCACAAACCCTGCAGGGCTTGGGCATGCAGATCCCTCTGACACATCTCAAAGAGGCAGGGAAAGGCTTCAAAGGTGGGTACTAGGGAAAAGAAGGGCAGGAGATGGCAGGGCTGAGGAGCCATGAAGCCAGGAGGAGGATGGAGCTGAGGCAATGCCACGTTTCCAGAAGTGGTAACTCCCCAGCTTTTGCCTCTCCCCTCATAGTGACATGTCCAGGCTGGGAAATTCATGGGGAGGATAAATATTTGATGAATTGCAAGAGAGGAGTAAATTATTGATGGAGCTGGATTAAAGAGGCAGTGAAACTGGAACTGTGGGCACCAGGACTCCAGCACACCATGGGCTGGGCGTTTGTTTACATGTGCTCTGAGTGGGCACATGTGTGCCCAGCCTGTGTGGGCAGATGAGATGGGGCACCATGAGGACTTGGACTCGCCCTGGGGACAGAGACTTTGCAGTGGACTCAGTAGAAATACTGTCACTCCCCAAGCCAATGTATGGATGCCCAATCCATAAAGTACAACCAAGAGCCCATTGTCATGTCTCTGTGGTTCAGGTGGCAAAAGGCAAAGCCAGGAAGGTCTTGAGGGCTTCATATTCTTCTCTAGCCTGGAGAAGAGGAGGCTGAGGGGAGACATGAGCACTGTCTACAATTCCCTGACAGGAGGTTGTAGTGAGGTTGGGGATGGTCTCTTCTCCCAAGTGACACGAGAGAGGACAAGAGGAAATGGGCTGAAGTTGTACCAGAGCAGGTTTAGATTGGAGCTCAGGCAGAACTGTTTCCCTGAGAGAGGTGTCAGCCCCTGTGCCAGGCTGCCCAGGGATGGATTGGGGGGAAGGAGTCCCCAGCCCTGGAGGAATCCCAAAGCTGTGGAGCTGAGGTGCTGGGGGCTGTGAGTTAGTGCTGGGCTGGGCAGGGTGAGGGGAAGGCTGGGACTGCAGCAGCTTAAATGGCTTTGCCCACCCAAATGATTCTTGAAAGTCCTACTTTCCTTATGCTTTCTACCACCTCAGAGAGTGAGGGGAGAGAGTATCAAAACCAGCTTTCCCTGGGCATTCCCACTGCCCAAGAAGGAGAGTATTAGGCCAAAATTAGATGTGTAGGTCCCTCTGCTCTATAAATGTCCGCCGCAGGCACTCAAAATGCATCAGAAGGAAAGAACAGCAGCTTGCAAAGTAGAGGAGTTTGATCCAGCTCAGATAATAAACATGAGGCCCTCCCTCTGGCAGGTGTCTGTCCCAGCAAAACTTCACCTCCAGGGCACTGCACACGAGGAGATGCTGACTGCAGGGTCCACTAAGTGGGAACGTATTTTAATGACGGGGGGGGGAAGTGCAGCACTTCTCAGCTTCAAAGCGTCTGCAGGTGCTGAGTCAAGCCCTGTAATGACCATTATTTAAAACACAGCTAATTGAGCCCCTCAGGTGGACGTGTGCATCTCCTGAGTCACTGTGTTTGCACCATGACACACACATACAACTCCCTTCCTGCTGGTTTTTCCCCCTCCACTTCTCCCAGTGGATCCCAGTGAGTCCGGGCAGCCTCTGCACTGACGTCCATCCTTCCCGGGCTGCAGGAGGCAGTGCCTCTGGGAGCTATGGGTTGGCTCACCAAGCTGGCTGTGCATGAAGGATTGGGCCTTCAGACCAGGAGCCAGCTGAGTGAAGAGTGTCTCTGGCTCCCTAAAAATGTTTTGGGATATAGGAAGAGGAGAGAAGCATTTGTAACTTGAGGAAAAGAAGCCCACAAGCTTCAGCATGGTCAGTCAAGGCAATGGTCCAAAGCAAAGCCTGGGAAGGAGCAGACGTGAGGGTTTGGACTCAGATTCTTGATCTCATTCTATCAGGGAGGTGGGGGTCAGTCTCTTCTCCCCAGTAATGAATGACAGGACAAGAGAAAATGGCCTCAGGTTGCCCCAGGGGAGGTTGAGGCTGGAGCTGAGACAGAAATGTTTCCCTGAGAGGGGTGTCAGTCCCTGTGCCAGGCTGCCCAGGGAGCTGGGGGAGTGCCCAGCCCTGGAGGGATCCCAAAGCCCTGGAGCTGAGGTGCTGAGGGCTGTGGGTTAGTGGTGGGCTGGGCAGGGTGAGGGGAGGACTGGGACTTGATGATCTTGAAGGTCTTTTCCAGCAGAAATGATTCTATGAGAGCAGAACCTTGGGTCTTGTATCCCAAGCCTTGGCCAGGTGGTAGCAGGTCAAGGATTCAGCTTTTCTCCAACTTCAGATCCCCAGCAATCCAGCACAGATGCTGTAGGTGAGGTTTATCTCAGGGCTCTCTGCCTGTTGTACCAGCAAAAAAGCTAAGTCAGCAGTTGTTGCCACTGTTAAAGGTGCTGGTGGTGCCCAGGGACATATCTACCAGCCCAGCACCCTCTGGCAGCCACCTCGGTGCTGGAAGCCCCAAGGCTGTGACACCTTCTCCTTCTCCTTCTTGGCTGGTCATGGCCCAGTGGAAGGGCCCCACCAACACAGCCACACTGCCCTGGCACCTAGGTGGCCCTCAGCCTCATCACCACTGCAACCCTGCCCCAGCCTGGGCCACCTCATTCTCTCGAGCAGCGTGGCTGATGCCAGGAGCCACCTCGTCCCCTCCAAACCAGTGCTGAGCCACTCACACCCCTCTGCCACTAACACCCAAAGCACCATTTTTGTAAGAAGGGAAACTGAGACACACTCTGCAAAGGAACAAAGCTGACAGCAGACCTGCCCAGCAGAAAGACACATCCTCACCTCTCCTGGGGCCCACTCTGAGGCAGGAAAGCTCTGACTGTTCCCAGCTGAGGCCCCCAGACCCGTGGTTAAGTGGAGCTGGACTGCAGCCCACCCCTGCCACAGCACATAACAAACCCTGCTGAAGAATTACTGCTTCTGCAAGGCTGCAGCACTAAATGCCAGTTAGGCTGCCTTTTCCCAGCCATCACGTTAATTGAGTTTGCTTCCCTCCTGGAGCCCAGCCAGGAGGAAGAAAAAGGCTTTTTGTCTTGCAAACAAGAAGGATGAGCCAGTGGTCAGCTCTTGTCCCAAACCCTCTCTTCGTCCCCATGAGAAGGTGTTGGAGGCACAGACACATCCTCAGCTGGTACTTCTGTGTGGGCTGAGACAACAAACTTTCCTCAAGGATCCATCACCAGGTTAATTGTACTTCCTTTCAGCCCTACACCACACTCTGCTGAATGCATGAAAGAGGCTCCTTCAGTGATGTCAGGGCATCCACCAGCCCAGCCTGCAGTAGGGCACAGCCATCAGAGCTGTGATTTTTGCCCCAGCAGCCTCTTTGCCACAGCCCTGCTCTCTCAGTCTCAGGATATTTCCTAACAGCCTGGCACCAGCACTCTGCTTGTCTGGGCACCAGTGCCCACTGCCCAGTGCTGACAAGAAGGATTTAGAGTTTCTTGCTGTCCCAAAACTCCCCAGTCACTCCCTCACATGCCTCAGGATCCTCCTGCAACCCAGTCAGAGACTAACCAGCCCCCTCAGACCCTGAGACTACCTCCCACCCCATCCCTGCCTGGAGCTGGTCCAGCCCCAAAGCCTCCACTCACCCAGGCGCTGCTCCCTGCCATTGCTCCACACTCCGCTGCCTCACAATGCAGGGCTCTCCCTCCCTGCCAGAGCAGGAATATTTTGACAGCAGAGGCCAGAGAGAAATGCTCTGACATTCTGGGACACTCAGGGGTCTTCCTTCTCACCTCCCAATTGTTACAATGCAGCTGTTATAGTAACATATCCAGGAGAGAATTTTGTTCTCTGAACAGGACTTGAAAGCCATTGCACATCATCCCAAGCACCAGCAGAAAAATCACAGGGACTGCCCACAGGCTCTCCTGAGTCCTGCATCAGGGGAGAGATCTCCCCCTCTCCAGCACTCCTGTCCCCAGGCTGGGGCTTCCCTGCCTCTCCAGACCCAAAGCTGGCCCCAGGGAGCAGAGCTGTGCTGCCTTCACACTGAGCTGAGCAGCAGGAGAGAGGCTTTGCCCATGTCTGCATGATCCCAGGCAAGGATGTGACACACAGAGATAAATGCAGGGTTGTGAAAGCATCCAGCAGCCCCACAGACACACTCTTGTCTCCATCATCCATCACATAAAGGGCACTGGGCTTTTGGCAGGCTATTTTCCCTGTCAGGAACAAATGTATATTAGGCTGTTAATTAAACAGCAGCCAAGCTGTACCAAGACATGACTGAGCCCATGAGGACCTTTCAATCCAAAGTGGATCCATAAAAAAAACAAGGGAGGAGCAGCCCTTGGGCCTCATGGAGAGGCAGCAAGTGCTGGCTTGGATGTGTGGGCTGGCAGGGCAGCAGCATGAGGAGATACAGTGGTATCAGTATAATGCTATGAGGAGATCCAGTTGGTCTGAAATGCCCCCATGATGGATGAACACCCTCCAGAAAGGCAAAGCCAGCCACAGCATGGGCCTTTCAGACCGACCTTCAGGCCATCAGGGAGTCTTTGGAAGCATTTCTAACTTCAGGGTCTCATCCTCAGAGCTCCTGCCCTTGTCTTACCAGTCCTTGTGTGGAGATGCTCCTCCCAGCGGGAGCTCAGAGCAGGTTTGTGCTGAGCACAGTCTCTGCTGGGGAGTACACTGCAAGTCACACAACCCCCATCCAGGGAATCACCATGGGGCTCTCAGCCCAGGAACATCTCGAGATGCATCATCACTCAGAGCATTGTCTTTGCTCTCTCCCCTCTGGACTCTGAAATCACCTTTTCCTCACCACACTCCTACTGCATCAGGCACTCCAGGCCTCCTCAAAGCCATCCTACCAGCCTTTCTGCCCCCAGGATCTGCAAAGAAAAATGCTTTATGACAGAAGGACAGCAAAATGTGTGGGAGCTCTGCCTGTAAGCACAGCTGCCCAGGGCTGGCTGAAGGTTTTGCACAAGCAGACCAGAGTATCAGGAGATGCCAAGAGCCCAGGAATGGGCACTGGAGAGATGTGGCTGACTGGATACAAGACCTATAAATGCAGGCCAGAAAACCCCTGCTTGGGAGCTGATAGCCCCACCAACCCTTCCAAGGAGGCTGCTGACCTCAGTCTTGTTCCTCAGCATTAGAAAGAAAGAAATCAAAACCAGCACCACTACCAATCTCTCAACCCAAAGCAGAGGCCACCCTGGATGCCTTTAGATGAAGTGCTCAGAAAAGCTGCCAGAGCAGAAGGAAGCAATGGCATGTGCTCCCATGGGAGGCTGGTGAGAGCCAGGTACTGCTCAGGAAGGAACTAGCAATGGTAGATCTTGCTTTAGCACACACTTTCTTGTGTGGTTTCCTCAACATCAGGATGTAAAGCCCTCCAGACTGACAAGCCTCAGTCCCCACTCCCTTCTCTCCACCACAGCCACCCTTTTGAAGCTGGAGACCTGATTTGGCAGCTCAGGGTGAGGCACCGAGAGATCCATCAGCATGGAGCAGCCCAGGCTTAAAGAAATCTGCTCTTGAGGAACCTGCTGCTGGATTTCCTGAACTCCAGGTGCACAACAGGCAGCCCAAGGGTCACATATTGAGACCTGGCTTTGGGTAAAACAGACCAAGTGGCACCTAGTGCATACAGCTCTCTATGCAAGGGTTTCCTGGGGTGGAAGGAGCAGTTATTCTCTCTGCTCCTCATTTAAAAGGGGCTGCATTTTTTGTGGCAGAAACTCCCATGTGCTTGCACTTCAGCTCTGCCTGTCATTGCAGGATCTGAGCTGGGACTGCAAAGCACTTGCAGGGGGGACCCAGCCCCATCTGGGGAACTGCAAGGGAGGGGTCAGGAGCAGGAGCAGTTCTAGGGCTGGAGGAGCTGGATTAGGCTCAAAACACCACAAGGGGAGAATCATACCCGAGGGGACGGCAGGAGCAGGGGGGTTATGGACAGAAGACATCATGTGAGCAGGGAAGAGGGAGAAATGGGGTGGCAGGTGCTGCTGTGTGCTCACCCTCTGCTGACGATGAGGCGCAGGGCGTCCAGGTTACCGTGGTAGGCAGCCCAGAGGGTGGGGGTCATGCCATCCTCGTCTGGAGAGTTCAGGTCCTTCTTGGTGGCTTCTTTCAGGAGGTCCAGGTAGCCATCCCGGGCTGCTCGGTGGTACTGGTCATTCATGGTGTGCAACAGGCCCAGGGTGAGCTCATGGGGGCCCAGGGGGGTCTCTGGGGCATGGAGGAGCTGCCAGGAGGGCCCAGCTCGGCTCCTGCAGCACCACCAACGCTGTGCCCCGACACCTGAGAAGTGCTGGCTGGGGAGGCAGGAGCTGGCTGCTGCAAGCACAGCCAGGCAGGCTCTCCAGCGCTCCCCCTGGGTCCTAAGCATCCTCCAGCCCTGACAAGAAGCCTTTCATTCACCGGCTGCACAGCACGTTAACAGCTCCAGTGAAGCAGCTCAGCCCGTGGGCACAGGCACGTGGGGACAACTGGCCAGGCTGAGCTGTCCCCTGAGGGGAGGAGGGTGCCAGAAGGGCCCATTGTATGGATCCTGCCTGATAGCCCTGCAAGCCCCTCGCTGTAGCTGCCTCATGTTGAGTGAGGGGCAGCAGCAGCAGCCCCAGGGCTGATGAGCACAGTGTGGGCTGATGGAGTGTGAGCCCCACGGAGCAGGGCAGCAGCCGGGGCCTGGATGTGTGTTCCTGCTCTGTGCTGAGGCAGTTTGGTGGCTGCCCCTGGTTTCAAAGCAGCACCAGGGATGTCCACAGCCCAGGTTTTCCTGCAAAGAAAGAAAACATAGAGAGAACTCATACAAATATACCCAGTGTCACTAGGAAGATAACAGCACTCAGCCACCATCCCTGTCCCCCAGCTACCTTGCTTATGCCCACAGGACTCTGCTTTCCAGTGAATTGCACAACAGGACTGCATGATAACCCAAAGTAACATCCACAGGCTGGAAGAGTTCCCTTCTTCGCTCCTTCCCTATAAAAAAAGCCCCAAAGCAAACCCGTAGCTGTAGCTCAGTACTTCTGCTGGGATGTGCAAGAGGGGCAGAGCCTTGCCTCCAGCACCTTCCATGCTGACACAGAATTTCTGGCTGCAGGGATGGCCCCAGGCAAAGCCTTCAGGCTCCTGGATTCCTGGGCCCTGGGCACCCTCTGCAGTCAGCAGAGAGAAGCCAGACATGGATGTTGACCAAAGCACTGAGCTGTGGCAACATGTGGCTCCCAAGGGTGAATCGTGTCCCCTGGCACACACTGTCATGGAGGTGGCATTTCCTGCTCCTCTCCTGTCAGTTTAGGAAGCGCCACGTGTGTTGGTTGGCTCTGGGGATGAAGCCAAAGGGTTTGGAGAAGGCAAAGGGCAGACCCAGCAGATGAGGGGGAAAGACTGGCAAAATGGGGAAAGACCAAAAGACAGCAGCAGAGAGGGTGGGGAGGCAACAAGCAGAGAAAGAAAACCAGAGGAAAACATACAGCTTGTTTTGGGAAGAAAGAAAAAGCTGTCCCAGGGCAGCAAGGTGGCCTGGTGTATCCACACAGGCTGCAGTGATTAACCCCTGGGTCACCAACACAGTCACCATCCCAGCTGCCCAGGGGCAGTTGTAAGGGCACCAGGGAGAGGGCTGGCTCACCTCAGCAGGTTCCTGCTCAGCTTCCTTAGGATGAGTCCTGATGGGATGTAGTAGACAGGGAGGCATTTGCCACTGGTGAAAATCAGCCCAGTAACGTCTGCAATTCATTATTCAATACAAGAATCATTAAGGCTACTTAATGATTCTTGTATTGTTACTAATTAAGCTTGTTAAGTTGTATGGTGGCTCCCAGAGGGGATTCAGAGCATTGCTCAAGGCAGTAAACACTCTTTCCTCTGTTGCTGGCTGTTAAAGGACAAAAAGAGAGGATAAATCTGTGCCTTTAGCCCAGGGGGACTCAAAACCTCTGGCCTCTGCAAAACATCGCCATCACCAGCTCAGATTCAGCGCAGGGGGCGCTGGGCTTCCCCTGAGAAAGGCTCCAGGGTGAGAAAAGATGGAGCACTGACCCCTCAGAGGAACTGCTGAGGCTCAGCAGAGGCCAGGCAGGGCAGCCCCGGTCCTGCTCGTGGCAGCCGGTTGGTGGCAGCAGGGGAAAGGCAGAGGAAGGTCTCTGTGCTTACGGTGCATCCTGAGCTCGCTCCTTCACCATCCTGGGTCCATTCACACAGAGCATGCACAGAATCTTAAGGGTTGGAAGAGACCTCGAAAGATCATCCGAGTCCAGCCCCCTGCCAGAGCAGGGACACCCAGAGTAGGTCAGGTCCCTGTAGCGCTGAGAGAAGGAGCACGGTGGTGAGTGGGCAGGAAGGCAAAGGCACTGCAAACAGACCCATGTCTGTGCCCAGAGACAAGCAGCAGGGACATCTCCAAAACAGACACCCTTGTGAAGGGGTAAAACTTGTCCCTATCCATTCAGAGCTGCCCCGAGCCCTTCCCGTCTCCCCCACCTAAATACAATAGCTGGGCTAAAAGAGATCTGGACTAAGAGAGCTCTCCCTTCACCTGGCAAACACTGGAATGCCATCTGTGCTGTGGTTTTGTACCATGGCTGCTTTCTCCTTTGAAAGGAGAGAGGTTAAGCTCCTGCAGGCCACAGAAAGCGATCCCACCCTGAAGAGTCAAAGGCAGTGCGTCAGCGAAGGGGAACCCCGCTTCCCGTCCCCAAATCCTGCCCTGCTCTACTGCTAAACCTTCCTCATTGTTGCCACCACGGGTGGGAAAGGATTGAGCTGCCCTTGGCACTGAACAGATACAGATTTCTTCCTTTTCCTCAAAAAACATTCCAGGCATAGAGCATACGAATAATACAGGGTGAGGCACAATGTTTATTGTGCTCAGTTAAGCAGAAAGCCAAGCCCAAAATCATCAGCAGAGATAAGTTCAACACCTAAACCGTCTTCTCACAAGGGAATAGAGCTCCTGTGTGTAGGGAGGTGGGTTTGATGGGGTGGTTTAGGCTCTGTGGTGACCGTGACCCTGCGACCGAGCGGGTTTTGCCTTGCTTAGCAGTGTTGTCACCTCTTGTCCTCCCCAGGTAAATGACCCTTTATCTCCTCATCTCTCTCCTGCTTCCCTAAAATCAGCTATTGCACAAAATGGATCACATGAGTTTCCCCGAGAAGCCCCTGGAGCACTGCTCTCAGGTCCAGACACGGTATAAATCACAGACACATCTCAACGGGTGTAAATTCTTCGGCTGACCAAGCTGCAGCAACAGGGAAACTTCTCAGCCTGGCAAGAGCAGAGATTTGGACCCCAGGCAGCAAAACAGGTTGGTGGAAGGGCATAGTATGAAGGGTTAATTTGCTTTGTGTCAGTTGAGGATCAATGAAGCCCCAAGCTTGGCGTAGGCGAGGGGCTATAGAGGGAGCGACGGCAGGGAGAGCTGACGTCCTTCCGGCAGGAACTGATGTAAAGCACGGTGGTACAGCCCAAAGGCTCCCAGGGCTTTCTTACCTTTCAGCAGCCCCTTCCTCAGCCAGGAAGTGTGACATTTTCTCAGAGTGGTTAGTGGTTGACATTTAGAAATCAAACCACACTGGCCGTTTGCCCCGGGATATTTGATCCTGCGAGCGCTTTCCTGGTGCTCTTCCAGTACCTTGCATCAATAAACACCTCAATGCTGTGTGACAAATTGGGCATGCTTTGTTAAACTGGCCATCTTAAGCAAGAACACAGCCTTCAGGGAACCAGGAAGGGAAAGGCTGAAAATGAGTTCATGCCTCTTTTTTTGCGCTCCCTAGTCTCAGCCTTCCCCGTTCCTCTGATACGTCCTCTCCTCCTCATCACATGGGCTGCTTTGGTCCAGCCCTGGGCTGTTCAAAACCAAAGGGGACGCCTCTCATTCATGGGGTTCTCCTCCCAACAGCATTAACCCTCAGCTCAAGCATTAGCTGAACCATGACCGAAGAGCCCGTGCGGAAAGACAGCGAGATCGGTCACCCCAACTCCAGCATGGGCTGCGGGCACAAGGATGACAAAGCCAGCCTGACGTCCAGCCAGATGGCAGCTTTTGGCTGCCAGCCCCACCAGCCTCCCTCCACTCCTGCCTCCAAGGAAGTGTGGAAGAAGGGTGGCCGCATGTTCTCCATCCTGCTGGCCGTGCATTTGGCCCTGCTGGCCTGCACGCTGGTCAGCAGCGGCGCCTTCGAGAAGATCGCCGTCCACGACTATGATGTTTTCTTCCTGCTGACTGTCATGATGCTGATCGTCATCATATGGATCATCTTCTACCTCCTCAGCACGTCCCGCTGCCCAGCTGCCATCCCCTGCAAAGACTCCCACGCTGGGCCCATCTGGCTGAGAGGTAGGAGCTCTGGGAGGGGACTGGAGGTAGGGTGGAGGCTTCATAGGGGCATCGGTCACTGCAAAGGAAACAGCAGCCATCTGGGGCACAGGCTCCTGGGGCACAGTGTCCTCCTCTCATGCTGGGGCATGGCACCGTGTCCTGTTTCAGAAGGGACTTTCAGTCCCTCCACTGATTTCACTGCCAAATCTCCACTTTACCTGCAAGGGCTCTGGGTACTTGACACCAGGTTCCTTCCCAGCCTTGCCATTGCTCTCACAAGAGCTGTTAGTCCCAGTCAGAGAACAGGGCTGATTAGAAATCCCTTCCAGCCCAAATTACTGGGTGATTCTGTTGGTGTCAAGACAATTTGGGTGCTGGGAGAGGAAAAGCTGAGGTAGAAGCAAAGCCTCTCCATGGAAATAACTCCTCTCCTTCCATCTGCATTAGCTCGCATGTGCATACCTCTGTCCAACCACAGATATTTTGGTTCCTCAACAGGAGGCCTGATCCTATTTGCCATTTTCAGCCTTGTCATGGACGTGTTCAAAATAGGATATTACTCCAGCTTCTACAGCTGCCTGTCTGCAATCAAAATCATCTACCCCATTGTGCAAGCAATATTCGTGGCTGTCCAGGTGAGATGGTCCTGCTTGGTCTGAGGGTGGGGCAGAGAGGCAGAATCAGCACTGGAAGGAGCTCTGACCTCAAGGACACAGCTCAGCTACTCCCATAGCAAATGCAAGTAGCTTAACTTAGCCCCTACTCAACCCACACTTCCTCCCTCCAACCACAGCTTCCAGCTGCAACAACTCACTTTAAGGCTCTGACTGGAGCTGATTCCCATCCTGTGACATTTTGGCTTACACCAGGGTGGTTTGTCACAGCCTCTAAGCAGCCCCCAGTCAGGTCTCCTTTCCTGTGAAGGACACGGAGGCAGGAGGACTGAGCAGTTTGAAGCCCTGCACAGAGGATCACTGCTCTGGGACAAGAGGGAAGAGGTCAGATTTGGACCATTTAGACAAGAACAGGGGCTTGGCCATGGGCAAAGCAATGGCAGTGGGACAGGGCAGGAGGAGCAAAGAAAGAACAGACCACATCCAGCAAATGGTCAAGATTAAGGGCTAGTAGGCTGCACCCAAGTGAGGAGGCTCCAGTTTGCTCTCAGCAGCAGAGAGATCCCTTGTTCAGAGTGATGTGATTTGCTTCCTTGCATTGTTGGAAGTAACAAGTTGTCTCCTTGCCCTTGCCAGACATATTTCCTGTGGATCTCTGCCAAAGACTGTGTCCATGTACACCTGAACGTTACCAGGTGAGCTCTGCTCCTCTCTTTGAATCCCACTGGCCCAGAAGACTTGAACCACTGCAAAGCTGCTGCACTCTGTCACACACAGCTAAGATAATCCCTTCTCCCTTAATGCTGGCCAAAACTAAAGCGACTCCATCTCCAGCTAGCCTTAGATCCCAGCTCAAGCAGCCAAGATTCAGGATCTGTGGATTTCACAGCTGAGGTTGAATTTAAGAATACAAAAGCATTATTCAAGGCAGATCTGTGTTAAATAAACATCATTAAATGATTCAGCGTTTGACTTTGGCTTCTCTGGGGAAGACAATGACGCAGTGGGCAAAGCTCAGGCTAAAACAAGACCTTGTCCACTTTGGCAAGACTGGATTGAGACCAAACCAGACCTATGAATCTATTCACTATTGATAATCTCTTCTAAAGCCAACAAGAGGAATCAGACCTTTGCTAATTCTCATGAGCATAGGCAAAAAATTAGGAAGAGACAGAGAGCAGCAAAGCAAAGGTCAGGATTTAGCCTTGAGCACCACTTCTGGCAGCTCTCACAGTCCTGAGCACGTGCACATCTATAACACAGGTGGGAGCAACATGGCCCAGAGCTATTGCTGTAATCTCATGAACCTTCTCCTTCTGCAGGTGTGGCTTGATGCTGACACTGACTACAAACTTGGCAGTGTGGATGTCAGCAGTGACAGACGAGTCCGTCCACAAAGCACATTCAAAGTTGAAGAAGAACATGACAGAGGAAATCTTCAGATGGCTCCTGAAAGGTAATCTGTCCATTTGTGAAGCCATCTGGTCCAGGGAGGGAGCCTGTGAGGTAGAAATTGCTCTGCAAGTTGGGTTTTATCCCTTTGCAGAAGGTTTATCTAGAGCTGAAGGTTCTTCTAACAGAGTTGGTATTTTAAAAGCTCTGTTTCTGATACCTCTATACCACAGAGAGATTAAAAAGGTGGCAGGCCCTATACAAATGGGATGGGAATGAAGAAAGAAAGGAAAAAGAGATTTAACCTGCCACCTACCTCCTTCAGAAAGAACATGAGCACCAGAAACCTGAGGTTGGAGTGCCTGTGTGCTCAAAGTGGTCACGTATTCTTCTCTCCTTGGTCAAGTTTTCCACAGACCCTAAAGATCCAGTTCCCCAGGGCTACTAATGGGCACTGGCTCTTTGGTTTAATGCCACTGCATCTGTGTGTTTTTATCCTGTTTCAGCGGGAATGAGAAGCAGCTCAGGTGAAGAATGCAACTGCAACAGTCAAATCTGCCAGATCTTCAAGAATGGCTACTTTTGGCTGTACCCCTTTAACATTGAGTACAGTCTCTTTGCCTCTGCCATGGTCTATGTCATGTGGAAGAACGTCGGACGCTTCATAGACCACCACTCCCACCACATTCACCGCCTCAAGTTCAGGCTCTTCCGAAGGACCTTCTTCGTAGGCATCGTGTTGGGCCTCATCATCCTGGTGAGTGGTTTAGGAGTTCTTATTCTATATGAGGTGCAGGTAAATTCCAGCACTGAATCCAGCAAGAAGAGCCAAGCACTCACCATGTACTACATCTTCAACATCGTTTGTCTCGGCCTGATGTCTCTCGTGTGCATCGGCGGCTCCGTCATCTACCGCTTCGACAAGAGAGACATGGATCGGCACAAGAACCCAACCAGGACCCTGGATGTGGCCCTGCTGATGGGTGCAGCCTTGGGGCAATATGCTATTTCTTACTACTCCATTGTGGCCATTGTAGCCAGCACACCCAGGGATGCTATCAGTGCACTCAACCTCACCTACGCCCTCCTCATGATCGCTCAGCACACCTTCCAGAACATCTTCATCATTGAAGGCCTTCACCGACAGCCCCCTAAGGAAGAGCACAAGCACAGCTCTCACCAGAAGGACCTCTACGGCCTCACCTTTGTCAACATCAACGCCGTGTCCCTCCGTGTGCCCGACAACGGCAGTGCGCTGGCCCCTGCCGCCACCGAAGCCGCCCGTCCTTCCGAGCTCGTGCGCTCCCCTGCTGCGCCCAAGAAGATGAACTGGAGGAGGAAGTTCTTAAGAGAGATCTCCATGTTCCTCCTGCTGAGCAACATCATAGTGAGTACCTGCAGAATTTGTCAGGGTGGGGGAAAGGGAAGGAAGCACAAGGGAGAAGTGAAGGGAGGGATGTGGCCCGTGCCAAACCAGTCACTTCTGTGCCTCTGCTATATAGAGAGCATGCTGTCTTACCCTTGTATGTGCAGAGAACTGGGATTCTCTTGTCACTTAAAAGCAAGAGTAAGTCCCCTGGAGTTTAGGCTACATACACAGACCTGGCACTTGGCACCAGAATGTCAGACAATAAAATTGGTGGGTACAAGGGAAGAATCAGTTTCAGTATTTTTATTGGGCATTATAGAACCACAGAAGGGCCCTGCAGAGCTCATCCAGCCCCAGCCTCTGCTAAAGCAGGTTCACCTCGAGCAGGGGGCACAGAAACGTGTCCAGGTGGGTTTGGAAACCTCCCAGGAAGGAGCCTCCACACCCTCCCTGGAAATTACATATTAGCAGACACACAGAACAGCTCATTAAAAGCAGTAAAATACCTTCAACCCTTGCCTTACACCCCCAAAGAAAGCACATAATGTGAGAAATACCTGGGGTGAAGTTTAGGCTTTCTTGAGAAATGGCAGCACGTCTCTTCTCAAAACTCATGGCCTAGGAGCCCAAACTCAGAGCCTGGTTGCTGTGAGGAGAAACTCATCAATGACGACTTCAGCGGTCAGATGGGGAACCAGAGTTGCTGTAAAAGTAACACATGATTACAGCTGCCTCTCCAAAGCAGCCATGCATTTTACATCTCTAGAGATCTCCAAATCCCCAGCTAGTGCGTCACATCACATCTGCAAGCTGATTTTACACAGAAGCTGAGAATATCACAGAGAATGAGCTGACAGCCCCCATGCAACCAGATACACGTGCTGGATGGGCTTCTGAGCACAACATACACAACTGAGCCTGGGGAGACCAAGCTGCCACCAGCTCAGCCCTAGCCAGAGTATGAACCTGAACTGTTCAAACTCTAACACATGACACGCTCAAGTTCTTCCCCTGGTGAGTGCTTCAGCACTTGGTTCCAGCCTTTCTCCAAGCATGAATTGAAACAGGGCTTTGGCTACACCACGACATCAGAGTTGATCTTAATGCAAACACGGGCTCCTGGCACAGGTCCTACCTCTGGGTAGCTGAGACTACAGGTGCTTTTTGTCTCACACACCTTTCTCACTGCAATGCCGCTCTCCCATCTCCTCCCACAGCTCTGGATCATGCCAGCCTTCGGTGCCCGGCCCCAGTTTGACAATGACACGGAACTGAACTTCTATGGCGATTCCATGTGGCCGGCCATCGTGGACATTTGCCTGCCCTTCAGCATCTTCTACCGAATGCATGCAGTGGCCAGTTTGCTGGAGGTCTACATCATGTCCTAACGAGCTCTGTCTCTCAAGAAAGATGAGATCCTCCTCAACCAGCCCACCTTCCTCCTACCCCAGGGCTGGGAGACTGCCCCGATGCCCTGAGGGGTCCCCAGCACTGCCTGAATCCCTCCCCGTGCTGACTTCGGCTATTTATGAACTGTCAGTCACCATCTCCCAAACAGAATCCAGATTTTATTTTTGCTACTTGTGTGTGGATGTGCCGTGTGTGTGTCTGAAGTAACACAAAAAGAAGGAAAGGTAAGAAAAGGAAGGTGTCCAGCACAGGATCATGGTAATTGCCCTTGGGTGATGCAGAGACTCACCTTCCTTCTCAAAGGCCTGTTCACTCCATGCCCCTGATGTACCCTGCAGCGGGTGCTTGACCTGCTTGTCTGCACACAGAGACCTGGTGGGTATGAGGGGCTGACACAGGCATGGAAGGCACAGAAAGGGAAAGCACTTCATCTCCTGGTAAGGCCAGTTGCAAACCACTCCCCTGCAGAGATGTGAAAAACAAACCGGCGACAGCCAAAGGCTTTGGGAAGCGTTTTGATCTTTCCTCTCTGTATTGCCCATCCATACTGACCCTTCCCTGTCTCAGCCCTCGCTGTTTTCCTTCCTCTCCAGGGAAGCTTTGCTGCAGTTTGTTCCCTGCAGCCTCCTCTTCCCCAGGGGCAGGTCCTCTCCACAGGAGAGCTGTGCCAGTGCTCCTGAACCAGCCCCGAGGCGGGATGGCTCTAAGCACAGGTTTTGTCCCACTGTTCCTGAATTGAACCTCAAGAAGCATAAAGATCACTTGGGCAATACAGTCTGGGGAATGATAAAGAGATTGGTTCTTGGTTTTTCTCCTTTTTTTTTAATAGACACTGCTTTTTTTGATATCTGAACGTTTTTGTACACAGAGTTATTTATTGATTTTCACTGTAACACTGAACTCCTGAAGTGAATTCTGTGCCCTAGGACGCAGAAATCGACCCAGTGCTATGGCCAATTTATCCCCCATGCCCTGAAGGGATGTTTGAGCTGCACCTTCCAGCCTGGGCATGCTTGGAGGCTGTGAGCACAGTCTCAAGGCAGCCCCAGGGCACGTAGCAGTGGGGCCCCAACTCAGGTTTCTGGGTGCCTGCAGCTCTCCATGAAGCACTGTATGATTGAGGGGGCTTTTAGAGCAGGACTCTTGGGCTGCAGGAGGTAGAAATGGACTCCTCTGCTGTAGCCAGAGTCCAAGCAGAGCCTCAGCTCTGCCTCGAGCCCACACTGCCAGGTTGAGAGGGTGCATGCCAAAATGGCACAGCTGAGCTTGGTCTGTGCCCTGAGACATCAGGGTTTCCCCTTCCAAACAAGGGGTTATTGTTCCAATAATAAACACTGCAGAGGTGGCAGAAATCACTTTCTTATGGATGTGTGTGCATCTGCCAAGGAACAACAATAAATAAAATCAATGGAAACTGTGGTACTTGGAATGAAGTGATGATGGGATTTTTCCACCTGATAACCCAGGCTGCCAGCCCAGCCTCACACGTTTCCAACCACCCTTCCCTTCCAAACCTCCACCACCAAACCAGAAGGGACTGGTGCCTGGGGCTGGCCTGCCAGCAGCCTGCCTGCCAGCAGCCCTTCTCTGAGGCAGGTAGATGGGTAAAGCCCAATTTCCCCTGCCTCCCCAGGACTGCACTGATCCAGCAGCTCCAGGGAGGGTCCAGCCTTCCCTTGGTGAGCCCGTCAGCAGGGATGGAGCCTCTCCTGGCCCCACAGACCCTGCAAAGGCCTGCCTCTGTTTTTTTTCCATTGTAAAGATATCATCTCTCCCCTAGAAACTTTATCTTTCATAAAACAAAAGCCTTATTAATTTCAAGTGCAGGAGCCACACATTAAGTCAGAAAAGAGACGTAAACGGGGACAGACGTCACTCTTGCGTCCACCCCTACACATTGTTGTAGCCCAAGCTGCTTGGCTCGTGACAGGGGGAAGGAAACACTTTTAATCACCTACTGTGTTCCCAGAGGGCACGTTGGGTTTTTCTTCATCATGGCTTGGCTGGTGCCTGGTCCCAGATTCCCAGGGCTGAGGGCACTGAGCAGGCAGGGCAGGGTTTGAACTGCTCTTCTGTTCTGGACAGTCGCTGAAGAGGCACTTCTGGGGCTAAGTAAATACAAAATGGTGTAAGGAGAACCCCACAACAGCTCAAGTAGCACTAATACAGGCAATAAGCCCAAATCAGCTGCTCCAGGGGGTGGGTCAGTGGGAAGCACAACTATAAGCAACTGTGTTGGGATAAACCAAACTGCTTTTGGGACAGCACAAGGACCCCTTGCTAACCTGAGGCATCTTCAGGCTGCAAGTGCAGGGATGGAAGGTCTGTGTTCTTCTGCCCTCCAGCCATGTACATGTACCCTGGGAAAGGCAGTAGGCAGGGAAATGGCCACTAGTGAGTTCCCATGAAAGGAGACAGAGTGAAAGCGAGGACCCACATGTCCAAAACAGCAAAATAACCCCCCACCTCCTCTCAAACCCTAAGGAAACTCCACTGTAAGCATGGGCCCTGCTGTGTGCTCAAGGACTGGCTGCTAGAAGGGATCAGCTTGTCATCAGTTAATGTGCAAAGGGAGGACCTGTAAAGCTGATGAAGAATCAGCCAAATGTCTCTGGGCAATGGCAGTGTCCCAGGTGTGCCACCCAAATCCAGGGGCTGTGTGGATCCATGCCCCTCCCTGGAGAGATTTATGGAAGAGGAGAATATCCCAAAGTACCTGAGTAATGTGAAGGGGTCCTGCTTGGTCCTTCATATACACATCCTCAGCATGGATCACTGCTCTTAGCTCCATCTTCCACACCTGGAAGGAGAGAAACTGAGGCACAGGAGCTGAGTGAGCAGAAAGCCTGTGTCAGAGAACAAGGCTGGAGCCAGAGGCCACCAGCAGCATCCTGCTGATTGTTCCTGCCATCTCAGCAATTACAGAGCAGAGGTCAGACCTGCATTAGGGAACAAGGAATGGGGACAAGGAGGAGCTTCAGGGTGACTGTATAAATGGTAGTTGCTGCTGAAAGCTATAGGAAAGCAAAGGACAGCCCTGGGGCTCTCAGGTCTTCCCAGGGGCTTGCAGCCTCACTGGAGTTGGTATCAAGGCCACCTTGGCCTCTGAGGTATCTGAGCACCTGCTGTTCTGGAGAAGGTTGGTGGGAGCACTGAGCTCCACCAGTAAAAAATAACTACTCAAGGGATATCAGGGTTCAGAGCCTGGCTTTGGTCGAGCTCAGAGAGCACCAGCCCGGCAGATCCAGCCCCAGGACTCAAAAAGGTCTTGATTCAGCCCCTGACCTGAGGCACGTGGCGCAGGAGCCAGCACAGACAGCAGACACCAAGATGCTCAGGGGACTGGAACATCTTTTTTATGAGGAAAGGCTGTGGGACCTGGGGCTGTTCAGCCTGGAGAAGGCTGATGTGAGACCTCATCAGCACTTTTAACTACCTAAAGGGTGGGTGTCAGGATGATGGGGTGACACTTTTTTTCTGCAGTGTCAGGACCGTTCCACTGAAACACAAGGAGAAACTCCTTTGGTGCTGAGGTGAGGAAGCCCTGGCCCAGGCTGCCCTGGGAGGGTGTGGAGGCTCCTTCTCAGGAGGTTTCCAACCCCACCTGGACACGTTCCTGTGCCCCTGCTCGAGGGGAACCTGCTTTAGCAGAGGCTTGGGCTGTATGAGCTCTGCAGGGCCCTTCCAACCCCAACACTCTGTGATTCTGTGAAGGGGAAGAGATGAAGAGCAGAACATCAGAAATCACTGCTCAGAAAAAAGCAGGGAAGGCCATAGCCAAGATCAGAGCTGAGTCATCATCCCACTGCTACCTGGGTTTTGCATCCCCTCCTCTGCTTCTTAATCATCTGTTATTTGAAGGCGAGTTTTGTTTTAGTAAGGAAAGGAGAAAAAGAGCCTTTATCTGGGCGATTTGCTCTGAGGTGTGTCAGGGACAGGGGAGGAATCCAAGTTAATTATTATCTGTCCATGCAGCAGCTGGAAAACGGATGCACTGAGAAGGTCACAAGGCTGGAGACGAGGGATGGGTTTCAAGCAAGAGACAAGTTGCAGCCTGCAAGCAAGATGGGCTCTGAAGAGCGCTGGGAGCCAAGGCAGGAGATGGTGGTGGATGGAGGAGGCACTTCCCAGGCCTTTACCAGCCAGGAGCACTGGCAGGAGGGCCGAGGAACCTGCCCCTAAGGGCCTGCAGGACACATACCCACAGAGCTCAGGGACGCACCACAGGCGTGTGGGATGAGGCTGCTCCTTGCAGCAGCTGCTCAGTGCCCGGCGAGGCGGCAGTGGCGGGTTATCGGCGCGGGCTGCGCGGGGTGTGGGAGCACACGGGGCTCCTGCGGCGGCCTGGGCGCAAACACGGCGGCTGAGCACACAGCTCCTTCCTCCCCAGCTCCTGTTTACAGATCCGCTTGGCCCAGCCTGGGTGTTATTACTGCTAAGTGCACAGATAACGCCGTTAATAAGCGCACTGCTGATAGCAGCTCTCCCTCGGCCTGGGAGTGAAGGCAGCTTCTCCAGGGTAGGGAGCTGGGTGGTCAGTCCAGTGGATTCAACCTTAACCACTCGTGTCATAGAAACCCTGCAATCATTGTGGTTGGAAAAGACCTTTAAAAAGATCATCAAATCCCAGCCCTCCCTTCATACTGCCGAGCTCATCACTAACCCACGGCCCTCAGCACCTCATCTGTGCATCACTTACACAGCTCCAGGGATGGTGACTGCACCACTTCCCCCAGGCAGCCCTTTTCATGGCAAAACATTCAAGCTAAATAGCTGCTGCTTTGCAACACACAGACCCATCTGGGAGGATTAACCAGTCTCCATGGGCTTTACAACTCCTCTGAGTTCAATCTCAGCCCCAAAGCCAGGAGAGGACAAGTCAGGCTAGAAAGGATGCCTCATCTTTGCAGCCCTGGTGCCCAGTCCCACTGGCAATACCACCAGGGCTCAGCAGGTCCCAACATTTTATTTCAGGCTCATCTTTAAAAGAAAAAGCTCCACCCAAATGTCTTTCCCCCAGGATATTTTCCTACTCCTGGCCTCTCCCAATCCTGCATGGTCACACCAATTTAGGGCCACAGCCCTGAAAACCAGCCAGGTTTGTTTATATCGTGCATCTTTGTTCAAAAAAGAGGCCACCAAATAGCTCCTGGCAGAACCCAGTTCCCTGCTAAGCTCTAGAATGGAGTCTAGAGAAGAGCCAGGCAGCCAAAGGAGAGCCTCAGTGCACTCAGGAGATCCCAGAGCACCAAAGCAAGGACACAGTCACCCAAGCAGGCAGGAGGCGCTGATGCTTTGGGGGAAGGCAGAACAGATCTAGCCATGGGTACTCATGAAACCCATGCCCAGTCCAGGGCATCCAGGCTCCACCACAGCAGCACAGGGCTTGGTCAGACATTAAACATGACTGTTCTGCTGGCAGACATTGAACAGGATGGCTGCAGCAGTGCACACTTGGGTGTTCTCACCTAGGAGCAATGGGCCCCTTTCACTCTTGTTTTCCATCCCTTTCGTCACATCCCTGATGCCCGATAACCTGTGCTCCACCACCCACTCCTACCCCTAATCAGCTGCTTGGGAAGTGTTTCACACTCTAAACTCCCAGCTCACATGTTTTCCAGCTGCAAGAACAGCAGAGCTTGGGAGTTCATCTTGGGACACACAAACAAATCCTCTCTTTCCACGGAGAGGTCCATCGTCTCCTGAAGGGACCCTCCAGGCTCACCAACTCAGCCAGGACTGCCAGATCCTCATTGCCAGCCACAAAAGTACAAGGATCAGCTTGCCCCAGAGTCCCAAAACAGACATCAGACCTGCAACAGGAGAAGGAACTGGGACAGCAGAGCTTGGACCTAAAGCATCCCCAAGCCCACATGGCTGAGCCAGTGGGGTTTGCAGACCAGGGTCTGGCTCTGAAGTCAGCATTGATGAGTCATAGCTGTTGCACTCAAAGAGGCAACCTTGGTGCCAGAAGTGCATCAAATTGGCCTCGTCCCTGCACCTAGGCTGGACTGTGAGTCTTGCCTTTTGGGTATCTAAAGGCACAAAGTAATGGTTAAACTTGAGAGAAAAAAAAAGCCTAAAAACAAGGGAGTGGGGAACTCAAGTGGATTTTAGGCAGAGCAATGTGGCCAAGCACTTTGCAGCACAAGGCTGTGCCAGAAGATTAGCTCTAGACTTGCCTGAGCCATGGCACAAATTAGTCACCCCAGCTTGTGGTTTTACCAGTTGGCACATCCTGTGCCAGGGCCATTGACATGGGACAGCCCGGCAGGTGTATAAAGGAGCCGATCCCCATTGGCTGCCCTTGGCCGAGCAGAGAGCTTCTCACTGAGTAATTAATGTGATGACAATAATAGACCCAAAGTAAACAAGGTGGGAAAGAAGAAAAAAAAAAAATCAATGAACTGAGAGCAGAGGCCACATTCAGCTGGGAGCAGTCCTGACGGCTTCTGCCCTCCAAAAGGCTTCACACACACCCTGGGGGCACTCACCCAGGCAGGGGTTCCAACACCAGCCCTCACCGAGCCCAGCGGGCAGCAGGAGCTGCAGCAGGTAAGGGCTGGGGCTTGGCTGCTCTCAGCAGCACACAGCGAGGGGGGCAAGGGGTTGGGGCTGGGGCAGCAGCCTGAGCTGGGCACTCGGGTGCAGCCTGGATGGGTTTCCATCTGATCCTTCTGGTTTTATGGCCTCTCCTCTTCTTCTCCTGATCCCAGAGCGGAGGAGTTACGGTCGTAAGAGATGAGAGGGCATTTGCTCCTGGGCTACTAAGCTAGGAGAGTTTTGGAGTTAAGTGGGGAAGAGTTTAGGATCAATCTCCCCTAACAGAAGTGCCCTGAATCTCCAAAAGGAGATCAAGCACCCCAGTGCATGTGCAAAGGAAGAGGGGAGCACTGAAATGTTAACCTATTCCCAGACAACTTCTCCCCTAAAGCCCCAAGGTAACCACATGCTGTTCTCCCCACCTTCAAACACATGGCAGGGGGCTGCTTTCCCTCCAGCCATCCTCAGCATAGCCAAAGTTGCTCCCTGGAGTGAAAGCACCTTTTCATAACCACATCTAGAGACGCTGATCTGCCCCAACTGCTGTGTATGAGCAAGGAGATTTCCCTCCCATGGGCAATGCTGTTCTACCAGGTTATGCTAAAAGATGGATAGGAAAGCTCTCAGGTTCTGGATGTCTGTCTGGGCCAATCCCTCAAACTCCTCTGTGTCAGAGCTCTGTGCTTTTTCCTCTGTGCTACAAGTAGAAAGAGAAAGAAAAATGAGGTATTGACCTTGTCCCAGGCTCAGCTCACCCAGATGGGAGGTTGGGTCTTTTCCCAACAGCTTAGATTCAAACTTACAGACCCTCCTCTTATCCTCTTTGGTTCTGCCACAATTTGTGTGTCCATCCAAGGAGTGTGGTGTAACTCTCACAGCCCAAACATACAAGGAAGAAGTCAGACCCATCAACTACAAATCAAACAGCTCTGAACTCCTGAGCGGGTCTGAGCGTGCTCTGCGCTTCCACTTTCAGCACCAAAAGGAAAGGAGGAATCCCAGGTCCGGGGCTGTGCACAGCAGAGGTGGGAAGGGTGAGGATGGGAACTGGCTGGGCACCTCTGGTCCCAGCAACTGCAAGTACTGGTGAGGCAGGGCAGAGGCATCAAACGCCCATCTCAATGCACGTGTCTCTGGCCAGCTTTAGGCAGAAGGGCCTTTTCCTGAGCTAAACACACCCTCATCCAGCTTCTGGAGAGGGAAGAAGCTGAAAAGCAAGGAAGGAAGGTCCCCACATGGGTGACTTTCACAGCAGAGCATGTTGCCTCTCATCTCAGCACGTCCCCCTCCCTCTCTCTTACTTTAACCCTGTCCTTTTCTCAGTGCAGCAGGTGAACCCCCTCCAGGCCAATGAGCCATGTCGGGCAACAAAGTCCCGAGGCAAAAGCCCTGCCATCGCTGCAAAAGCACATCAGCATCAGCCCTACCAGAAACCTCCACCATCCACTACGAGAAGTTCTGGCTGTACCGGCACTGCTCCTCAGTGCAGCAGAGGGATAGGCAAGCTCAGAAAGCCGGGCAGCTCTTCTCAGGGCTGCTGGCCATGAACGTGGTGTTTCTAGGCAGTGCCTTCATCAGCAGTATGATTTTCAACCAAGTGGCCATCACTCTGGCAGATGTCTGGATCCTGCTCTCCATCCTCAAGGTCTTGTCCCTGTGCTGGATCATCTACTACATGCTGGGGACCAGCCGGCAGCCACATGCCGTGCTGTACCGCGACTCCCACGCAGGGACCATCTGGATTAGGGGTAAGTTCTGCTTCCATTTACCATCTCCTGCCTTTGCCCTTCTTGCCAGTGTTTGGAAGACAAAGAAATTCTTCCCCTGCCACTCAAATTGCTAGAAGCCCCAGGAGATGCAGTTAGGGAATCCCCCAGGGCCACGTCAGACTGGGGGAACACAGGGAAGTGGGGGCTGCCACCATGGAGCAAGCTCAATTTTACAGCAGCCTCAAGCTCAATTTTACTCTTTGGTTCCTTCCCAAAGCACAATCCAGGCAATTCTCATCTGCAGTCCAGCAACTGAGAATGGTGGGAGAGATACAGGAAAGGTTTTAGGCACAGCCACCTTACAAAGGAAGAGGAGAACCACCACATTTACTCTCCAAGGGTGTCAGCAGTCCCACACCACCCACCCTCGTCCTCGTTTAACATCACGGCAGCCTTGTTTCCAGGGCAAGATTCCTGGCCCCTGAGTCACACTTGGGTGACACCCAGGTTTTCTGAGAGATTTCCCATTAGCAGTTGCCCCAATTTGTGAAATGACACTTCTCCAAGCAGCCCTGCCTCTGGCTTATTATGGAGTTTTAAATTCCAAGCACAGACAATGAAAGGGAGGAAAGTTGCAAGGTGCCTGAGCACCTGCAGAGGTGTCCAAAGCAAAAGTGAGAATTAGAGTCCTGATTTCTGTGGACTGCTGCTGCCAAAAGCCTAAACCTATGTTCGTCTTGGCAGAAACCATCACCCACCGTTGTCTCTGCCACTCCAGACTGCATAGAATAGACCAAAACCCCTGTCCCCACCTTGTATCCAAGCCCAAGGAAATCCTTTGCATTGTCTCAACACCTTAAACCAGCCAAAGCACATCACCAGCTTCAGGAATCAGGCTCCCTTTTGCCCCCTTCTCCCAACAGGAAGGCTTCCAGCTCCACTCAAACACAAGAAGCACAAGGACTCCAGTCCCCAGCCAGGCTCAGGTGCTCCACAGACACGTCTCTGTTTATTTACTGGTGCTTTTGCTGTTTGCCCAGGGTCAGTGCTGCTGTTCGGCAGTTTCAGCATCCTCCTGAACGCGTTTCAGATTGGCTACAGCACGATTCTCATCCAGTGCAAACCCAAGGTGGACATTGTGTTCCCCAGCATCGAAATAATTTTCATTTCCATCCAGGTACTGCACGTTACCCTTCTGAAAGCTTACTCATTCTCTCTGTCCCATTCCTGGGAGCCCAAGGGGTGGGAGGGAGCAGGGAGGCTTGGCAAAGTGGGAGCACACAAGGCATTCTGATGAGCATCACAGGCATTAAAGTATCCCACACCATTACAAATACCACCCACGCTCCTCCTGTGCCAGATCGACGCAGGCAGATTTAGAACAACATCACTCTAGCACTAGCTGACATACTGCAGCATCCCAAAGACTTTGTTTTGAAGCAGCAAAGTAGGGAGAGAGAGAGGAGGAAGTCTCAGATTTGGCTAGAGATGTTTTTGAAGCAGAGACACAGGTTCTCTGTTCGCCAACACATCCCCCAACAAAACAGCTCACACCATTTGCAATCTGTTGCTCTGACACCAACCCTCTTCTCCCCAGATCTAAAGCCATAGTTAGAAAGTACAGTAGCTCCCATCTCAGCAGCTAACACCCACAAATGTACAAGAGAGAGGAAGGCAGATGCAGATCTGCCTGGGGTGCAGGCATCCCAGAGTGCCAGCACATGCCCCAGTGCTGAGGTGCACACACGCCCCGGCACCGCTAGCACAGGCAGCGTCGCTCCCACTCACACACTTGCCCTCCTGCCTGCCTGTCCCTTTCCAGGGTGTGTGCAGCAGGCTGACAGCTTCACCTCACTCACAGCACTGGTGTTATTCATTTGCAGGCTTTCTTTCTGTGGCATCACTCTAAGGATTGCATTCAAGTCCAGCACAACTTCACCAGGTACAAAAAGAGGGGGAAAACATGATTTCTACTCTTCTAACCAAACTCTTCCTGTCTGCTTATGATCTCCATTATTCCTGCTGGAACTGGCTTCACCTGATCATACAGGCTCTATTCTGCATCACAAGTTATAACCTGACCAAGCCTATCCTTCCTCCCTTGCCCTGGGTCTCGCCAGCTCCCTTAATTCTCACTCGTGCCTTGGACTTGCTGCTTCCTCCTAACCCCTCAGGGACCTGCTCATTGACAATAACATAAACAATCTCCATAGGCAACATACTGTTAGAAGTGTCTTTCTCTTCTCCCAGGTGTGGGCTGATGCTGACCATTGCCACTAACCTCCTCCTCTGGATCCTGGCTGTGACCAATGACACCATTCACCTGGAGATCGATTCCCAGCTGCTTGAGGTGGAGCAGCGATTTGGAGGCAAGGCTCCTTTTCCACACCTCTGTTTGTGTTAGGCTAACATAGAATCATACAATCCCAGAATGGTGGGGGTGGGAAAGGACCTCCAAAGCTCATCTAGCCCAACCCTTGCTAAAGCAGGTTTCCCTCGAGCAGGGGCACAGAAACGTGTCCAGGTGGGTTTGGAAACCTCCTGAGAAGGAGCCTCCACACCCTCCCTGGGCAGCCTGGGGCAGGGCTCCCTCACCTCAGCACCAAAGGAGTTTCTCCTCATGTTCCAGTGTAACTGTTTGTGTTATAGCTCATGTCCCTTACCCTTTCTCCTGTCACTGGCCACCACAGAAAACAAACTGTCTTCCCATCCTGCTGACACTCACCCTTTAGGTGCTTTTAAGTGTTGGTGAGATTCCCACCTCCGCCTTCTCCAGGCTGAACAGCCCCAGTTACCGCAGCTTTTTCTCATAAGAAAGATGCTCCAGTCCCCTGAGCATCTTGGTAGCCCTCACTGAACTCTCACCAGAAGCTCCCTGTCTTTATGTCTCTCATAGATGACTTCTAGAGAGAAAACAGTTCTTGACCTCAGTGATTCAGGTATCACCACCAGTTCCCCCAAATGCTGCAGCTTCCCTCTTACTGGAGCTCATCTTGAGGAGATGAGGTGCAAGAGGAAAACATTTTCACCTAGAGCAGGGGGATCTGCTATGAAACCCTGGAGCTGAGGGCTAGGAAAGGAAAAGCCTACTATAAATTAGTGGTTTTGCTCACACTTACCTGACAGCTGCAAGCAAAAGATAGCTAGACAAGAGGAGACTCGTGTAACTGCTGCTAGTTTCTTTTTAAGGACACAGGGAAAATAAAAGGGGAAACTAATATTCCAAGGGTAGAGATAGAGGAGGCTTCACTGTGAAGGAAGGAGTGTCTCTATCGTGCAGCACCTATACGGTGTCAACCAGAAGGAGCCTTTTGTACCTGGGAAAAGACATTTGCTAAACCCTGTTATTGTGACTCCTCACAGCACTGAGGACTGAGTGCTAATCCCTTAACTTCCTCCTGATCACTGTTTCTGAGCTACATAGAGACACATGGTGCCTGCACCCAAGAAACTCCCAAATATAGCCATGAAATCCAGGGCCATCTCCCTCTTAATTGTTGCCTTCCTCTTCTCATGCTCCAGACAACGTGACTACCTCATGCTTATGCCCAAACACAACCATCTGCAAAGTCTTCCAGAAGGGCTACATCCTGCTCTACCCCTTCAGCTCCGAGTACTGCCTCGTCTGCTGCTCCGTGCTCTATGTCATGTGGAAGAACGTGGGGAGACACATCAGCCACCACCACGCCCTTCACATCAAGCCCAAGTTCAAGCTGCAGGGAGTGGTCTTCGGGCCACTGCTGGGTGCTGCTGCCGTGGTCATCGGCATCTGCGTCTTCATGATGTACCAGATCCAGGCCACGGGCTCAGCCCCCAGCCATCAGGTCTTTGTGATGTACTATTCCTACTACGTCGTGCTGCTGCCCCTGATGAGCGTGAGTGCAGTGGCTGGGACAATCATCCACGCCTTGGAGAAGAGGGAGCTGGACACGGTGAAGAACCCAACTCGCAGTCTGGATGTGATCCTGTTGATGGGGGCAGCCCTCGGCCAGATTGGCATGTCCTACTTCTCCATCGTTGCCCTTGTGGCCACTGACCCCACGGAGCTGTTGAACAGTCTCATCTTGTCCTATTCTGTCCTCCTCATCTTTCAGAGCATCACTCAAAACGTCTTCATCATCGATGGGCTTCACCGGCAGCCCCTCGTAGCAGCAGCTGAGGCCACACACGCTGGACATGCTGGGCAGCACGTGGTGGCTTCAGAGCTCCCTGGAGAAGAGGAAACTCCCACAAGAAGCAAACAGGAGCACACACAGACGTCTGGCAGCAAAGAAGAAGAAATGAAAGAAGAGCAGAATCGTGAAGGCCACAGCCAGAGGCGAGTGAGCATGCTGGAGCTGGGCCACGAGATCCGCAAAGCTTCCCTGTCCTACATCCACAACTACTCTCACCTGAACTGGAAGAGAAGAGCATTAAGGGAGATCTCGTTCTTCCTGGTTCTGTGCAACATCATAGTAAGTATTGCCCTCCCTGTTCTGTCACAGCTTGGCTCAGCCATGATCACCCATGGTACACATCTGCTCTCCTTGTCTTTCCCTTGGGCCACTCATTGGGATGAGAAACCTTTGCCCACTGCCAGCCGACTGGTGAGACAGGGCCACACTGGGTTTGCTCTCATCATTACAAAGTCTCTCTTTTAACCTAAGAGTTGACAGAGCTCAGTTTCCTGAGTGCAGGAAGGAGACAGACAATAAATTCTTAAGTGTCAAAATTTCAGCTTTGAATCACAGAATCACAATCTCAAGGTTGGAAGGGACCTTGAAACTCACCCAGTGCAACCCCCCTGCCAGAGCAGGGCCACCTAGAGTAGGGCACACAGAACTCATCCAGGTGGGTTGGAATGTCCCCAGAGAAGGAGACTCCACAGCACATCTAGGCAGCCCCTCACCTCAACAGGGAAGAAATTCTTCCTTGTGTTTCTTTGGAATCTCTCGTGTTCCAAGAGTTACCCAGCTCTTGAGAGGCATTTCCTGAGGCAGGGGAAGAAACACAAGGCACCAGCAGGGACTCTGTAAGTATGAGTCTCTAGAATTGAAAGTCACCCAATAAAGCATTCTGCTCTGGGATCTGGAATCCACATTAATCTTCAGTGCAGCCTTAATCCAGTGGAAAAAAACAACTGGCCAAGGAAACAGTGAAATTCTGTAGAAAGATGAAGCTGCTGGGGCAGAATAAGGCTGTCATTAGGTTTCCAGGAATTCAACTTAACAAGGACTCAGCAGCATAACTTGGGGATTTTCCTCCTCTTCCCTGCCAGGGAGACTCCTCTGACACTCTCGAAATATCCCTAACAACCACCTGAGCCAGTGCTGAGAGCAGAGGCGTGTCAGGCTCAACTTGTGCTCTCTCTCCCTCACTCTTTAGCTGTGGGTCATGCCTACCTTTGGGGCTCACCCTGTCTTCGAGAATGGACTGGAAAAGTCATTCTATGGCTACTCCACCTGGTTTGCCATCGTGAACTTTGGGCTCCCTCTGGGTGTGTTCTACCGGATGCACTCTGTCGGGGGGCTCCTGGAGATCTATGTCACAGCCTGAACCAAGCTGCCTCCCTCCACCCCAGGACCTGGGGTGCAACAGTGATGCTGAACAAAGATGCAGTAAGCAATGGATATGCACAGGGAAGCTTTGGAGCTTTGACCTTCTCCTTGCACAACATCTCCATGAGTTTCAGAAGGAGATTGTTTGATGTTAATTGCTTTTCTCCACAGAGAACAGACTCAAAGCCCACAAAGTGTCTCGCTGCTCTAAGCAAGTGGGCTGCTCTTCAGCAGCCTCCCAGGGGATGCTGCACCAAAGCAGGTGGGATATCATCACCTCCTCTTGAGATCTTCCAGATTAAAGAATGCAAGAGCAGCCTTCAGCAGCAACAAAGATCGATCTGCACTCCACAGAACTTCAAGCATGCACAGGCAAGGACCACCAGCCTCAGTACTGCTCACCAACGTGCCAGCCCGCAGCACAGAAGAGACTCCTCAGTCCTAGCCACAGACAGTCACAGACAAACCAGTCATACACTCCATAAGTGTCATGTTCACAGAGATGCTGGTAGCTGCTTTAATGGTCAGAACAGGGACTAATTATGTTTATTCCTGGTGCTGACATCTGCCACATCAACTTGTCTGAGTCCATTAGGGCCCTGCACACCAAGCTCTTGCAATGCCTTCAGACCTGCACCAATTAGTGCACCTCTTCCCATTATCCAAACCAGAAGCTATAACACGACCATGCCTTACTGAGGATAAACACTTATTCTCCTCACAGGCGTTCACAGAACCACATGAGAAGCACAATGGCTGATTTTAACTTCAAGCTACTCATGCTTGATGTTGGCACCAGTGCATCCCACCCTTGCACACAGAATTAGTTCAAGAAAGAGCTACTGCCAAATGTGCTGCAAATCCCTCCCTCCTCCCAACACTCTGATCCTCCTCATGATGCTTTGCACAGCCACAGACGTGTTGCAGGGCACGTGGGTGCACACCGTGGTGCCTGGTCAAAGACCTGTTCCATAGGACACTTTGAAAGCATGTGGGAGAGCAGAAGAGCTTGTGGCTGTGGGACCCAAATACAGAGCCTGATGAATGAAAATAAAGATATATTGAATTTCCATGAGTATCTTGTGAAATCTCTGGGTCTGCTCTGCACTCAAAGACCAAACTCAAAGTCAGCTGGCACTGACACCACTCTTGCATGAGACTTAGGGGCAGGCCTTGCTTTGCAATCAATCAAAATTCTTTCATGACAATTAGCCCAAACCAAAGTAGCACAGTACAAAAGGCAGTTACATTATGGCTTTTGTTCCTCCACAAATCAATCCCAGAGGCAATGTAGGTTTAGGATGGGCATTTTTTTTGTGATTCCCCTAGAAAAGCAAATTCTCCCAAGACACTAACTGTGATAACAGCTGGAAACTGCTGACCACACACATCCCACTCCCCTGAGGGTTCAGCATTCAGGCAGTGACACAGCACCTTTGTCTGAAAGGTGAGAACAATTGCATGAGCGGGAACTTTGCCCAATAAGTGTTTTTTACTTAAGCCTGTGTCAACAGAAAAAAATGTCATGAGAAATAACAGCTGGATAAATTAGGCTCCAATAAAGTTAATAATTATTCTCATGTCACAGTTCGTACCAAGGGATCTACAGGAGACTCATGCCAAGGTCTGACCCTTTCAGATGATGAACACAATCTCAATGCTTTCTAGTTACTGACAGCCTGGAGACAAGCAATGATGTACTGCTTGAGCAAACCCATGACCTGGATGTTATCTGCAGCACAATAAATAAACTACTGTTTAAGCTACTGAGTAGGTGACTTTGGAGGTTGAGATATAAGCACTAAACCCCATGGGGACTATGTACAGGTATGTAATAAAGGAGAAGTTGGCTTGTGACTTCTTGCTGGTAAATAGGTGGAATACCTGAACACACCAGCAAGAAAGAAGCCCACCAGCTCCAACCCCTGCCCACAGCCACTATAGGTCAGGTCAAGGCTCTCTATGACCTTTCCTAACAACACCCTTTTCTAACACTGCAGATGAAGGTAAGAAATCCCACAACAGGCAACAGTAAGAGCAATCTTCCAGGCCAAAGAGATATGTAGGGTCCAACGTTTCAGCCCTTGCACTTCAGAGGGTGTCTCTGGACTGATTTGCGTCAGCAACCTCCAGGATTGGCAAAATCACCAACACACTGTTTTGCAGGCAATTAAAACTGCCCTCAGCTCCTTCATGAGACTGACAGCAGGGCTGGGCCCAGTGAAAGCCCAGGGAGAAGTGTGCTAGTGGTGACTCCTGCATGTGACACAGCCGTGACACGTCACTGCCTCACCTGCTCCTCCTTCCTTTGCCATCCGTGAGGGACTTGCAGAGCTCTCCCAGGGCCAGGGTGCCTGTTTTAAGGGTCTCAACTGCACAAGGGTTTTATTATACAGTTCACAAAGTCAAGAGACTGGATTCTGTCTGACCTAGTTTCTTTTCTGCACCCTTTGAGGCAGTCACTTTAAAGACATCTCATGCCATAAACACAGAAATGGCCAAAACCACACAGTTGGTGCTCACTTTCCAAAGCCCAGTCTTCATTTCTGACTCCACACACTGCAGGCAAAGCCAGCACACGGTCTCCTGGTAGCATAAATCATCTCAGCATATCACAAATAAGATTATAAACCTCTCCCTGGGGAAAAAAATAAGCAAGCAAGCAACTCATGTTTCAGATAACCTTTATCTTTCTCTCCGTAAGTAAGCAAATAGTTTACAGTGCAAGTTGATTTCCACAGAACAAGGATCAGACTCCAAACACCAAGAAAGAAACAAAAAGGTTTCCAGAGGAACTCACAAAGAAACAAAGCAGAAAAGAGAGGATGGAAGAGACCGTGAGAACCTGCAGACTCACGGGAGGGAAGAGGCAAGCACGTGGGCCACGGGATGCCCCGTTCCAGCTGGGAGGTGCAAGTGTCACACAATCAGAGCTTGGCCCCACCACAAACATTCTTAAATATACTGAGAGAGATTCCAAGTAAAGCAGAGACCTCACCCTGTTTAGATCTGAGCAGAGATGGGGTCGGGATGGGAGGAGCACCAGGTGGCAAAGTGGGTTGGAGGTGGGAGGTGAGTGGGGAAATAACTTGCTTCTCATGTTTTTATCCTTCAGAAAACCATCCAGGTTTTATTTCAGCTTGGCCTGGGATTCCAGGTCACCTTTCAGTGCCCAAAGGAGGAAACTACCTGAAGTCAAGCCAGCAGGACATGAGAGCAGCACTCTCTCTATGAGAGGATGGTCATGTTGTAATCACTCTCACTTCAAAACTTAGGCAAGGGTTACAAGGCACAGAGTGTGTGCCATAACTGTCCCCTTACTTCAACACAAGGGACCAGCTTCCACAGAGTGATCTCACTGGTTCTAAGATGGGACAAACAGCTCATGGGCAGTGATCCCTGTAAGAGCCTGAATACCAGAGCACCAAGGACTAAGCTTTAGTGGAGAGGGAAAGGTCTCAGCTTGTGACAGGACTCCTCACATTTCATTGTCTAAAGCCAAGCCTCTCCCCAGGAGAACAGAAAATCTGACTCTTAACCCCAAGATGCCTCCACCTCTCCACCTACCAAAGTGCAACCCCAAGCTACTGACCTGAGCCAGCAGCAGCAGGGCTCCCTCCACCTCCAATTCTGGCTTCCCAGACTTCACATCACTGGGACTCAATACATTCAAGATCTGATAACTTGGTCTCTAACAAAATGCCCTGAAGAACTGAACTTTGCCTCAGCTCCCTCCATTCCCTACTGACATGGAGATGCTTTTCCTCCTACAACTTCCCTGAGTGCCTCCCTCATTCCCTTGCCTTAGACAGCAGTCTGCAAAAGTGTGCTCCCTGCATTGCATCAGCCTGCCAGGCAAGGATGGAAGGATATGGTTCCCTTCAAAGCCAGGTGACACTGTCCTTTCAGTCAATGGGAGAAGACTAAAAGAGTTTCAGGCAGGTCTCTTCTTGCTCTGAGCCAGTCCCTCCCTGTGTGCTCACATGGATTAGGCTTTTCAAAGCAACACACACTCCACTGCAACAGCCCACCATGAAGGACAGGCTGCTGGGCCTGGAAGCCAAGGAAGAACTTATGGCATACCAAAGCACTGGCTACTGCAAAACTTCTTAGGCAGCCCTCCAGGAAAGGAGGAGAGAGATTCAGAACTGAGACAAAAAGTTTTCCTTCAGCAACTTCTCCTTCATTTGGATGGAAAATTCCCTACCAACAGGCAACTGAGACCAGGGAGATATCTGCAGCCAGAAGGGATGCCCTGGAAACTTTATGGAGCTACATGAAAGTAACTGCAGTTTCCAAACCCCATCTCCTGCAGGAATAGCAGCTTCTCCCTTGCATCCATTTTACAACTAGTGTTTTTCAATTAAATGCTGACTCTGGCCAAGGCAAGGACAGGGACAGATTGGTTTCCAAACCACATCCAGGAGCAAAAGAGTAACAGAAGAGCTAAGAATGGTCTGATTTCTAGTGCAACCACAACAATGGACAATGCCTTAGACATCTTTCACTCAAGGTTCATGGTGAAGGGTGAGGGAAGAGAAGTGAGCTGAGGAGAGGGATGTCCAAGCAGGTCCCAATTAAAGCTTTAAATGACAGGGAGGTAAATGAAGTGATTGTCCTTTTGGTCTCTCAGCTGGATGGGAAATGCAGGAATAGCTGTGATGAAGCAGCACACAGCAGTCCTTAGATCCAGTGTATTTCTCTTAGTAGAGGTAAGTGCTCTCTTAGACCCGTTGAATTTCAAACAGCTTCACATCTGTGTCATACCAGATGGGGGGATCCACATTCCTGAGAGAGAAAGACAAGAGCCACTTTACTCTGTGGCCAGGTACAGAGAAGTCACACCTCACAGCCAAGATTACAGCAGAATGCCTTCAGCTTTGCAAAAGAGGAAATCACTGGTTGAGAGACAATGCACCTTAAAGGGATGACAGTGTCTACAACAGCCCACAAAGCCAGGGCTTTGCATGAAATCTTTGCATCTTCCCCTCTAGGCAGCTTTTCTATTCTCTGCTGCTGCCAGTTCTCAAACAAGCAGTACTCCCAGAACAACAGTTTTGGAGCAGCTGATTCACCCTAGTCTCTTCCAAGGGAACAAGACCTTTCTGTCCTGTAAATATGACAATCCAGAGCTGGCTGAATGCATGCAATTCTCTCTACAGCCCACCCCTCCAAAGGTAGGAAAAGACCAAGTTAGGCTGCACCCAGCTGGTTTACCTCAAATAAATAACTCCCCACATGTAGGTCCGGAACCACATGGCAGTGCCCGAGTTCGCCTGGTACTTGCGAATGAGGATGGGGTGAGGCACTGGGAGCAGCCCCACCAGTGTGCCATGCTGCAAGAACTTGAGGATCTCTGACTCATCAGTGAGACCCCTGCAGAAATACAGATCAGGAACATCCTTAGCGTGTCCCATATGCACCCCCAGAACTGCTGCAGTACCACTCTGAACAAACAGAGAGCTGCCAGAGACCGTGGCCACCAAGAACACACATTCTGTCCACAGCTGAGAAGGGATCAGACAAATGAGAAGCTTGGCAAGGAAAGCAACATTCCCTCTGCTGAGCTGGTGCTGTTTTCAGTTATCCTTTATGAGGTTTCCCTTAGAGGCCCTACAGATTTGAACTCTGCCAACCTCAGAGCCCTTTACACACCACACAGCCCTTTCCCTCCTGAGTGTACTCACTTGTCAATGCAGATTTTCTCCACCTGAGGGACCAGCACCTGTAAGAGCCTCATGATTGTCTGCAGGGGCAGCTTTGACTTCCAGGACATCACCTGTCAGTAGGAAAGCCCACAGGGAAATCAGTGCACAGCATTAGTGTGTTTTCTACATTTATCTCCACTACCTCTACACCAAATAAGGTTTATAGAAATCACTGAAGTGGTGGGTGAACTGAGTGCACAATGGCAAAACAATACATCCTGGAGCACTACAATTATGGGCCACTCAACAAAAGTAGCAGGACATTGGTTTAAAACAGGGAAAACAATTCTCCCCAAATGGGAGCAGAACACAAAGACACTCTCCATGAGGAAATGTGCCCTTGGGGCAGACACTCTTAGGAGAGGAAGGAGAAGGGTGTGTGGCATTTTTGGCACAGCTCTTTTCCTCATGGTTTATTTCCTCTGCCCAGGAATAAACCCTTACCCTTACCCTTATTTCCCTTACCCACTCAGGAGTTGGGGCCCACTGTCCACAGGAGGATGCACTCGAGAGGCGCCTTCGATCCCGCCGGGGATGTGATGCCTCCTATAAAGAAATACTATCCTTAAAAACAACCCCAAAACCCCAAACAAACCAGAGCAAGTCACACTACAGAGCAAGAAACACAACCCATTGCCTGCTGACTTTTCCCACAGTTTTTCCAGAGCTGGGAAAGACAGCTCAGGCTGTGCCCAGGTCAGATCAAACCCATCAGTCCTCTATTCACCCAAACCACGTGCTTTCAGCCACCAAGGGGCAATACTTGATGGGGTTACATTGTAAGACCCTGTGGTGAGGTTACAACTCCAGTCACCAGTGCTGACTACTCTGTTGGAACAACCCACAGTGAGAGAGTTAAAACAGGACTGACAAAAGTATGCTTCTTTTTCTCAGCACAGAGACTAAACAGCTAAAGGCTACAGCTTCTCAGACCTCCTTCCACTGAGTATCTCTAGAATTTTGGGTGCCCATCCTGGAATATCTTCAAAAGTGTTTCTCTAAGGGTGAGCTCTCAGCAACACCGACCTAACAACCCCTGCTCCTTAAGGGATGACACACTCATACCCCCAAACATGAACATCATCTAGTCACTTTTTGGAAAGCTCTGGTTGAAAGTCCAAGAACTAATTCTCTTTTATCATTCCTGTTGCTATCACTTTGGTGTCACTTCTTTATAAGAGACGTTACCAACACCCTGGCTTTTCACATTCATGCTGGGAAGGAAGGAAATAACCCTTTCAAATCACTATCAATCTCTGCATGAGGTAAAAATGGAATGTGTCTCCCTTTTGCAATGCACTCTGATTGTTCATTACTACAGCCTAGAGCTGACTTGTCTACGTAACAAATGACAAGGGCACCTGCTTCCAGCAGCCAGCTTGCACCTCCACAGGCATGGGCTCCTCCAGATGTCACCTTCTCAACCAGAAGCAGCAGGCCTGGGGCAGAGCTGGGCTGCAACCCACTGGAAGCTGACAGTGCTGTACCAGTCTTTTTCTAACTGAGGAACGGCTCAAGCCAGCTCTTGGACACACAGAGGTAATGACCCATGATTACGCTTCATGGGCTGCTGGAAGAAGCAAGTTTTTCTTCTGTAGGTTCTCAGCCAAGATCTCACTTAATGACAACATAATTAATTGTGTGCTTAAGACATCTTGCTGACCATGGGCCTCCACCTGGTACCAGGGAAGGCCAGGAAGTACACCTGATCCTGATATTTGGCAAGTCTATTCATTCCAGTTTATTCAAAGCCTAAACAGCAATGTTTGCAAGTCCAACCTTATCTTTCAGCCTGTTTGGCTTCAGTGCTGCATCCTCAGCAATCTTCTAAAAATAAAATTCATAAAAACATAAAAAAAACCTCTGATTTTCTGTCAGCTGACCTCCACCCTCTTCCTTCTCCCACAGCCCTGTGGCTCTCACAGCTGCCAAACACTGTTAGCCAGCTGACACATTTAGGAGAGGTAAGATGGAATTACACTGAAATGTGTAAGCTGTTGAACATTTCATGAGACACTTTTGAAATGGTTATGACTGATAAGGGGAGAACATTACAACAGATAAAGGATGGAAATTAAATCAGACATAAGGGTGGGTATGCTCAAGTTTAGCAGAGAAAGAAAACAATGCCCTGATAGTCTGAAACACCACAGTCCCTGGAGACAGCTGTGTTCTACCTGAAGCACCATGAGACAGCAGTGATCATTCTTCCCATGGCATATACTACACCCACTGCTTTACTGCCCTGCACCTCCTGTCTGCTTTTTGGCCCCCACCCCACAAACATTCAGAGCTGCAAATAGTGTTGCTGGAGCCAGGTGGGGCAGTTGAAGGGCAACTGTCTGTCTGAGACTGGAGGCTCACATGCTCACAATGCACAAACACAACAGCAGAGAAGATCAGGACATAAGGGTAAAATATAGGAGTCTTTAGCCTGCCTTGTTGGATTGCAATGCCTTTGTAAACTCTCCCACTTAGGCCCTGATTCTGCAGGACTGAGGAGTTAACGGAGAGCAAGAAAGACTATTGCTCCAGTGAAATTGGAAGACAGTTGTTACATAGCTCTTGATGGGGAAAACAAGCAAATAGAAGACTGACATTGCCCTGGAGCCTAGGAGGCTAGTGTAGCCTTGATTCACAGACTGCAATGCTTCTGCCTTATCTTCATAGCTAAGCAGCTGACACTCTGAGGGCAGCATCTCATCCAAGCTCTTGTGGGAACACAGTGTTCACAACACCAGCTATCCAGAAGATTCTGGTAGTGCTCTCCATCCCAGAAAGAAGGGAGACAAAAAGAAGCAGCAGTCAGAATATGAGTTGAAAGCCTCTGGATGGGGAATACATTCCTTTGCAATTAGGTGCTTGCTGCTCCATTAGTAGCTTTCAAGGTGGAGAGAGCTCACTCCTCCAGCTCCCATGTCACTAGCATAAACATGAAACACACAAGATGATGCAGTGATAGTTATAAACCACTGTCTTCCAGTACTCTGTGTGTGTGTGTGTGTGTGCATCTTGCCCCTCATATGCTGCCTTTCTTCAGTGGGCCAACCAGAGCTCTCCTTTTAAGCCCTCCATTTTGGTTCAGTTCACACCCTAGACCTTCCCCATGCAGCAGAGTGTGTGGCCTTACCCCACTCCATGGCTCCCCATCACTCACAGCTGAGGGAGGGCTTCCCTCTGATGGGGGCTGTGAGGCTTCAGGCTCCAGCGAGCGCATGGTCCCATCCTCTGACACCTGTGACTTCTCCGTGAGCTTGTCGATCCCTTGGGTCAGAGAGAAAGCTCAGAAACACAAGGGAATGAAACATACTTCAAGCTCTGCTCTACCATGCACCTGCTGACATCTGAAATGCTCTCCTTTCAACAGGAGATGCAACCTAGCCTTGACTTCATAACCCCAAAGGAGAGAGTTTGCCTCTAGGAAAATGCTCCCTGATGCAAGAGAGACTCAGGTTCATATGGATATAGTTAAACTGAGGCAAAAGGTCAAGGTTAGGACAAATGGCCAGGTGGACACTAAGTCTGAGAGGAGAGAATCTCAAGGCAGTTTACTTTGACTTGTTTGTAATCAGCTTGGGCAAACTGATGTGAAACTCAGTCTAAAAGGCAGTAGGTCTTTCACAGATGTAAACTCTTAATCTCTGCCATGCTTAGTGAAAGGGTGAGTCCACACCATATCTCACAGAGAAAACAAACCTCTTTCCTGTTACAAAGGTAAACTAAAGCTGACCTGGAGTAGCCACCAAACTCGTCTTCAGTGTCCCTGGTTCAGCAGGGGCAGCAGGACGTGAGCCTTCCATGGAGACCCCATCCTGAGAGTTGGTGCGAGAAATGGGCTCAGGGCTTTTCTTCTTGCGCTGCAGCCCCTTCTGGATGGCCTGGGAGTCCGTGGGCAGGTTGGCCAGCTGGTGAAACACGTTCCGCTTGCGAATAACAGCGTACACCAAATTGGAGTTCCCTGCGAATCACAGACACGAGCCAAGAAGTAAGACTCAAAAGAGCTCTGACAATGGCACCCAGCTCACACCCAGCTCACAGGGTATGTGAGGCATCGCTGGGGAGAGCCCACCAGCTTGGAGAACAGTGCTTCCACCCACAGAGGCAGTGGCACGAGAAGAAAAGAACAGAGCTCAACATCCTCTTATCCACTACCAAAGCAGTTCAGGAAATTCAGTAAGATCCTTCTTGGATTGAAAGGATGACAAGAAATAGCTTAGAAACTGATATTCAAACAACTGGGGAGCAAAAAAGACAGTTTAAGCAACATACGAGCACCTGTTTTAGAAGAAAAGGTTGGCAGCCAAGAGTCAGCCCTTCTCCAGTGTTTCTGACTGAGTCCTGCGTGTGGGTCACAAAAACCCCAAGCAACAGGCTGGGGCTGAAGGGCTGGAAAGGTGTCTGGCAGAAAAGGACTCAGGAGTGTTGATCAGCAGCAGTTGAACATGAGCCAGCAGTGTGCCCAGGTGGCCAAGGAGGCCAATGGCATCCTGGCTTGTGTCAGAAGCAGTGTGGCCAGCAGGACCAGTGACTCTCTACTGGGCACTGGCAAGGCTGCACCTTGAATACTGGGTTTGGGTCCCTCACTACAAGAAAGACACTGAGGGTGGGCACCAGAGCCAGGGAAGGGGCTGGAGCACAAGTGTGATGGGGAGCAGCTGAGGGAATGGGGGCATTAGTGGCTGGACTTGATGATCTTGAAAATTATTTTCCAACCACAATGATTCTATGATTCCACCTTCAAAAGAGGTAACAAATCAAATCAGGAGTGTTCCATTTGAGGAGAAACAGGCTTGAAATCACAAAGCCTAAAGGCCTTACTGTCTGCAAGGTAGCAGAGAACAGAATGAATCTCCTAAAATAAACCACACATCACTGCCACAACGGAACAGAACAGAGCTCTGTTTGGATGGGGCTTCAGCTTCAGTGACCTGCCAGAGCAGAAAGGAAAGGCATTTCTAAAAGTTTAAGATGGAAGTTGTTTTGTCCCCTGACCTGCACTGCTGAGCAACATGAGCAGATTCACAGCAGCACCCAGCCAGTGAGAACTTCAGTGTTACACAGCCACTTTCCCTTCTTCTTCCCCTCTACCCTTCTGGTCTGCAGGAGGCTGAGGTTATGCTGATAGTTAGCTGCCATTTCATTTTACTCTAACCCATCTGTCAGGATCCAGCTACTAACATAACTTCTTAGGCAAGCCTCCATGTAGCTGGTTCATCTGTTTGAACTCCCTCTGAACTTTCATCTCTTGAACTTCAACTAGTGCAAACCCACTAAATACAGCAGTCTCTTACCATCAAACTGGTACTGAATGATGTTGTTGAAAACTTCCAGCAAGAAGAAAACGAGATGGTGGTTCTGGATAGCAGAGAACAGAAACCAGGTAGTGGAAAAAGCCTCCAGGAGATGCAGTAACTTGTTAGCAGCCACCATGGAGAGAGACTTCAGGTATGGAGACACTGTGGAAGGCAAACAAATGAAAACTGTAGAAAGAACACTAAAAATGTTGCTCTTATCACCTCCCTACCCTGCACTTCTGGGAAAGACCCATAGAATAGCTGAGTCCAACAGGGTTCCACAGAAACATTTCCAAGCATAGAAGTGAAATGGAGATATTGCCTAGTAAAAGCAGGCATTTCTGCTCTTAGAGGGTCTTGTGTGGTTTTACGCTACCAACATTGTTTCTGGTGTGCTTCCTGAAAAGCTTACACCACTGGAGCTCAGGAAGCCCAAGGGAAGCCACTGCCACCATGGGGAGGTGGCACTCCCTGCTGGAAAGGGACAGCACTGCCAGCCAACCTCACCAGGCCTTCTGGAAAATGCCCTTCTGGCACTGCAGAGGGGATCCAGGGACTCTGCTCTTCTCCGCCCTCGCCCATCTGACTGAGCCCAGGCAATACACTGCAGGCAGGTCCCAGCTGCAGCTGGGAGCCCCAGCACAGACAGGTTTCCAGCACCAGTCAGTGACAATGGGTGGTGGTAGGAAGCACAGATGGGAGCACAAGAGCGGGGAGCAGGAGCAGCCAGAGATGTTCCCTCTGCAGAAAGCAGTTCCACCCCACACACAGTGCTTACCATTCACAACAATGGTGAGCAGGCAGTCAAAGAGGGGCTGCAGCCGCTGGTGCCCGCTGGTAATGATCTTGTGAAACACCTATGGTAAGGAAGGAATTCTTGAGCAAGGCAGGACCTTACTCAAAGCACTCTCTCAACCAAAACCAGTGCCACCCCCACACTAAATGCCTCCTGACACCATTCCTCCCTAGGAAGGGCCCTGCACACTCAATTACACAGGTGAAGAAGGTTGCTCTCACTGCAGACTGGGGCTCCAGGAGCAGGAGCTTTCATCTACAAGGAATCCTTTGGGAATGTGATTAGGGCTCTACAACACTGCAAACAGAAACTGACTGTGAGCTGTTCCAAAACACTGACACAGTCCGAGACAACAATAAACTACTCAGAAGAAATATCTTCACCTCCAGTGGGTTTTGACTCTGAACAGTAGTGATAGCTGCTTGAAATGCCACAGAACTGATAATCTCACATTTAATTTTACTCCAAACTTTTAACTCAAATGTTTGCCCTGTTTTTCTTAAATACACCCTCAGACATAGAAATATTCAACTGCCTCACAACCAGGTCAGAGATTTCCAACCTTGGCCATCCCACCCCTAGCTGGCATGCCTGTAGCAAAGCTCTGCAGTGTAACAAAAATACAGAGATGATCTAAGATAAAGGGAATATAATAGTAAAACACAGAGCATCCAGAACCATCTTGGCACATTTCTTTCTACTGTTTCTAATGGGAATCTCCTTTTTGGAGGTTTACCAGAAGCTGCTGAGATATTCTTCTCTGGCAAACAAGCACTAACATGACAGGAGGGTACGACCTGAGGCTGGTACTGCAAAACACAGCTGTTTGTAGGCAGCATTATGGCCCTCAGCACTACAGACCACAAGATAGATGAAATCCAACTCAAATCTGTAGGGTTGAGCTTGGTATTACCAACATTCTCATTCTGAAAGATGTGTTCCACACAACTCTGGTTACCTGGGACACAGCCAGCAATGCAGTTACATTTCCTGCCTTCCCCACCTGCAATCAAAGTCTGGTAGAAGCCATGCACCCATCCCACTCATACCAGTCCCAGGGTCCTTTAGACATCAGTCCAGCACCACCCAGCACCCTGTTCTTTGGGATTATCTCATGTAGATGGAACTGCATCTCATGTATATGCACACTAACAGCTGTATCATCTCAGGTTAACAGCATGCAAAGACCTCACCCAGGGCTTGGGTACTTCCCTCACACTTTCCAGCTACTCAGTGGGCTTGAAATCTAGGAAGGATGAGTACGCTGGAGGATAATTATTTGTTGAGGTATGAGACAGGAGTTAGGAGGGACAGTAAACAAGTGCTGGAGCTATACTCACTATGATGAGCAGATCTGCATGTGTCCCTGTGAAGACAGGGATGTCCATAGGCACTCGGACAGAATACGGCTTGTTCAGTCGAACCCCGAAGTTCCGCTCCCCACTGAGAAGCAGGAGGATGAACACCCCAATGTGCATCAAACCCACTCGTGCTGCAGGGAAAACAACCACCAAACAAAAACCCACACATCACTGTGGGGCCAGTGGACTCCTGAAGACAGGAGGGCAGTGAGGAGAGAGAAGAAACACTAGGACAAGAAAAACTGCACAGATCAGACAATCCTGATAAGGAACATCCCACACAGAGCTCTCAGTTGCCAGTGTCTGTGTCCTTCCCAAGCACATCTACAGAGCCAGTACAGTGTTAAGTCTTGCACAGATCATGCTTTTCTTCATTATATTCTTGATGTAAACCCATCACCGTAATAGGAAAGATCTGACTATTTCTTTCCACTACCCAGTGATGGAGTTGTACCTGGTTTACACCCACAACAAGAGCAAATTGCTCATTTCTCCCTCTTCATGGGATCAGGGACATAGGTTTTGACATAAAGACATGAAATGAGTTAACATATGCTAAGGATCTCCCTCCCCTGTGTTGTAACAGACCACATCCTGCTGCTGATCTGCTACAAACATTAACACCCAGCTCACTGCACCACTCAGTCCATGCCTGCAGGAGGCTGGGAACACACACTTGAGGTGCAATCACACCTCAGTAGAAGGGAGGAAGAATCTTAAAAACATTCTAAGTTCAACTGTCAAGAACAGAACGTCTCAAATATTGCAAATAACCAACTTACATTGATCTGCTCTGGCATCGTTGAGAAAATACAAGATTGGGACAAGGATGTCCAGAACATCACTGCTCTTCAGCACAAAGAAGAGGAATTTCTGAGAGAAAGAGAAGGATTTCAGACAAATCACAAGCATACTGGACTCAGGACAGAGAGCCTTCAGCTAATCAGTCTCTCAAGGATGTTAGAAAGGCTGGTGTACGCACCACCTCTTCAACACCAGTGTTGTTTGTAGAGTTGTTATAATACCTGCTCCAGCATTTACCTCAAGGACTGACCTTCAAGAGCTGCAGCTCTTCACAAGCTTTCCTTGCAGCCAGACCCTCCCAACCCATAGCATGGGGAGCACTGCTGGTGACCACAGTACACCAGAGTCACTGCTAACTACTTGCCCACAACACTTAACCAGGGCTTGGTTTGGCTAGAGACACACTCCAGGCAACAGGTAAAGTGGGGCAAAGATCAGCAAGAAGCAGCTCCACACCTTGTTGAAGTCACAGAGCTTCCAGAAGAGGACGAGGAGTTCCTGATGGAATTGGATCTTCTTGGCAGAGTTTGGCAGGTATGTCTGGACCAGCGGGTTGGATAACAAGCGGGCCACTCCTTTCAGGATGAACTGGAAATCCTGCCAACAGACCAAGAAAGAGAGACTGTGGTGGGCCCAGAGCTAATGCAATCAGCATGAAATCAGACAGGAAGTAATTCAGGACAGGAACACGTTACCTCCTCTCGGTGTATTCTTGAGAGATAATTCACAAACAGATTGTCCGGTCCAGGAGGCTGCATTCAAAGAAAATGAGTGAAATGTTTACTGGCAATAAGGTTCACTCAGGAAGTCAAAGGATAACCACTGGCTCTAGGGACTAATGTCTCTCATTTCAGCTTTCCTCTCTGAATGTTTCAGTTTTAAATGCTAGAAAATAGAACCTCAGGGAAGAGTAGAGTCAAGGGCTTTTCATTTACATGCTTCTGATTCAAGTTAGTGACCAAAACCTAATGGTTTGGTCATGTACAGCTGTTTAATGACCTACAGGAAAGCAGCAGAACTGAAGCAGAGACAGCAGACTGCAAGGAGAGGAGTGGTGCTGGGCCCTACAGGGCAACATCCAATGCAAGCTGGTGTAAGAGGACCATGGGGAGTTTAGGAGCAGGAAATACAGATCCCAGCGTCACTCACATCCACATCGTCCATGGCTGTGCCAGTGGTTGTGCCATCCACAGTGGGACTGGAACTGGTGGAGCTGTCATAGTCCAGAGTGACAATCAGCACCTGGGCTGCCTCCTCCACCAGTGGCTCACGGTAGTCAGAGAAGAGAAGGTGATTGTAGGGAATCCCATAACCCACCGGGTCGTAGGCACAGACGACGTTGAGCAGTGAGGTGAAGAGTGGGAGTGCGTGTCTGGGGAGGAGAAAACATCCTCAGCAGGAGGAAGCAAAAAGGTGCTGCCTTTAGGAGGGACAGATATCTTCAAGAGTTTGGTGTCATGGCAAAACACAATCACCTTCTCTGACCTATGAGAGTGGCCTGTGGCTGAGCAGCCCAGAGACAAGAGCTGATACTCCAGCTCCCAGCTGGTCTCCTGGACTACAGCTGACAGGGAAGGGGAGGTGAGAGAGGCCGTGAGGCCTCCCAGAGGAATCCTGTGCTGTCATGTTAAAAGGAGATAGGACCTCAAAGCTCTCTAGGCTCTAGCAAGACAAAACTGTCTTCAGTCAGGCCTGTGCTCCCCAGATGAGCTGCAAGTCACAGAAGAAACAGTGTCACTAGAGGGCAGCATCTATCCACTGCCACCTCAATCCATCAGCTGCAGGGCCACCGCACCTCACAGTGAGGGAATGAATGGGTCTGCAGCAGGGAAGAGGATTTGCCCGTTCCCACATGACAGGGATCAGTCCTGCACCAATCTCCAGTGAGCACCATGCTCAGCCTCTCTTTCTGCTGCTGAGGAACAATTCTCACTAGGCAGAGATGCTAATGGGGCATATGTAAGACAAAGGACAACAGCCTCTTAATGTTGCGGGGAGCAAGTCCTCTGGTGCCCCATTACCAGTGCACTCCACAGAAGAGATCTGAAGGCATTTTCTTCCCCAGACCCAGCCCCACACCCTTCACCCTCACCTGTTCTCTGTAGAGCAGAAGAACTGCACCCAGGGATTGGCGTTGCTGCTGTCTGAGGAGGGAGGCAGATACATGGCCTCAGAGAAACAGGTCAGTAGCAGCTTAAGCAGCTCTGTCCTGAAAGAAGGGAAGAAGAAAGTAAGGTCTAGAGACATTCAGGAGCAGGGAGTGAGTGCAGGAGACACAATCACTTACCACAGTGATAAGTAAGGAATGCTCAGCCCCATCTAGAAAGCCCTCCCATAGAGAGCTAAGCCCATTCACTTTCCTAAATAACACTGCTGTCACTGGCACAAAGCTCAGCAGAACCTCTGCCTTGTGAAAAAGAAACACAGCACAGAGGTCCTGAGTATTTTCAAAGCAGCAATGTTTTGCCAGTTCCTGCTGCAGACATTCTAACTCCTGTATCACACTACAAAAAGCTATTCAAAAGGTCAGCCGATGGGGTTTTTTTTTCCTCCTGTGTTGCCAGTCCTGTTAGCTCAGAAAGGAGCAAGGAGAGCCCCTTGAGAATCACAGACACCTGAGGAGGCGAGGAGAGCCCACCTCCCCCTGATTCCCCTCTCCTGAGCCCGCATTCTTTCCATTCTGCCTTTGCAGGTCCTCTTACCTATTCAAGTCATGGATGTAGTTAGGCTGTGGAGAATGAGCAAAGCCCACTCCTGCTTCCCAGATGTACTCACAGCTGTCAATGGAGTGGATATCTTCTGCTGTGTCCTGGGAGAAGAAATAACAGGCCCTCAGCACCATGTAGAATGGGGCCCTTCCTCTAGCATGCCAAGTTGCAATGCCAGCCACCTCCACTGGGAAAGGTCACTCAGTGCCAAAGGACTCAGAATACATTCTCTTCTCATTACTGCATGCAGCACCACTTTCTTTTTTCATAAAGCACAGCCCAGGGCAGGGCTTTCCCTTTGCAGATCAAGAGCACTACACAGGGCTTCAGTCCTGCTCTATGTCTTGACTATCTCCGAGTACATCTGTTGAGTTTATCCACATCACAGGGACCTGCGATGGCTGCACCCCAAGGCAGCAGAAGCAGCAAATTAACCCTCACCTATCGTAGAAGCAGATATGGCTGTGATTGGCTTTTCAGGGGATAAAGCAAGAAGGTGACTGTAAATGTTATTTCTCCAAGTGAAAATCCCTCCAGTCCCTTGACAGCTGCTGGCATGACTCCCAAGCTCTTGCTTTGCCAGGAGATGAACCATAGCAGTTTGCCTTTCTCTGTTGCGGTCAGTCAGGTCAGGGTTGAAGCAGCTTTGCTGAGACAAGCAGCCATAGAAAATCACCTGCCAGTCATTCAGGAATGATGAGGAAGGAAGGGCTCAGGTGAATATGTTTGAACCAAGTGCACCTGGCACACTTTGTATGTTACTGGCCATCATTAGGGCAGCTCCCCTGGCCTAAAAAAAGCAGATGCTGATGTCTTCAAAGAGCTCAAGTGTATGCAAGTGAGTGATAAAACAGAGAGACAGGCACTGTCCATGACAGAGGGATCCTCAATTTCTAATCATAATTCTAGGGCTGACTTCAATAGCAAGGCAAACAGTCACTCCTTTGCCCGTTCCCTCCCAGCTCTTACTCTCCCCCTTTACTCAATTCTGCTTCAGCAGCTATCCCCCCACCACCTGTATCTCTGAAGCCATATGCTGTTTTGCCACAAGCATGAGATGGTTGTACCCAGGACAGACTAGACGAGACCCAGAGAGGCAAGACATCAAAGCAAAGACTGCAGAGGCTGCAGACAGCAGACAGGCAACTAACAGCAAGGAATATAAAGCATTAACAATCCATCATCTAATCCAGCTTGCCCAGAGCCCTGGAAAGCCAGGCTGGCTGCTGCCAAGGGAAGAAATCACGTGTGCAGTGGCAGGGAGGTCTCTCCCTGGAAAAAAATGTTCTCATCCCCACTTGTGCAATCCATTCCAAGTGATAGAACAAAATGAGTCCATCTGTTTCAGCCACACTCCCACTCACTCTTACCACATACCCATGTAGCTCTGATCGAGCCTTGCTCCTTTACCCACAGGTGGCATTTTAACCCTGTTTCTACTACCCAGAAACTTCAAGCAAGCAATTTAGTACACAGGTTTGTCAGAATTTTGCAGCCATCAAATACACAGCAGTTTAGCTTGTTCACTGTGAATTTACTTCATGGCTATACCAAACAGGAGGGCTGCTTATAAGAAGACTGGACCTATAAGAATCAGCACAGAGCCATTGGTGCAGAGAGAGGGAGATGCACCACAATCTGTCCTTAGCACACCTGGCACAAGATCCCTGCTAAAGGGAACTCCTCTGAAGTACAGTCATCATAAAGATCAGAACACATTTATTTTTACTGCAATGACACAGAGAGAGAGCAGTTGGAATGACACAGAGACCATCACATTCACATCACAGCACCTGCAGTCAGGCAAACAGCTGCTTCCTGCCCAGACTGCACCAAACTGCCAGTGAAAGGGACAAGGTGCTAAAGGTCTCTGCTCCACGGGCAACAAGAGCAGAGTGGTTGCTTGTCAGCACAATCACCTTTTCCTGAGAGCCAAGCTGTAGTGCAGAAGTAAGCTGTCTCAGAATATCTGTTTCAGGAGGCACAAACACCACACAGTGAACTCAAAATATTGATCAGTATTAGCCACTGTGGGTTCAAGCTCAGCAAATCCATATTTTCCTGCCTCAAGGTTTGCAGGAAGCTGCTGGGGTTTCTAGGATGCCCCCATCAGGCAGCTAATCTACCTCCATGCAGATCATCTCATGATTCCACTTACCACCGTGCTCCTCCGGTGGCTCTGCACAGTGAAATCGGGACAGAAGAGCAGATCTGCCACAGCCAAGAGCAGCGATTCAGCCAGGGGACGGGCATTTTCATCATCTTCATCTCCCTACAAACAAAAACCACACGAGAGTATTGTCAGTCCAAGGTTAGCAAAGAGCACAACAGCAACACTAGTATAACAGAGCAAAAGAAGATACGCTCCCCAAGAACAAGCAGGGAGACAAGAAGTTACAAAGGGACAAGAGGGAGAACCACACAAAACCCAGACAGTACAGGAAAACAACTCTCCCCTGGAAGGTGATGACTAAACAGGAGCAAGCTCTTTAATGACACCAGATTGAGGAGACAAAGGCCTAAAGATGTCAGGGAAACAGAAGATTAGCATTGGGACCTTGCCATGTGGAGATGCTTGACTTACTGAAGACAAAAGGAAAGGGAACCATTTACAGAAAAGATGAGTTTTACAGTCATCGAGGAGCGTGGTTTGGATGGAGCAGGGACAGCAAAAGGCAGAAGCCAGCCAGCAGCAGTAACGTGTAAAACCTCTCCAAGTCCTGCATAGGCTGCCCAGAACTGGAGGTGACAGAATCAGGAAAGGCTGCAAACACCCTGCTCATCAAGGGGCCACCTCAGCCTTGCCATGGCAGAGCAAGCATGACAGCAGAGAGGATTTGCAGTCTCCAGCGTTCAAAGCAATCACTCGAGTCACACATGGCTACTCCTCTGCAGCCGTTGCCACGGGAAACCCTGCCAGATCCTGCCTGTCAAAGAGCATCCCGGGTGGGAAGCCTTCCCCACCCCACATTGGGGCTGCAGGGAAAGGCAGGGAGCAGGAATGGCAGCTTATCTATCTCAGCCAGGCTGTGTCAGCCCGCACACAGCAGGTAGCTAACGGAGATAACAGCCCGTGTGGCTCTGACGTCTGCCTCAGCGACAGAGAGGAGACTCATCAAACAGAGACTGGATGTAAGCAGAGGCCCAGAGAGGATGGATGGACACAGCAAAGATGCTGAGCTCCCACTCAGAATGAAATGACAAGCATTAGGGTACAAAGAGATTTATTTTCCAAGAATGACCCTTGCTAACATCACCTCAGCCACCAGAAAAAGTCCCTGCAGGCTCTGGGTAGCACCTTATCCAAACTTGCTCCCACAGAACAAACAGACAGATCCATACCCAGGATCCTGCCAGGGGGGAGGCACCTGTGCTCCAGTTCTGCAATCCATCACTGCATCACAAAGCAGGTGAAGGATAACCACAGAGATATTTACTAATGGCCCAGGCATACCATCATCTTCCCCTCAGTTCCCAGGGAGAAATTAGCCTTCAAACAGCAAACTCATTGCCCGTGGAATAGATGTGGCCCCAGCTTCCATAATGTCTCTGAGTTCTATTTCTTATCTCCTGCCAGGCAGCTCAGCCAGCATTACAGTTGCTTCTGCACATGGTTAAATGATGCAGCACAGTGAACCACAATAGCTCCACTGACACTCAGGAGGCACAACACAGTGGGAGGGCTCCTGAACACATGGCCTGGGCTGGATCACCTTGGGGTGACCTCACCACTCTAAAGCTGAGAAACTCTCTCTTCCAGGTGCTGAATAAGGCAGAAAAACAGTTGTAACAGCAGCCTGGCTGGCACAGAGAACCAGGCACCTCACGTGTTCCTTCCCAAAACAAGCTCCTCCATTGTTAAGCTTCTCCAGAACTCCTTGTCCCCTGCAGGGATGAAAGGATGGACAACCACCACCCTGCCAATCCCACAGATACGTGACACAGCAGGGCCAGCAGAGACTTCCCTTTCCACCACCCAGAACTTCCTCTTAAAGTGCCTCAGGCAAAAACTATTAGAGATGACAGGCAGAGACAGTGCAAGGTGCAAAGCTGGTATGGTACCAAGCACTGCTGATCCTTTATAACCTTCCCCAAAAACATTGCAGTACCCATCCCATTCAGAGGAAACCACAGTCTTTAGCACAGCCACACTGACCTGCAGATTCAGAAACTCACAGCAGAGTGCTCTTTATGCCCTGAACAGCAACTGCTAAAGGAACAAGCAGACAAATATACATTCTTGACCTAACTCAACTATGTTTTCAACACTATTTTTATTTGCAGTCAATCCTAAAGCATTTTCACGCTGTTCCTCTGAGACACACAGAAGAGCACTTATTATGCCTGCTCTCCAGACAGAGAAACAGAGGCTGAGACTCCCCTGAGGGTATACACACCACTGACAGAGCCAGAAACAATACCTATTTCTTCAACCCTAATTCTTTAGCCACTCTTGCTCAGTTGAGGGCCTGACCTATCAGGCTAGGCCCCTGGTTAAAAACGTACCATTCAGCTCGTGAGCAGGGTATTGAGTCATGATGCCAAGAGCCTCTCTGGCACTGTTTGCTATAAATGGGACATTGTAAAATTAGTGGAAATGACACCCCATTTCAGTTTGACTTGAATCTTAAATCAACTGTAGCTAATGGACTAAGGTCACTTCAGTTTAAGTCATACAGCCTTTGGCATCACTCTCATGTTCATTTTGATTCACATCTTCAGTTACACTGCAGAAGTGTAACTCCTACAGCTATCCACCCAAGTGAAATATTCAGATAATGCAGCAACCTGTGGTAAACAAAGCAGCTGAGAGTGAGAGGAAGAGCAGCAATAATTAAGGGAAGGAAAAGAACTGAGAAGCTGACACCTAATTTCTGACCAAATAGGAATAACAAGAATAAAGCTGCCCCAAACGTGTACAGTCTCCTCACTGCAGTCTCCCCTTCACCCTCCAGAAAGAAGAATAAGTGCCAAGAGACAGACCCCTCCTCGGCCAGCCCCAGGGACAGTTGACCAGAAGAAACCTCTCCAGTCTGGGTCCTCGAAGATGTAAGGCAGGATACGGGTGAGGAGCCGACAGCAGTTCAAGACGATTTGCCTCTCCTTCTCCGTGTGGCAGCCGCTCTCTGCTCCCTGCACCAGCTTCTCCACAGCCTGAAGGAAACAAAACCACAGCAGGCAGCATTAGCTTGGACACAAGTTAGCAAGCGTTGGGCAGCTATGTCCTGTTTGTGACAGCCCTACATGGAGTTATAAGCAGTTCTTGGAGCCCATTTTCTCCAAGTTTAACGGTACAGGCACTGTTGCTGTTTGCAACACTGCAGAAATAATGATCTTAACCAGATCTTCCTGAATTTCTACTGTCCTACTGCAAAAGAGTTCATGTGCCAGGGCTAATCCATGCAGCACACGTGTTGTGCCGTGTGAGACAGCCAGTCACAGCACCAGAAAGCTCCTGCCAGCATCACACTGCAAAGAGCAGATGAGATTAATCAGCTGCATCAGGTACAGGAGACTCAGGCAGAAGCCAGGCAGCAGCAATGTGCTGCACAGAGGAAAGCACTGCCAGGGGAAGGCTGCACAGACAAACATCAGGTCTGACACATCCCTGTGTGATGCTGCAGTGACAGCACGGACCTCTCCTGACTCAGGAGGTAGGAGCTAAGCTGCTGTCTGTGACTATCAAGTGACCCTGTGAACAGGACTGCTGCTCTGCAAAGGGCATCTGGGCTGAGTCTCTGCAGTCCACTCAGTCACTACCAAAACTGCCAGTGGAGACAGTCACTGGGTTTTTCAGAATAGGATGTGAGTCTTGCCAGACAGCAACCACAGCCCCAAGAGGTTTTACCGTGACAGAAGAGCACAGCTCCTTGCCCCAGCAGCTGCCCCCACTTGCTCTTACTCTCTGATCCCAAGGGGAAACAGAGGGGGAATGAAAGTCAAAACATTTACAATGGATTCACCTTGCTGCTTTTTAATTCATGAGGTCATGTGTCCGTGTTTATTTTCATGTCTGGGTCACTGACTCCACTAGTCAACGTCATTGCCTTAATGGGTATTTAAGTGCTGTTTGTGCATTCTCACTCTGTCTCCACGCTGCTCTGTGACTGAGCTTAACTCTTTTTTTTCAGGCACATTTATGACTCTGTACAGTCTGAGTCTCCAACCATGACTGCAAATGACATTTCAATCATGCTGCTGTGCTCTCCATGGACACGTGGCATTGCCAAGTCCAGTGGCACACTATGCCTGGCACAGGTCAGGGCTCTCAGCCTGGCAAAAGCACTGCAGAAGTCTGCAGGCTCCTCTGACACCAGTACCCCAAGACCAAGGGCTCCTGGATAAACAGCCCTGCAGCCAACACATCTCTCAAAATATGTTTCCAGTAGGGAGAAGAGCCCATATTTTAGTCTGGTATTGAGGGAAAAAGGATACAGAGACAAAGGAGTTATGTGGTGAGTACAAGGCTCCTCAGCCCTTCTTGGTTCCCAAGCTGCTGATTGCCAGAAGCCAGGAGACAGCACTACAGAAGAATCACTCTTTTTTTCCTCATTTTTGTATTCTTTCTCAAGTATCCACTACAGGCAGCTGTGTGAGGCATGATTGCAAGGCAGAGCTACCTTCAGTATCATTCAGTAGGTCTCATTCACATTTTTATAGAGCAGAAAAGAAAAACAAGATGGCAACAACCATTTAAAACTGGGAAAATGCCATTCTGAGTGTTTCCAACACTACAAATTCAAGGCTACTTTTTGCAAGGCTCAAATCAGGAGCATTACTACCACCTGTGCTTTCCCAGGCAGACTGAGTCTCTTGTTGTTCCCCGAGCACCATCAGCTGTTGCTGACCAGCTTGTTGATTAGACAAATCTGGTAGGGTAGGAAATATCAGTCAATGTCCTTTGTGCTGCACATAAGGACATGGCAACACCAGAAGGAATATCAGAGATGTTCTGATGTCACAGCAGGAGGGAGAATAGTCTTAAGATCACCCTCAAACTTCCTCCAGGCACTGACAACCTCCACATCCCTCTAGGATCTATGAGCTTGAAGCCAGACTGATGCACAGTGAGGAGCAACTAGAAGCAGACGGGGAATTGGTTGTTTTAGCCTCACCACAAATATGAAGCCTTGGTACAAAGTCCCCTAAGCAGGAAGCAGTTTACAAAGTAGACAAGACCCAAGAGGCTAGGGTGAGACACAGGTCAGGGAAGAAGAGGAAGAAGGCTCCAAAGGGAGCAAATGCCAGCTGTGGTGTGTGCTAAACCAAGAAAGGAAGGGCTGAGAGTTACCATCAGGAAGAGAGAGGGACAAGCAAGCACAGCATATGGTGCAAGGGAATAGTAAGGTACCTGCCTTTCCTCAGGAGCCATAGGGTTACTGATTCAGGGACACCTCCCTGTTAGCACAGCACCAAGGAAGAAGACAGGACCATCCTTACCTTATAACACAAAGTTGCCAAGTTTGAAGGAGATTCTTCTCTCACTGCTCGGATCTCTGCAGCAGGTACAAGAGCAAAGACATCCTGCACTGAAGTAGCTGTGTCTGCCCAGAACTGGTCCCAAAAAGCATCATCTGTTGCCTCCACGGGCTGTGAAGAGACAAATACGGTTACAGATGTAGATTCTATGAGTCCAAACATCAGTGACTATGCCTGGCTTAGAGGTGGGACCAGGCACAGAAGAGGCTTTGGCCTTTCACCAGGGCTTTGGCTGATTTTATTTCCCAAACAGAACATTCCCTCAATAAGGTGGGGAGAGCAAGATATTTGTGACCAACTGCATCAGACCAGGACTCCCTGAAGCTTTCATGGACTCACAACAGACATGAGGCCTCCTGCCTCTTGTATTACAAGATCTTTACCAACACACATGGGCCAGCCTGCTCACATGTGCTCTGTCACCCTCCGAGCAAGCCAACGATGCCCTGAGCATGCTCTGGAATTACTTCTCTTGTAACCAAAGTCTCAAGGAAGAAATCAGAGACATCTCACATCAGGTCAGGAACAGAACCACAGAGCTGACAGACTCACCTCCAAGCACTTAAGGATGCAATGGAATCGATCTTTCCAAATCAAATATTTATGGGGAACTGGACTCAGTGCAGCTGGTCACTTTGTTCTTAAAAAGCACTAACTGTGCAATTCAAAGAGGAGATTGAGATACCACAATCAGGCAATGCATCTCAGCCCACACCTGGGAACACATCTCTTCCCATTACCTTTCCTGGTTCTGCAGGTGCAGATAACCTCCTCTTTTACCAGCACTGTTATTCCCTTTTCACAGGGAGAGAATAAGTATTCTCCTCAAGCCCACTCTGAACCCCCCTCTGCTAGGAATGCTGGCCATTGGGACAGTGTGTTTGTCAGACTGCAGCTGGAAAGGCAGCTCTGCACAGCTGCCTGCAGATGCCCCAACTTCTTCCCCATGGTATGGCACCTACTTAGAAATCAAAACAACCACCTGGGTGTCAGGTTATATGCAGCTGGATGAAGCAGACTGCACCTTGCTTTGCCCTTGATGACTTTGCAGAGCCAGAGAGCAGCACTGGCCATTCAAGGTGAAGCACAGGCTCAGATACACAGGGCTAGCACTGACTCCAGCCCTGCAGAAGCATGGCCATGACCTGCCACTCCCCAAAAGGTGAAAATGAAGGTGCTGTTTGCTGAACAAAAAGGCATCTCCATTACATAATGTCTCAGGCATCCAAAGCCTGGAAGCACTGAATCAGGAAAGACTTATCAGCCAATCTAAAACTGAGCACAGCTCTTACCATCTAAACATTAATACTTTGTCAGAGATAGGCATTGCCCAAACAAGGCTGGGAGTGCTCATCCAGCCCAAGGTCCAGCTACGGGGAGTGAGATGAAAAACATGCCTATTTATGCCAAGCAGTGTGAATGAGATGGATCCACACTTTCAGTCAGAAGAGGAAAATGGAAGCTTTTCCAGAGATTTCCCAGCCATGCTGAGGTGTGATGGCATGCTCAGCAGGTCAGAAGAGCAACCCTAGCCCTGGGCTTGGGGCAAGGGGGAGCCTCCTGCCTGCAAAGTTCACCAACTCCAAAGCAAACAGCAGCTCTCACTAAGCACAATCACCATCAGCACCGTAGGCGGGTCTACCCTGTCAGATGAGAAAGGGGCAAAAACAGAAACGGATGTTTCACTTCAACAATTCCTTCCCACTCTCAGCACTGCTGTAGTAGGCAGAACAAACGTTCCAGGCCGTTTCTAAACACAGCAAAGATGCAAGTCTGGGGAAGAATAGCTTATCTGTATCTCTGACAACGAGAGGTGCTGCATTTCCCCCTTTTCTGTCAACTCCTGAATTTACAGCCACAGTCCCAGAGCAGGTGAAGTGTCACTATCACCAAAAGGCCAGAAAGTGAGAGGGGAGTGCAGGCCAGCCATCCTCAAACTGGTATAACAGGTTACTGCCATGCAGCTTTTAATGCTCCAGTGCCTTAGACTTTGTTTATTGCTTATCCTGGTCCCTCCAGCCATGAGATACATCAGCCCAAGCAACTTCCCAGTCTTCAAAACCAGAAAAACACCCATGTGTGTTTAGGGCATCTTCTTAAACTCTGCTCTAGTGCTGAAACCCTCTTTATTTATCACCTGGCCACCCAACCAAGTTCTCACCAAATCTCTTCAAGGGAAAAACAACTTTTCCAAATGGTTCAAGATCACAGCTCCTCAGAGGGGACCTGCTGGAACAGCCAAGTGTTTACAGCCTGACTTGTAGCTTTTGGAGTGTGTGAAGAAGGTGTGCAAGAAACAAATGAAAGGAAAACCCTTTTGTGAATCTCATTGCTAATTACACTCCTCAAAAAAAGAGCCAACCTTTTGGGAATCTGATCTATGTAACACATGAAACACCCTACAAACATCCCACACTTGCTGTCACCCCCCCTTCAAACAGCACCACAACCACACATATAATTGCCACATGTACCTACTGGCTGCCTGCCACAGCCACTCCCACCAACAACAGCAAGCAGCAATTGCTGCTAATTGAGATCATGCATAAATAATGGCTTCACTCTGATCTAGAGGGGAAGAAGAAAACCATTTCCCTCCAGGAGGCACAGATTCCCTTTACCTCCCACTAGCCCCAGGCCTCCTCAGGGGTTGAACACAGCCACTGTTTTACAGATGGTAACACATGAGCCACGTCACACTGAAGAACACAGTCTCCAACTGAATGACATGGAGGGTGAGAAGCATGGCAGCAAGTACCCAAGCTGGAACGTTAGATGCTGCAGCCACATTAACGTCATGGCTGCCATCTTGGCAAGCAGATTACACTCACACACTCCTTCTTTCCTTTTTAATAGCTGCAGCACGTCAGCTCCTCATCAACAGATGGCATCCCGTGTACAGTCCTGGGCCACACGTTCAGCATTGAGTCACATCCCCACAGCCCGTTGCTTTAATTAACAGTCTGGCATCATGAAGCTACTCGATTCATCTCCTTGATAGAACATTACTCGATGTTTTTAAGCTCATTGTATTCTGCACACAGCATCTCTGGGGATCTAAATAGCCATTTCCTGATGCTGAGCTTACACAATAGCCTGTATCCAGCTCACAGAGAAGGGAAATACAGAGACCTGGAAACAGTCTTGCTCACCAGCCATTGATATTTTCTTTTGGAAATGTCAAGATTTAGTTACCAAGTTCAGTTGATAGTGCACATGCTGCAGGACCAAATCTCATAGCACCACAGATAGCCTTGGACAGAAAGCTCACGAGGAGTTGAATCCTTTATCAGCAATGCTGTGAGCTGGGGCCACTTTGGATCCTGCAGATCTTCACATATCTGTCCTCTTTTGGGAAGGGAGTTGCAGCACAGGTAAGAAAGAACCTTACATTCCTCCAGCACAGTGCAGACAATAACCTCTGCACCAGCTGTGCAATAAGAACTTCATTGTTGTCAGAAGAATTGAGGGATCAGTAGCTCAGCTGAACTCTGAAAATACAACCAGCACATCTGGAGAGCAAAGAAAGTCCCTGATTCCACCACAGAGGCTGTTGAAGTTACAGAGCTAACTGGCAGAGAGACACTGCTGCCCGATCCAAGCTCTCCACAGCAAAGGGATGACTTTAGCACAGAGCGGTCACCGAGAACACAGTGGGCAGAGCCAAGGTGATGTGACATCCCAGAGCAGGCAAGAAGAGAGACTTTTGCCTTCAGTTCAAGTGTAAAAACCTCCTACCTGCATGCTGCCCATAAAAGGTGGAACCAGTCCTACCAGACACCTCTAGTCTTTATTTCCCAATAGTTACACGTGTTGGGTTTCAGGTTCTTTGAAGCACACCACACACACGTGCTGTGGGAAACGGAGAAGGAAGATGCTCAGTTTGCAAGCACCTTGCCAGCTTCTGACCAGAGAATCTCAGCTCTGACCAGGCAATCCCCAGGCAAACAGGAGACGTCACAGGAAACGGGAACACAGAGTGGAGCTGACCACGGCTGATAAACAGGAAAAGGTCTCAAGGCACAGCCTTCCCCTCCTTCATTACTGTGGTCAGCCTGACACTAGCACCACCTTCACTTTCTCTGTCCCATACAATCCCTCACAAACTCAGGCAGGGTGGGTATTTGCCTCTTGCTCCCAGCCAAGAGGTCTCTGTGCTTACACCTTACAGCAAATGCCTGTTCCCAACATCGCCTCCAACCAGTGCCTAGCGGAGGGCTGTCCTTAAACCAGTTCTAAGGTTGCTACAAACCATCAGCAGAGAATCACAAGGGCTACCAGCCTCCAGTCTTGCTCACTATACTCCTTTTGCTTCTTGCCAACACGCCAGCTGCATCCCACCAGCCAAGGTAATGAAGTGTTTTGAGGCAGGGACTCTCTTTTTTCTGGGACTCAACAGCAGAGCAGGTCCCTCTCCCCTCACCAGGTTTCTAGACAGTGCTATGCAAGCTCAGATACCACCTGAGAGCAGTGTGCTCCTTTCCACCCTAAATGAGGCAGAACTGTGGGAGTGGAACGACCAAAGAGCCATTCCCACAGCACTTGATGGAAGCTCTAGGACATCAGGCAACCCTGCAACAAATTAGTTGGAAGCAATTCCTGTGCCTTTGCATCACCTGTTTGAGAGCCACAGTGCAAAAGGAAAGTCTGACAACAGATTTATTCACAACATTAATAATTAGCAGGATTTCATCCCTGCTGCCAAGGACAGCAGCTCCACACAGATTTCAGAGCAACAGGAATTTTTTCTATAGAACCTTTAACGTCAGCAGTGCAGAACCAAGAAGAGACTCCACATGCATCTGCCACCAGTTGACTGCTCCCACTGCAGAGACAGGGCTGCAAAGGAAACGCGAAAATGGGACCCACAGTAGTCTGGCAGGGAAAGCTTAACTGTGTGAAGGCTTAGTTACAGCTTTGCTCTTAAAACAACTTTGGTTTTGATCAACCCGAGACACTTGGACACACGAGTCAAGCTTGAATACTATTAGGAATAGGCTACCAGAACCCAGCCTCTCCCCAAGCACAGCGTGTGCTTTTATCAGGCTCAAACTGACAGCCTGTTATACCACTGCATTTCCACATCAGAGAAAAAGAAAGGGCTGGAGTTTGTCCCTCATGTTTGATCCTTCCTGGCTCTTTAAAAGCAGAGGCATAGCTAGCATTAAAATCTAACAAGCTGGTTCACAAGATCAACATTTCTTATCTTCCAGTCAGTTGCTTCTACGAACCGTTTAATCACCAGCTGGCTGAGCAAAGAAAGCATGTTTCCCCAGCAGAAAGCATGTTTCCCCAGCAGTTAAGACTCCTACCTTCACTTCCCTGCTCTGCCACTGACTAGTTGTCACACTCAGGATCTATGTCTCCCTTCACCTGCTAAGGAGAAAGCATTTGGATGGGCAATCTGGGAGGATGCACGCACTCTCCATGATAAAACACGCCTGGTTTATTATTAAAAGGGTGGGCCTTATCAATTTAAAGGTATCCTTGTGGTACTCCTGCTCTTTTTTTTAAACACTGAAATCCTTCTGAAGTGCATTTTCTTTTTTAATACTCAAGACACCTTCTGAGTTTCTCTTTGCCAATCAATAAAATCAATTTTATTTGTGTCCAGATTTGGTATGACTTTCAAGTTCTGGGCTCCAAGTGTGCTACAAGCATCCAAGTGTTATGTCCCTTACAGGTGTTTTGTAAATGTCCACATGGGAACACTGGTATTTAGTTAAGGAAAGTCTGGAGATTAGAACTTATTTTAAAGAAAGATTTCACTTCAATGCCAACTCTGAACCTTCACCAGGGAGTGAATAGTGCTTTCTGCTCAACCTCTTCCTTCCATCAGAGCCTGAGGAAACACCACATAGTGCATTACCAACCTCACAGTGTCATATTACCAATGATTTGATTGAAATCTTGTTTGTCCAGCTACTTGATGTCAGAGCAGAAGGCTGCAAAACAGCAGACACACCACTGAGGAAGGAAAGTGTCTTCTGAGCTAACAGGTTTGAAGGACTTGACTCTGTCCATTACTGCAGCCTGGTTTTGAATCCAGGGTCTCGTGGGCTAGGAGGTTACAGAAAGGTGCTGCTGGTAGGAGCTCAGAAGGCTCCAGGAGAGGCCAGTCACGCATCCTGCACAAGCAAACACCAGTGCCCTTCTACAGTATGTAAATATGGGAGCGCCAACACCCCACCCTTTTTCCACATGGCAGTGAGTCTCACCTAGACCACAAAGACATGAAATTAATCCAGCCAAGAATAAAGCTTTTTCTCCTTCTTTTATTCAGGGCCACAGTGAGCCTTCTTTCGTTACACACATCAATAAATCAGGGCAGGAGAGCACTCTCTTGGCTGGCGATGTGAAGGGTTGCCTCATACAGGATTTTCTTTGTGAACAGTAGACTGAGAAGATCCCTATAGGCTGGATTCCCACTCCCCTTCTCATTTTATAAGCATATTTCCCAGTGGAGGAATGAAAATCCATAGCTGAAGGTACTCTGAACTATTTGGCATGCAGAAGAGACTTTAGAAAAGTCCATTAATATATTAACTCATTCACTTCTCTTTTCATCTAGGGATGTAGAACATCCACAGCTGGATGTTTTTAAGAGCATGTCCACAAAAGCCATACCTGAGCAAAGCAGATAGAAGCGATATTGCTTTAGAAAATATAAACAGCTTTTCAAAGGCTCTCCCAGCCCTGCTGTCCGGGATTCACTTCCCAGTCATAGCCTCCATCTGTGATTTTTCACACATTTTATCCTATTACCCTTTGCATCCACACTCTTCCGATTTCATTCCCCATTCTAAATATCTTTCTGCCATCATCACCAAGTTTTCTTAGCAGCTGTTATTCCAGGCCCTTCCATCCCTGAAGATTCTGTGAAGGTGAATCACAACAGCAGTTCTCACTGTAGCTCAGAAAAAAAAAAACCTTGAAATGTGATTTCTCAGCACAGCAAAATATCTTTTTCTTACACAGGGCAGTCGACCAATTTTCTGCCAGTGTGCTGGGGCTAGTGGGCTCTCAAAAAGAAGTAAGCTAGCTCCTAGGATATGCACAATCTGCTAGACCTCCAGGCAACCACCCTCCCTACACACAGGCCTCACGTCCTTTCACTTAATTCCTTCTCAACAACAGCCTGCAGAAATAAAGCATTATTTCACAGGTGACAGATGGAAGCCGCTTCTGCTGAAAAAACAAAAAAACCCTCTCTCACCAGCACGGTTGGCCAACAGCCCTTTCCATCAGCTATTACCCAAACGCAGGGCAAGGTTCTCCACCAATTATTCAGGGGAAAAAAAAAAAAAGGAAAAAATAGAAACAGATACAGAAAAAGAGGCACTGGCAGACCTTGCGGTGATGTAAAGCTGCAGCTGAATACGTTAGGAGCTACGGGGCATCCCTCAGGGCAGCAGCATCTCGGTCTCCTAGCACAGGACGCATCTCAGCGAGGCGCAAGATGTCAGAGGCAGCGGCACCGACACGGGCTGCCCCCGGGAACCGGCCTCGGGGAGTCACTCCTGCCCTCCCAACCACACGCAGGATGCGAGCAGCTTGCCCAGACCCTCCCCCATCAGCTTCCCGGCCTCAGGGCAAAGCCTGACGGCGGCAACCTGGCCCGAAGCCACGGCACAAAGCCGGCCACGGCCGAAGCGCCTGTAGTCCCCCCGCCACGCACACGGCGGCCGCGCCGGCCCTGCGCATTGGGAGCCGTGCTGCAGAGACAGCGCTGCGAGAGCCTTGGGGCAGGGCCGGGGGAGACACGGGCCCCCCCCACCCCCACGCACCGCCCGACACCGCAACCCCC